>WEIU01000386.1:307886-403482 GCA_013389925.1 Aegithalos caudatus | reverse complement strand
CCGGGGCCCGGCCAGTGCTTGGGGCGGCGGGGCGAGCCCTTCCCGGCTGCTGCTCCTGCGTCCCTGAGCTGCGCTCGGAGCTGAGCCCGGCCGCGGTGTTGCACTCCCCGCTGTCCCCGGGCGGGAAGGGGCGAGCGCAAGGGGAGGGCGAGCGGTCTGCTGGCGGACCAGCATTAATTAAACCCACAAGAAAACAGAACAACCCTCCTGACGTTTCTCGGAATGTGTTACAGCCCGTGGTCAAACTCCTTCGCGCTTGCCTTTCCAGGCTGCGTTTGTGCGGGACGCAGTGGCTGCGCTGGCTCTCGGCCGTGCTGGGACGCGCCCCTGCGCTCCGCTGCCAGAGCGCTCCGGGTTTGGGTTCGACTCCTGCCGAGGCGGGGTGCAAAGTATCGCTGCTCTCTTCTTGCTCGGCTTCCACACTTCTTCTCTTGCTGATCCGCACATCTTCAGGTCACATGGGTTAGTGAAAAGAACCAAGGCTGATGGCTTAAATTGTTTAAGGTGGTTCTTAAGACAATGCGTGGACTAATTGTAAACAGACAGTGGAAAATGTATGTGGAAAATGATGGTTGGAAAGAAGATTCTTCTAACTTGCCAAGGGAGCAGATCAGGTGACATTTTAGACATTTTACCAGTAGAATGTAGCAGTTAAACTGAGCATTTGGCTGTCAGTCATCTTCAGAATTATGAAGTGGTTAATATTTAAATAGGACTAATTTTCCCGGAGTTTAATCTCAGACCTTTGGCTTTGAAGTTCACCTTTAACTTGATAGCTTTGGGATGTGAAACAGAAGAGTCCTTTCAGTGACAGAAAATTGTGGCACTTAGTTAATTCAGAGAAAGAACCTGTTGCCCAGAATACCAGGGTAGTTCACAAACTGCACAAAGCATAAGGAGAGTAGGCAAACATCCAAGCAGAAACTGACAATGAGGCTGGCGCTCATTAATAACAGTTCTCCATTTCAATGAATTAATAGGTTTACTTCTCAGAACTAAAGGTTTCTTACATTCCTGGAAGATCTCTAGCAGTAGTACAGAGGCAATTTTTTTGGCTAAGAAAATTATTGTTTATTCACTTTTCTGATAAAAACACTCCTCTGTATTGTGATACTAGAGCTTGAGGTTTCCACTGAAGAACCATCAAAGAACAACTTAGAAAAAAGTTGTTCTTCTATTTGAGAGAGATGCACACTATGCAAAGCTTATAATTTGCCAGGTAAGTGAGCTGATCTTGTTCTGCTGGACTGCACATTTTCAGAGAGCAGCTTGTCAAGAGAAACACGTCTGGTATTTGATAGTAACAGGGGTTGCAGGCCTCTGCCACTTTTAAGGAGCCAGGATTGTTTTGCTGACCATCTGCCTCCAATTTATCAATCCAAAATTATCTCAAAGCAGAGGTCATTATAACACTGAGTGGTGTCTCCCCTGTACCCTATTAATAAAGCTGTTTTTCGTCCCTTTCTGAGACTTAAGAAATTGTGTCTTCTCTTCTCTTGGTTTTTCATACTGTCAGGTGAAGCAAGCTTCTGCTAAAATGTATGGCTGAAAGCCATAATTTTTGATTCTGCCCTGTAATGAGAAAAGCATCAATTGACTCCCCAGCACTCGTGTTTCTTATTTAGCATTCTTAAGATCACTGGATAGTACAGTTTAGGCAAGTGTGTGTTTTAGTTGCAAGGAAATGGTATGATCTTCTCTCGTTTTTTTCCTTCCTGTCCATGTAAATATGGTAGGAAATGGAAGATGTTAATTTTTCTAGGATATTTCACCAGCTGGTCAGTGATGGTGGATCCTCAGTAAAGCACATCTGAAAAATGTGCTTGGTAATGATTTTTCATCTGAAGATTAAAGAGTCTTGCTTTGCTGTTATGAATGAACAGCAACAGGTGAAGTGTTAGAAGTACAAGCTTGATTTAAGTGGTTTTTATGGAATGGCCATAGTGAAAATAAGAAACCAAATTGTATAAAGAAATGTCTGTCTGCAGACTGACCTCCTGTTAAAGCTCTACTGCTGCTGTCCAGAGACAATCTGGCATTTCTTTATTTGGTGGGCTAGTGAGGCAAATTGGAAGATCACATCTATACTTTCCACTTCAGCTAGCTTTGTTGGAGTAGATCTTGTGGGTACATGAGTCTTTAGTCATCAGATGTAAGATTAAATGCAAGGTAAAAGATTGCAGAAGCGAAGCTCTGAAGTTGAGTAACTTTAAAACCATCAGTGGAACAGAGTTTGAATATCTCTTACACAGTTATTAAATCACAACTCTGTTAGTTCAAGCATTCTGGAAGTGAAGATAGGATGTTGCTAACTAACAAGAGGAACATAAAGTAATAGTGAAGTAACAGATAATGAGCAGCTGATCTTTTAATATGCTGATGCAGTGTGAGACAGTGACATTACATTACATGCTTGAAATTAATTTAAATACCAACCAAAAAAGGCAATCCAGTAGTGCTGTGTGTAGCTGAGCCAGTGTTTGCATCAAGTGCATAGTAAGGAGACTTACACAGCCATTCCTGTGTGGAATAATCCTGGAGGGGTAAATGCTCACCCCTGCTCCCAGCTCCACTGTCACCTTCCTGTTGTTGCAGGGTCATGCTCATGGCCTGACAGCAGAGCTGTGTTTTGGGGACACAGGGTTGCATATCCCTTGTGCCACCTGCTCACCCTGCCAGTGTTCCAGTTTTGGTCTCCATAGCCCTTTTGCCTTACAAAAATCCAAGGCTCTCAGCTAAAACACTCGTTCCTTTCAAGACAGCTGTTTATTATGTAGCCACAGCCACAGAATTTAGATGCCTTCAGACACAAGACTCTGCAGACAGTGAGGGAAAGAGATTTCTTTTTCCTTCTCCCTCAAATTGTTTGAGATCTTTATCCCTTCAACATCACCCCAGCTCTCTACAGGCTTTTATGATTTTTCTAGTCAAGTGCATTTAATTTGATATCTTTTAGCTCTCTTTTGCCTAAATGCCTGGTGTATTGTCTGTCCACACAAATCAGTATAGTTGGTTATTTTGTGACATTGATGTTGAATTTTTTTTTTACTTTCAGGTTGCAGCAGCCAGTGGTCATACTGTGGTGTTAGTTGACCAGTCAGATGAAATCCTTAAAAAGTCTACAAAAGGAATTGAAGAGAGTTTGAAGAGAGTGATAAAGAAGAAGTTTGCAGATAAGCCTGAGGTTGATACCTTGTTCTTTATTCCTCTAGGAAAACTTGGAAGAATAAAAATTGCCATATTGAAGTTATGATATTGCAGTTATGCATGTTATTATACTTGTGTAAAAAGAAAACATTTCCCCAGTGTGCTCAAGAACCTGGACTTTCAGGTTTTTTGTGGGGTTTTTTTGGCGGGGTTTTGTTTGTTTGTTTGTTTTGGGGTGGTTGGTTTGGTGTGGGTTTTTTTTTTTGTTTTTGTTTGTTTTTTTTTTTTTTTGGGGTTTTTTTTTTGGTTTTTTTTTAATTTAGGGAGGTTGAAAGATGTCTTACCTTATTTTCTTTCCTTACTAAACTTCAGCTTTAAGATAAAGATTTAAACCAACTTGGCAATCTTTTAAAACAAATGCTAAGTGTGAAATGGAGTTAAATTATTCATTGTAACTTAAAAGCAAGCAGTCTTTGAGTGCTTACCTGGGAATGCACACATTTTGTCCAAAAGCAAATAGTAACAAAATTGTCTTAATACCTGAGTAAAGAGTCTTTTATTATTTTATTTTTTTCCTCCTAAGACTTGGGCACAGGATTACTGCAAAGGAAGTGAGAGTTCAAGTGACAGGTTAGGTGTATAACTTTGCACTTGCGTTGCTGAGTATGACTTGCATACAGCAAGCCACTGTGGAGCAGCTGATGAGTCTAACTTTGTATCCTAAGGGTTACTTGTTGCTGTGTTTGTTTCTCTAAATTCCCTAGCAGATTCTTTTCTTCGTTTGATACATATTGAGGTATACAATGTATACCAGTATTGATGACTGCCAGAAAATGATGCATCAGACAAAGGAAATGAAAAGGGCTTGTTTGCAGGAGTATGGAAGTGCCAGCATGAGTAGAGCATACATGTGTAACTATGGGGAGTCTTAATCAAAAAGAAAACGGTCCACATAATTCTTACACTTTTTGTATGACATTATATTATGCCATGTAGGATTTTTTTTAATTTGTACTACATCTCCATTTACCCTCAACTTGGTCTTGCATTTCTGTTTGATTTCTGCCCTCACAAACTGTGTCAAGAGACTTACTAGTGAGCAAGCTTTTTTCCCCACTTTTTCACTGAAACTATAGCTACTGATTGACCAACCAGGTGATCACTCAGACTTGTGCTGAAGGTTGGACTACAGCAAATGATCTTCCTAGAAGAATGAGTTTAAAGGTCTCCTGTTTGTTTCAAAACTGATTTGGTTGGCTAGGAACATTTTGGAAGGCATTGTACCTCTACACATTTAGAATTTTTGTATTGATTTGGAAATATGGCAGACTGCTTGCATTTTGGGGGGGTCAAAAGCACCTGAGCACATAAGGGGATTCTCATGTAAAAGTACATTAAATCACTGTAAATAGACATTACAGCTGCTTAAAAATGTTTCAGGCTGGTGCTGAGTTCGTTAAGAAGACCTTGAAGAACCTCACAACAAGCACAGATGCAGCATCAGTGGTCCACAGCACGGATTTGGTGATAGAAGCCATTGTGGAGAACCTGGAAGTCAAAAACAAACTCTTCAAGACACTGGATAAGTTTGCTCCAGAGTATGTGTATTTTTTCTGTTACATTTTGAAACTTAGACTATTTTATTTTCTGTTTTTATAATTACAGTTAGTTCTCTATCTTCTTAGCTGCTTTATTTAAAACAAGTTTTGCTGTCTTAGACTAGCTCCAGACTATCATGTTGCAATAGTTGTTGTGCCAGGTGCATATGTTACAGACATTCTCAGGTGTGTTGCATTGCTTCATTTGCTTCTTGCATTGTTCATTTGTTGTTCCAGGTGTGTTTAGTCATTAAGATTGCCCATCTACTTGGCAAGTTCAAATCTAAATCCAACTACAAATGCAGAACAGTAGAATTAACTTATTCCAGTATACATGGGTTACTGTTAATGTTGTGTTTACTTAAATAGGGAATTGGGATGATAAAGTATTTGTTTCCAGCACACCTGACATAAACCAGTTTTAAGAAGTCTCAGTCAGCTCAATAATGTCTTAAGTGAAGTAACTTTACTTTGTATTACAGAGTTAGGAAACAGCTGTTGCTGGTTATTGTGTGTGGTGTAAAAGGATAAATAGTATTTTAGTAGGCACTCATTCAGTTACTTACAGTCCCTGGAAATGTCTTTGAACTATGTTTCATAACTGCTGAAAGCTACTGTTGAATTGTATCCAAACCCAAAAATGCTGTTAAGGTGAGCATGCAATCTCAGAAATTTGAGGCTTGTAATTGGTGAGTCAGGATCACAAAGACCTTGACTGCTTGCAGTCTTGTTGAGATTTAAACTAGTGCAGGTAAATCTGGGGGTATTGGCTAAGAGGTATTCTAAGAGGGATTCTAGACTGTCTAACCTGTCAACTGGACAAGCTGTGCCTTGAATATCATGTCAAGGGAGAAAAGATGTTATCATTAATTGACAGCCTGGAGAGATTTTCAGGCTTTCTCCTACTGCCAGTAATTAAAATTACCTGGTAATTTTGAAAACAGTAAATGATCACAAGCAGCCATGTACTGAGCACAGGGTAACTTGCCATTACCCTGACACACAAAAGTAAGTAGCTGCCTTCTGCATTTATGAGAGTACCTTATTATGGTTGGATTGTGCCTATTTTGTGCAAACAGACCATTGGTTGCCTGAGTATTTAATGAGAAAATTGGAGTGTACTAAGTGGTAAACTGTCTAAAACCAGTCAGCAAGGAAATGTGGGCATGGGGACTTGGAGCCTCACTTAAAAATATGTATGTTTGGAACACCTGAGGCTACTTTTTTTAAGACTGAGCTGTTTGTCAGCATAGCTGCTGTAAAACATCAAATTTTACATTACAGTGTTAAAAGATACTGGGAGCTGTTCAAATATTCTCCTGCCCATTGCAAAAGGGATGATTTACAGGGTTGGGAAAAATGGCTAAGACTAGAAGCTTTCCTTTCTGAGAGCATATTTGGAAATTATTATAAATATACAGTTATCTTAAGTGTAGGATAAAGGAAAGTGAATGGCAAAGAAAATGGATTGCAGTTTAAAAGGTCTAGATAAAAAACTCCTAAAATAGTGAAACTTAGTTGAATGTTTAAAATATTAGCTTTGGATACAAAAGGTAATTTGTGACTGTAAGAGAGTATAAATTTGCAGATTGTGTGCATAATGTGGGGAAAGACAGAAACCTGCAGTGAGTGTTTTTCCATGTGTTAGAAGGAAGCAGTAAGCTTTACTCATCCCACATGGCATTGTGCTGGAATGGAAAGCTCACCCTCTCAGTGCTAGCATTCTACAGCCTTTTCTAAGTTTGAATAATTCAAAATTTATAAATCTATTGTATGGAGTGTTGTGTCAGCTCAGTGGGAGTGGTAGACTTGTAGTTAATTGGTAACAAAGACAGGATATTTTTAAAGACAGCTTTTAGTCTCAAGAGGAGCTTTGCTTCTGAGGGGTTCTGGACATTAATGGCCCTCTGAAATGTGGGTTACAGGGAGAGACCAGGAAAGAACAGGATGCTGTGGAGGGAGGGCTTGGCTTCATTCAAATCTCAGGACTTACCAGGGTGGAATCTCAGGGTGGAAATGTGAGAGGCTATGTATTACAGTTGTTCTGACAAGATGATGAATTCTGCCTGTGAAATACAAGGTGTGTGAAATACTGCATCTTTTCTTCTTTGTATTCTTCTTGTGCTGTATTTCATGTCTCATGCATTTCCTCAGCTGCAACATGTATTTGTTCATCTCCCATTTTTGCACTATGAAGACATCTCCAAGGAAAATAAATAAGTCTGGGAACTGGAAAAATCTAAAATATTACATTGGAAAAACATAGCACAATTAACTTAATTCCTTTTCCTTTTCATATAAAATAACTGTAATTCCTCTGGAAGTAGATCTGTACATGTAGGGGGTGGGAAAGCTGTTCTTTTATTGAGAAAAGTTGTATTTGTGAGTGGGGAGCAAATTTCTCTGAAGTGTTCAAATCAAATGTAGTAAGCCAGGAGTGTTTGGCAACTCCAGAGCACCTTGGAAACTCAGGGTATTCCTCATCTGGGTAGCTGTACAGGTGAAACAGTGGATGCTGTTTCTTGGGTGCCATTAGTCTGAGAACATACTAGTTTATGTTCTTGGAACTGTGCAAAATCCAGAAGGCATAATTTTATGGTTATTCCTCTCAGTACTATACTCACCGTATTTGGTATTTTTTACTGTGTTACACGGTCATCATCGTTGGAGCAGAGTAAAGCACTGCTACCCACTCTTCAGGTTTGTTTTCCTTTTCTTGAATGGAGTCAGTCTTGCATTTCCACTTTGAAAAAGGTCACGCTAGGATTTTTGTAGACACTGCAGCACTTTTCCAAACTGAGTTGTAATGAATATGACAAAAGAACTTTTGGATATCCACGTAAGGAACTTTTCTGTACTTTTTTCTGAGATGTAGGAAATGCCCATCAGTATTACTTGCTCTAGGTTTTCCTTTAGATGTGGAAACTCAGCTTGGACCTGGCCAGTGTTTTTCAGCTGTTCACTGTGTTAGAATGAATGTGTTACAAAACTGTTAAAAAAAGAAGTGTTGTTCAGTGTTTGCTGTGTAAGACAGCTGGACTCTAAGAGTCGGATTTATTGGAAATAGTTATTAATATTTCTCTTGCGTTGGGCTCTGCTTTTGATGTCTTTCCCTGAGCCACTAGATGGCACCAAGAGAAAGCACTCTGGTGCTGGGCAGGCCTTTTCTATGGCTTCACTAGTGCTGGCTTCCCAAAGCCTCCCAACTGCTGTCTCCTCAAGGGTGGATTATGTAATTCTAAGTCACAGGGGCTTGAAAAGTCTATTTTAAACTCAACTGAAATCAATTGGTTGGTCAGAGAGGGAAGTGTAAGTAAAATGCACTTGTTCACAGTGCAAATTCAATGCTTTTCTTTTTTTCCAAGGCTTTCCATTGTGTGAGGCTACAGAAGAGGTACTGAGGTGAAATCTCTTAAGTGAACTCAGATATAAACCTAGCAATGATTACATTTCACAAATCAGTGTGATTTTTTTTATATGAATATTTTAATTTTTAAATACAGTGGCAAGTTTTTGGTGAGAGTAAGTGACTTTTGGGTGCATTGACCTTGCAAGGTCAAAACCATGAAATGCAGAATGCTCCTTTTAGTACCTCACGTCGGAACAGTATAAGGCCACTTTATGGTGTAGAGATAATAAAAGAATATTTGTAAGAAGAGTAAACAGGAATTTTCAGCATTTTTTAAATTTCCTTCACTATAACAAAAAAGAAAACATAATAAAAAATGGAAAACAAAGTGAGTGTTTTTGTCTTGAGATGTTTTCATTAACACCACTATAAGATGTCCCCGTGACTTGGACATAACTTTTCTGAAAGTTCAGTTACATCTAAGTACAATGTAAGTAAAATATCAATGTAGATAAACATCTACTGAGTCCAGTAGGATAAGTCTTTAAGGGATAGTAGGATGCAGCCCAAAATGACAGGTAGGTTTTATTATCTATTTTAGCTTTGTGATTTCTAATTGATTTTCATGATTTGAAGAAAAGCCATTTCTGAAGTTTTTGGTCTGATAGCAGGGCTGTTGAGGTTTTGAGATATTTCTGGGAAGAAAAACCCAAACAAAAAAACCTCAAACCATTGTAAATTGCAGTTAGTAAATCTGGTTTATGTCTGAAAAAGGACTTAATATATGTCTTAAAATTTTTGGCATTTTGTGTATCCTTTGCAGTATTCTATGCATGGCAGGTCTTAAGTTTTCTCTGTTTTTTTTTTCCTGATCAGTCTTTGCTGTTATGGTAGGTTTGCTCATCATGTCTATCATTCATAATTTTAAAACAAAGTAGATTACAAATTTTCTGTAAGACTCCAAAGTGCATTTTTGATATTGCATATGATTGGATTTCAATAAATGTGTAAATGTGTTTAACAACAAACAATAATACCCTTAGGTTTCCAGGATTGCTGAAGGAATTACCTAGAATGGATTTGGGGAGTTAAATAAAATTTTCTGCTTGCACAGTCCTTTTTTTCCAGCACTTAATAAAAATATTCAATATAATTCCTCAAGAATCAGAAAGTCACACTGTCTTTGCAGTGGTTATTTAATCATTGTTGTGCTTAGACCTCAGCAAAAGGACTGTGATAAACTGCAGGGATATTTCTGAGAATTCTTGGATGGTTAGCCAATGGATGTCTGTCTATTTGTGTTTAGTGCCTCAGTCTCCTACTGTCCTTTATGCAGTCTATACATTTCTTATTTCTAGGCACACGATATTTGCAAGCAACACTTCATCTTTGCAAATCACAAAGATGGCGAACGCAACCACCAGGCAGGACCGATTTGGTGGTCTCCATTTCTTCAATCCTGTGCCTATGATGAAGCTTGTGGAGGTGAGTGTCTTATGAGCACACCTTACAGGGGCTGTTATCATGTTCCATCATAGTAGCAACTGCAGCCCAGCAGTGCACTTGTCAGCAGTGGGATTTCAGTTAGATTGACAGAGCAGATCTCTGTTTGCAGCTGTCCTGATATGGAATTTGCTACCTCTCGTGATTTAGATCGTGCTGCAGTCTCTGTTGAGGGGCGGGTTTAAGAGACAGAGGTAACTCCTTCAGTCACAAGGCTCCTGAGTTCTCCACTAAACTGCCAACAGAGGTGCTGTTCATAGCCATCATTTCAAGCAGCGAGGCTTAATAATGAGAAGTGCTGATACCAGTGTAGAAATCAAGTAAAAATGTCAGGACATGAAATCTTGTTGCCTTGTCACTTTTGAAACAAAGTCAGTCGTGTTTGCTTCAATGTTTCCAGCACTACAGGCTGGGGAAGAAGGGCTAGAAATCTGATCAGAGGAAAAGGACCTGGGAGTGCTGATTGACAGCTGTTCAACATGAGCCAATGTGTGCCTAGGAGGCTAAGAAAGCCAATGCCATCCTGCCCTGTGTCAAAAATAGTGTGGGCAGCAGGACCAGGGTAGTGATTGTTCCCCTGTGCTCAGCAGTGGTGAGGTCACACCTCGAGAGCTGTGTCCAGTTCTGGGCTATGCACTACAAGAAGGACATTGAGGTGCTGGAGCGTGTCCAGAGAAGGGCAATGCAGTTACTCCAGAGAGTAACTCACATGAGGAGCAGCTGAGGGAGCTGGGATTGTTTAGCTTGAGAAAAGGAGGCCAAGGAGAAACCTTAACACTCCGTAAAATTACCTGAGAGGTGTCTGTAGTGAGGGTGAGTAGCTGTTAGAACCTGTTATATCAGGAACTAGGGCTGTTTACACAGTCCTCTAGCGTGGTGTCTTTGTGTTTCCCAGGACAACAGAGGCTATGTAGCTTTTAAAGTTGTTTTGATACACTATGATTTCTTAAGTGTGCTTTGAAAGAATGGTTCCTTTTACCATCCATCCATAGTGGCTGAGTGGGAAAGTGTCTGAAAGAAACAATATTGCAAAATGTGTGTCTATGTGTAAAATAGCGTTCTGTGTCTGTATGTATCTATCCATTGAAGTTAGTTTTTTGCAAAGTTTTGTGAATTTCTGGAAGAGTGTTCTAGATTACATTGCTGTAATGGGGAAATGAGAGAGATTCTGCTCATAAATATGCTTATGCTCTCTTTACCTTCCCTGCACCCAGGTCATCAAGACTCCAATGACCAGCCAAAAGACTTTTGAATCACTTGTGGATTTCAGTAAAGCAGTAGGAAAGAGTCCTGTCAGTTGTAAGGTGAGTATGTTTTGACAGTGTAGTGTTCAGAGGGTCTGTCCTTGTAGACTTAATTTTAAGGTGGTCAGTTTTAGATGTGTGGGTGTTGCAGCAGCCCTCTTGTTAGAGGGTAGAAACAAGCTGAGACACAGACTTCTTGTTTATCACAGCATGAAAAGGGTCCTGGTTTATTCCTCTTTAGAGCTCAGCCATCCTGACTCCAACCATTCACTGATCTGGCTGTAGCAAGCTCCTACTGTGGGTTTCCCTTTCAGCCTCTGACTGCTGGTTATTTCCTACTAAACAATAACTGTATATACTGCTTTGCAGACTCTGAATGCAGGCTTTTACCCAGCTAGACTGTGACTGCAGGTTCTAACAACAGGCTCTGACTGTAGACCCAGACTGACCTCACAGCAGTGATTCTCTCTCCAGGATCTTTCTTCTTCATCTTCCCCCTCACCTGCTAACCCACTCCCTTTTATCACACTTATCTTTATTGGATATAGCTGTGACTCATCAAACTGAGGCTGTGTTGGGTAATTAACACAGCTGTTACTTACCAGGGTCAAGGTCCCCTGTATTCCCTTCTACATAGGAGCACTTCAAAAATTTCAAGGCTGCTTCTTGTCCAGTTTGTCTTTGTAATTAAAAGCAATTTGACAAAGAAAACACCCACATTTACCACAAACTCCTCAAATTCCAGTGACTCTAGACATCTTCTCTAGAGCAGCAAAACTCACAGGTATCAGAGCTTACTGTTCTGGACTTTTTCTCAAGTCCTTCAGAAGCATAGACTGCAGAGCTTAAGCATGAGCTCATCTTTAGCGTGCCAGGGACAAAACTGCTGCCTCTTGTACTGTGAGGCAGTTGGCTCAATCCTCCATGGTGTGTGCTCATTGTAAGTTTTTCTTAAGACTGCAGTAACTAGACACATATTAATCTTAATTTCTTCTCAACTTTGGGGTTTTTTCCTCTAGAGAAACACCCTACTTCGAAAGCACAATTTTTCTGAATCCATTAAGCTGTGGTCTGGATAACTTTATGCAAGCTACTGCTTTGGGTTTCACAGCCCCCAGGAGACAGCTGGTAATAAAAAGAAGGCCCTGCAATCCAGTAGTCACTGGATTAATTAATTCAGCTTCTGGGTGCTGGACTGTAATTCTGGCTATGTTCTCTACATTCTGGCTAAATCATTCTATGGCCTCAGTTGACTTTTCTCCTATTTCTGTCACAGTTTAGTACCATACAATGTGTAGAATATAGGATGAATTGTTTTAAATTGGCTTGGATAGATAATAATGCAGTATTCACACCTGAACTTTTTTTTTTTTTTTTTTTTTTTTTTTTTTTTTTTTTTTTTTTTTTTTTTGTTCTTGCTTATAAAAGAAACATTGCTAGGGATTCTCTGGATTAAATATTGAGATTAAGTGGAATAAATAATAAACTTCTGAAACAGTAGTAATACACAAAAAAATACTATATTTGCAAAACTTTTTATTGTGTTTGATTGTGCTTTTGATAGATGCTTGTAAAAAAGAGGCTTTGTATTAATTTGTTGCCTTTTTGACAGCATGTGTCTTACCTTTTCATTGTAAGTGTTGATGTCTGCTGTTAAAATGATCCTAACTTTCAAAACTATGGATAACCAGTGAACAATGGGGGAGTAGCAGGCTGTTTAGTCAAGAGTGCATCTGATAGTGGACACAGAAGCAAAAATACCTGCTTTTCTCCTAACCTTCATGAAATGACATCATTAGACTCTTGATAAAAACTAGCCATATTAAATTCTTTCACAATTAATTGCTTTGGGTTTGTAGTAGTCTTATTATTCTCAGTCATGACTGTTTATGTGCCATTCCTTGTTTGAATTTCACAATGCTTTATGCTTTAGTACTGAGCAGATAAATGAGATGAAAAATACAGTTCAAAGAGTATCTCAAGTAATGATACAATAAGTGTCTTCATCCACTTGTTTTATTTGTCATGCAGCATTTGAGTGTAGTTCTGGTAAAGAATGTTTACTTAGAATCCCATTTTTATTTTTCATAGGATACTCCAGGGTTTATTGTAAACCGTCTCTTGGTGCCATATATGATGGAAGCTGTCCGACTTTTTGAGAGAGGTACTTGGTGGGATATTGACTTCAAGGGATGTGGACATATAACACTGCTAAATGTTACATTGCTTCAGATAAGCCTTAGGATTCCCTCAAAATTTTCAGACATTAAAGGCTGGAAGTGAATAGAGAATGTTAAATATGACCCAACATGTGTAGCTGGAAAGGCCTTGCCTTCACTTTGAAATGTCAGGTTATGCAGAGTTGGAAGGTACATGTGTGCGAAATTGCTGGTGTTGGAAAATGTTTCTGGCTTGGAGGTGACAAGGTGAGTGTAGTGCCATTGTGTATCCTCTGCCAGCTATTCAGGAACTTGCCTCTCTCTATCCCAGGAGACATAAAAGTGATTGGAAGTCCCATAATGGGACCATTAGTAAAGTTCTCCTGAGTTCACTTATATGGGGCTTGTGAAATAAATCAGTTTTGAGGTAAGTGGTGTAATAGTGTCACACTATGGTGCTGGCACAGAAGTGATTTGAGCTCAGCTGCTGCCACATAAAGCTTCCCTTCCCCTTCTGTGTTGAGTTTTAGATATAGTTTCTTCAGGAACTCCAGTCTCACTGCTGATCTGTTTTACATTAGTACGTAGGTAAAAATAGTCATGAATCCCCAAAGAACCACTGAATTTTTCAAAGCATTGAAGCTTATTTTGAAAAGAAGCCAATAATGAATGCAGTTGATAAAGATGAAATTACAGACTGTAATTGCTTTTATTTCAAGTGCTCTGCTCGTAGCGTTGTGCTACTAAGAATGTCATTTGAAACATTTTGTTTTTGAAATCACTGCTTTTTTACAGATGAAAGCACTCCATTTTCAGGATTCCACCAAATATGCTTTAAATATTAAAAATCTCTTTTAAAGCACATGGAAGGGATGGTTTGATTTAAAAAAAAAAAAAAAGCCAAACAAAAGACAACACTACTTGTTTATCCATCAACAGATGTACCTAATTACATCTCAAAGGGAGAAAAGAGCAGATTTAGTGACTTGAAAGGCAAAGGCATGAATGCGAGGGGGCATTATTCTTTTAGAAAAAGTCACATTTAAAATGAAGTGTATGGGTGTTTCAGTGTGTTTAAAAGTGGTGCCTTTGTTAAGTGACATGTATCATTGTGCATATTTCAGGAGACAACAGAACTTTTAATTAAATGCAGAATAAAACAGTCACTGAGTTTGCATATTAAAACTGACTGCTTTTGCCTAAGCAAAACAATATTCTGATTTAATCTTTATTCTTTTTGTATTTTCTTCCACCGTATGATATTTCTAAACTTGCTAAAGTTCATTTGTGACTTTTTTTAACTCTAATGAAATCTGTTTAAAAAGTAGTTGATGTCTTGGAAAGGCTGTCTCTTAATTCATATGTTCAGTGAATCAGGTTAAATTTTTATCATATCCTTTGTGTTTATTCTCAGAGTAGACACTTGAGCCAGATTGTCATCTACATTAAATGAAATTGTGTCTCTTTCCTGGCAACCCCAGGCACTGAAATACCATTTTATTGAGCTAGTCCTTGAGTTTTTATTTATGCAAAATCTCATGCTGTTAAATGTGCACTTTTGCATAAGCAGTATACCTTTAGTATATTAACAATGACTTAAATGAGGTACATTGTAAATATTAATGTGTAGTGGTCTGTACTGCTCTTTCCTTAGTGGTAAAACTAAAAAACAGTCAGCTAAGTTTCTGTGGAAGTCTGCTTTATACTAGGAGAAACTAGAATGAACTAGGGATGTAGCCTTTGTTTGCCCTTTTACTATTTTTTATTGCATTGTAATGAAACTGTAGGGCGGCCAAGTCCCAAGTTTGACAAAGTGGGACAAATCTGTTGAGAGAGCAAGTCTGTATACCTGCATCAATTACAAATGAACTGAGGCTTTAGCTGTGTTTGAATCTGGGGAACTGAAATTACATTAGACTTAGGTGAGGTTACTTTCCTCAGCTTCTCAGAAATAAAATGTGGCTTAAAAAAAACATGGCCAGCTTTAAAGAGTAAAAGGAGGTATATATAAATTATTAGTTCATACAGAACTGTCACTGAAGTTGTTACCTTTACAAGAGGTTTTGCAAATTTATTTCTAGGGTTCTGTGATCTTAGGTGTATAAATTGCACAGGCTGTGTCTACCAAGCTGCCGGACACCGTGTATGCATCGAGCACGGAGGTTACTTAACAAGTACCTCTGGGGTTTGTATAACTTCATCCTTTTTATGGGATCTGCAGAGAAAGTGCACTGCCTTTCTCAAAATATGAGTTAGAGGAATACAGCAGAGGTGCATCTGCTTTGATGACAGTCTAAAATATGTATTCCCAGCTAAAGAATGAGGTTAAAGTAAACTGTGACGATGTGGCAGTGTAGGATTTGTATTTTTATAGGCACAAACTGAAGCAAAAGTAACAAATTTCTGATGATTTTGATTATTTCTTTTTAAATAATTTTGGGATTCATGAATTCAACTGCACCTGCAGTTATTTCAGGTCTCTCCTACCTGCCATCTCTGATCCCAACAGATATCCTCTGGTGATAGGTGCTGTAGCTAAGCATGTTACTCAGCTGCTCCTGCTCCCCTCTCCATGCCTGCCTTACCCATCAGGTGGATATCACTTGTGTTCTGGCAGTCGGAGTATAAAGAGTGGCTCTGTCCTGTGCATCATTCAAAAGCTGCTGCTGATCTCACGAAGCTGAAATTGAGTTGTTTCCTTACTTACCCTGTTCTGCTGTCTCTAAAGGAAGCTCTTGTTTCTTCCTAGTGACCAGTTCTTCCTCTAGTTGTTCTGATAGGGTCAGTGTGACAGCTGTGGCTCCTTCAGTAGTACAGTGCTCTGTACTGAAAGGCAAGAGGAAACCAGGAAAATGGAAAGCAGGCCTGCAGGGCTTGCTTTTTTTTCCTTTTTATTTTTTTTTTTTCTTTTGTGAGAGGTTCAGCTTTATGCTCCAGCATGTGTATGCTGACTCCAGTTTTTGCGGCTGTGAAACATGCAGAGATTTCTGTGAAGAGCTGCACCAGGGTGAAATAACACCCTGTTAATTATTTATAAGTGGTGCCAAGGAGACGCGGAATCTTCTCTGTTCATCAAACTGTCAATCTTTTCTCTAGGAGATGCATCAAAGGAAGATATTGATGTTGCTATGAAGCTTGGGGCTGGCTATCCCATGGGTCCATTTGAACTGCTGGACTATGTTGGGTTGGATACCAGTAAATACATTATAGATGGTACTGCATGCTTCTTTTTTTCTGCTTTTCCACTTTTTAGCTAAATTGTAGATGTTCTAATGCAAATGTGACTCTTAATTATTTAAACTGGATGTTTATGGTATAGCCTTTGAACTGTTGAGAAGAAAAGAGTTAGAATTCAGCTCCGAATGCTGTGTGAGTACAGCGTTTGTACTACGTGTCTGTACCCTTTGTACTTGGGTACAGAATAGTGGTGGCTTTGCTGACTTCATCAAGTGCTATTGGAAAATAATAATATTAACATTAATGGTAGTTTATATAACTAAAAAGAATCAGTGGGAAGAGTGACACGTACTGGAGGTGAGGAAATCTGTGGAAAGCAACAAATGTTGAGATTCCCTATCCTTTTTCTACCAGCCATATTTTCATTCTTAATCAATAGAAAATCCAGTAAATATCTCAAAAGACGTAAGTGAACCATCTCCCTGTCACTTCAGTTAGTAAGTGGGTGAATGTTACTACAGTAACAAAAACATACATCATTGGTGATGGCTTGTTGATGGTTGTGCTCTTTTGAATGAGCAGCTTAAACATTCTCTGAGGCAGAATATCACTTGCACAATGGCATTTTCAGTGGAACCTCTTTTGCTTTTAGTCAGTACTGTGGAATAGTGTTATATTGTTCTAAGTAACCATGTGTTTTGCAGGTAGAAATTCAACTTGGAATTTCTTTGCACTTGAATTTCTTTTCAGCAGAGCCTTTATTTTATTTCCTTGTACTTAACTATGTTTCAAAAGTTCTCCTTAATTATTTTTTAAAATCCTCAGTGGTGGAGATTATAACTTGTTTGGAGTATACTGAGCCTGAAGACTAACTGTTAGAGTTGTGCGTAATCATCAATACTGATCTGGGCTTTATGAAGCTGTACTGCAGGGTCTCAGCCTAGAATAAGTTCCAGTCCTTCAGTTTTCTGACCTTTAAATATTTTTCTGAGGAGATGCAGATCTCTATTATCTTTGCATATAAACAAAACTGTTACTAATGCATCCACTTCCCTTCCTTTCCAGGATGGCATTCATTAGAGCCCAACAATCCTCTTTTTGCACCCAGCCCACTCCTGAATAAACTGGTAGAAGAAAAGAAGCTGGGTAAAAAGACTGGAGAAGGATTTTACAAATACAAATGAACTCCAGACCTCAAGTTTAACACTATCTGTATATGCTATTCAGCATTGCCATAATACAGGTGTTTAATCCTTCCCAAGGGTGGCACAAGCTGCATTTAGAACATAACTCACTTGTGAACTGAGTGATTGTACTAGTTAACTATGGTCAAAGCTTGATTTGGTAGATTGTTTTGTTCTTGCAATTCCAAAAAGCCTTCTATGTACAGTGCCTTCATGAAATGTTGATTTTTCTCAGGTGCAGTACAGAATGACAAGTGAATTTATGTATTTGAAACATTATTAGACTGATGGGGAAAATCGTAAAAATAACCTCACTTTCTTAAAAATAAAATTTTCAACAATTCTGTATTGAGTGTGAGGGCTTTCAGTTGTGTCTTGGATAGAGCCCACAGGGTGGCAGTCTCTTCCCATGCTGGCAAATGCAGCCTGGAAAAGCAGTGGGTTGTTTTGTTAGGATTTTTCTTAAGTGCATTGCTAATCTATAGATGTAAATTACAGTGCCTTGAACAATAATGCTTTGAAGGACATATTTAAAAATAAATAAAGAATCCCACAATAGCAGGCTGCTCCCCAAACCGAAGGTTCCCAATAAAGCATTTAAAAGCAGAGCTCATGATTGGCTTTGGGGTTTTCTAGCATTTTTAATTAGTGGTTGAGGGCCTACTTAAGCTAGGTGCAGTAGAAACATAATGAAGATTTCTAGGTAATTTCTGTTCTCAGGGGCATAAGCTAGAATGCTGGTGAAAACTTCTGAATGTTTTCTAGAGTCCTGTAAATCGGCTGTATTTAAAATGTCATTTTACACAATACACTACCACTGTGGTTGAGTACCTGTAAGATTGCAATTGTGCTGTGGAAACAAGTAAGTGTGTCTGGCTGTGCGAGGCACCTTCTGTTTTGCAACTTCATTTCCTTGGGGCTTAGCAGAGCTGAATTTGCCCATGGTGGGAGTGCATCAAATCCTGTCTTTTCTCCAAGTATTGCAGAGCAAGTGGGCATGAGGATTGGTGTTCCAGTTCAACTCAGTAGTAGCATTCCTTTACTTTTTGTACTTTGTGCTTATCTATATATCTTTAGTTACAGAAATTATGAATAATTATTTAATGCCAAGTTGCTTCTTCCTCTCTCCTCCGTCATCTAATTCAGATTGCATATAAAGAAATTGAGGCTGACAGAGGTTAGTTTCCTGGCATATGTTCACATAAGAAATCTCTGAGTAGGGAATAGCATTTTTGGTTTATTGGATCCTGGTCTTAATTACGTATCATCTAATTTTGAGCCACTTGCCTTGAAAGAAAAGGGTTAAAAGAAAAAAAGTACTATAAACAATTTCTTTCCTTTTCTAATATATTGTTAAACGGACTTAGTTTTACTAAAATAAGGTCCACTTCTTACACATGAAATCTGTTTCACTGAAGGTTCCTAATGGTTGTAGCTCAGTTTAGTGACTTTCAAATACTGCAGGGTGAAGTTAGCTTCAGTACTACTGCTTTCAGTAGTAATTAAAAACAGGAATGTGTATGACTCTTGTATCTTAAAAAATGCTAAATTTTTTTTACAAAAAAAAGTTTAGGTATAAGTAATTTGCTACTGCTCCCTTTACTTGGATGATGATCTTTAATTTGGAAAGGGATAGGTTTATAGCAAGGCATAGGCTATTTAATGTTAAATGTGCAAAATATTTTTCACTAGTAAATGTGATATTTTAGAAAAATAAACTTTCTCTAAAACAGTGTTTTCCTTTCAGGAGCTCTAACAGGTACAGTATGTGTAAATGTAATAAATAGAAGAAACCTAAAAAAGAGGCATTTGTGAGTTGGACTTGCTATTTGAGAAGAGACTCTTTTTTTTAGTAGAATAGGCCCTGTGGAAGTACTTTAATGGTGGGTGGACATAGTTTATTTTATCGGCGTGTGGAGTGCTGTGCCAGGATGAGTAGAGATGAGGTAAAGTGTGAAAACTTCAAATGCTCCCTCTTAAATCTAGATCAGAATGCAGAGTGGTAATTGAATGACTGACTGTAGTCATTGAAACAAGGTAAGACTTTTGTATTGCTCCTCAGTGGGGAGACATGGAGAATGTAGAAGTCCCTTTTAAGGGAGGAAAATTAGGGAATTAGCCAGAAGTAGGTTATTAAATAGTCTCTCCTGAATTTTACAAGAATTTCCACAGCTTTGATAGCTTAAAGATTTCTAGGGAGCTTAAAGAATATGTAATGAAATAAAGGAATTGTGTGTTGCCACCTTTTCCTCAGTAAAGATTATTTCCCATCCCTTGCTGTGGCTGTGACTTGAAGCAGAGGTACATGAGCCACCTTTCACTGCACACAGTGTTGGTGAAGGGGAATCTCCTGCTGATCAGTACCTCAGACTAAGCATGTGGTACATTAGTCCTGCTCTCACCATTCAGCTCTCCTTGAATTTTTATTAATAGTGGAAAGGAGATTGTGGAAAAAATGAGGATAGAGAAAGGAGGGAAGGGTGTTTGGTTTCCTTCACTGCCTACTTTAAAAACCTTTAGTCTTCATTATCCTTTCTGCCAGCAGGCCTCACAGATTTAGAGCATTTTGGTCAAAGCTTTGGGATGTGCGCTTGGCACAGCTCGAGGGCAGCTTGACAGCCAACAGCTGAGGAGTCGGACGTGAGCCCAGCTACTGCAGCTGGGAAGATGACTCCAGATTCAGCATCTGGGTCATTTCAGCTGCCAAATGTGCTCCATCTGTGGTCACCCGAGCTGCTGACACAGTGGGGGAGAAAGCAGGAGCACAGCAAATTTTAAACAAGGACTTGAAAGCAGAATCTTTATTGGGCAGAGGAGGGTCCTCTGCAGGAGTGGTTTACGGAGCATAAAGTGCAAGAGGTGGCAGTAAAGTTTGATCTGAAGAGGAATTAAGTGTGTAAAATTGATTGACTGAGCAACTGCATAAAATAACTTGGAAAGGTAACTTTTTTCTTTCATAGATAAGTTGTATTTGTCCCCCGAGCCACCTGACCCAAGAGTTTTGAGGTGACAATGCAAATATCCTTCAAAAACCAATTAACAGGAGTTAATTCCAGCATCTAGCATGGACTCTTCAGAGCCATGAGATACAGTACTACCAGCCCTGTACTTCAGCAGTGAATCAGGTCTCTGAAAAGCAAAGTAATGGCTTCTGAATGAGATTCCATTCTGGTTTGGGTTTGTTTTCTTAGTACTGTATTTAGTGGCTTATTCTGTGAATGGGGCTCTTACACACCTCCAGGTATCTGAAACTTTTGAGGTTCATCAGCCAATTTCTTCTGGAGACCCACTTGCTATAAATTAGTGTATATTTATCAGGGTGAAGAAACAAAAAATAAGAAATTTGCTGTATAAAGTGAAGTGTAGTGAGATACGATTGTCTTGTTAAATCTGTATCTGTTACTGGAATGAGAAGGGCATCTGAAAAAGAAGTATTTTGTTTGCCTGCCCGAAAGGTGATTTTGGTGTGAAAAGGTCTTTTATGTTCCCAACTTTGTGCCATGCTTTGGTCAGTAAAGTCTGCAAGTGACTTAGGTGTGAGCTAATGCAATGCAGTGTATTCCTGTGGCCAGGTGGGTGCTAGAAGATGGAGGTACTAGCAGATATTCTCTGTTGTTTAATGCATGCTTGTTATTCTTGCATCTAGAGAAAGCCCCTTTACAGTACCACGTCTTCAAAGACGTGGGCAAACTAAACACGGCTTCTCTAGTTTGTAGTGACCAACTTTTCCTAAAAATTTACTGCTGCCAGTTTTGGAGCTTATTTTTTCAAGAGAGGTGCCTGTAGCTGTGGTGCCACATTGTTCCTTTTCTAACTAGTACCACAGCAGTGACCCACATCTCAGTATTTTTATTCACTACAGTTTGTAACCATGTGAGCAATTATAAAACTGACCTGAATAATGCCTTTTCCCTGTGCTTTTTGGAGGAGCTGAGACCAGGAGCAAAAAGCAGATTCTGTGATTCTTTTGAGAGCTGGATCTTTTCATGTTATATGTTCCTTCAGTAGCTTTTCCTGTTATTCACAGCCAGAGGGATATGCTTCTGTTGAATTCTGTTAGAGAAGGGTTAAGTAGAGCCACAATCTGGTAACTGTAAAAATGATTTGTAGAATGATCTGCATTGAGCTTTATGATCTTCTCAAAAGTTCACATCAAAACTGAACTCACTCTTTATATACCATTTACTATCCAGTATACTCGTTCGCTTATAAATGCAATGCTATGCAGAGGCTTAAATTAAATGTATGAGATCACAGAACAGTCTGTGATGATGATGTCAGGTGTTACTGATAATATATTAGATTTAGGTTTGTATGCCCATGGAGCAACTTTGCACTTGTTCAATTCACTCTTCTGTTTTATTCCCCTAGTGGTTTTTTCTATTTGGTTTTCCATAAATTGCAAATAACTCACAGCAGTGCATTCTTTGCAGAGAAACCAGCACTATAAAGCTCTAATGCTGGCTGGAAGTTTTGGTTGCTTTTGGGGGCAGGAATAATACAAAACATCAAACCTAGTTATTAAAGGAGCCATTTCTTTTGTCATGTGGTGGCATGAGGCATCACACTGAGGCATAAGGCCAAGATTTGTTTCCAGCCTGGGGTCAGAGGCTGCAAGTTGGCCACGGCACAGGAGGATATTTTAGCACAAGGCTTTTGCTTGGCGGGCACTAAGGAACTTGTCGCTTACTTTGGCTGTCCTGTGCTGCCAGATAACAGGATTTTTTTCCCAGCCTGTTGTTTGCAGCTTCTTTTCTTTGTGCATCTCTGTCCTGCCTGGTAACAGCTTCTTCTATTCTGGTCCATTTTTTCTGCCAGCAACCACTTCTAGGGTGGTTTTCTGTAAATGGAGAAACCCTTACAGTATTCGCCAGTTAAAGAATGCAAATTTTTTGTCATTAGTAACTTAAACCCCCCATTTGGAGTCTTAGCTTCAGTAACAAAAATGTTGTGGATTAACCACTTTCACCAGCAAGAGGCTTTCTGATGAGCTGTGGGAAGAAGTGTATGCTTGGTGGTAGGTCTACAGTAAACAGCTGGAATTTGCATGTGGTGAATTAACACCAAATAAAATCCCCCTTTTTTTTTCTTAATTATCCTTGCATACTCAAATGGACCTATTAAACATTTGTGCAATAGAAATTGGTGAAACCACACATTTACAGTACGTGGATCTTGGTTGGGCGCAGGCTGACATTGCTCTGTTGGTGGCAGGACCTATGTAAGTAACATAATCCAAGGAAGGGACTACTCTGGTCCCTGACTCCTTGGCATGCAGTGGTGCCCTGACTTGGACTGGAGCACAGCAGTCATTCAAAGGAAGCCCTTGCT
This sequence comes from Aegithalos caudatus, assembly GCA_013389925.1. NCBI lineage: Eukaryota > Metazoa > Chordata > Aves > Passeriformes > Aegithalidae > Aegithalos > Aegithalos caudatus. Next base: position 380,790 of record WEIU01000386.1, on the reverse strand, counting down.
TCAATACAGAATCTTCACCTACTTTACATTGACTTTGGGACCTGTTGCTTTGACTCCTACACAGCCACAAGCATAAGCAGGTGTAAGATACACTGCATTTGTATTTCACAGGCTTTTTAGCTGTTGGTTTTCTCTAAAGAGGTTGTAAAAGGTAAACTGTTTCTGACAACTGCTTTATTTCTCTGAATGTGTCAGGATGGCTAATGGGTTCCTTACAGCTGATGTTGCAATTCTTTCTTCATTGCAATTTAGGGTGAAATTTCTAAAAGCCTTTTATTTCAGTTGGAAGCCTAGTGATGTTTTCCAGAATGTCTAAACAGATGAGGCATCTAGCTTCCTATGATTTCTTCTCAGCACTGAAATCCCTCTCAGAACTTGAAAAAAGTATTTATTGAAGAGCCTGATTTTGGGGGTCCTAGTTTATTTTTAAATCCTGAACCTAATTTCCAAAATAATGGGGAATATTAGAAAAGAACTGGCATGGACTTTATTGGCAAGTTCTCCCACGTCCCTTCAGTTCTTGAGACAATGTGAAAGAAAACAGCCACTTTCATACTTTTCTTGCTCTGTTTCTTCTTTTTCTATGTTTTTGAACACAATTGCTTTCAGGAAAAAATTTCTGCTCTTGCTACATTAGTAACTTCAGAGAGTAGCAATCAGACTGTGCTTCTAACAGTCTGAAAAAAGTACTGCCTCCTGATTTCTTCATCCTCTCCTTTCACTTTGTTTTGAACCAAAGGGTTATCCCCTCTGCTTACAGATTGATTTCTAAGTGCTTCTGTGACATCAGTGTCAGAGAGTGAGCAGTGAACACCCAAATAATGTTTTAGGTGACTTCTGTGAGTCCTTTGCAGAGGAGCATGGGTAAAATAGACTGCAGGGAAGTAGTTCATTGAGAGGGAGCTGATTTGAATGAGGCTGTGGTTTCTGAAACCAGTCAGGGTACTTTTAGGAAAATGGAAATGTGTGTGAAGTGTGAGATTGAGGATGGGCTTGAGGATATTTCTTTTAATAGGAGAAAATATGGGGGGAGAGGGAGAAGATGCTATGAATTTCACATAAGTGGTTTTCCTGATACCATTTTTTTATTGCTTTAAAAAAGCATTACTTAAAACTGAGGAAGAAGTCTCTCTCTTTCTTAGAGACTTAGCTTTTGGCTAAGACTGAAAGCTATTGTTGCCTAAGTTGACGCATAACTGGCAAATCTATGAACTGAAGCCAGTATTGTTACTTAGATCTAAATTTGTGAGGACATTTGGTTGTCATAGATTAAACAATGAACATATAGTTTACCTCAAAGACAGAGTTATATTCTAAAGACTATTTGCATGTGTTCACAGCTGAAATCATTGCTTAGCCTATTTACATGTGATAATTGAAGTAGCAGTGGAAGGGGAGAATAATGGCAAGCAATGAGTATGTCAATGATCGTACAGTTGGCGCTATCCTCACCCGCAGGCTCCTGGCTTTTTAGCAAAGGCCAGAGCTTTTCAACACTGGCAGACATTTCTAGCATTACAAGGAGGAAAGTTTCTAGTGAAAACTATGACTTTGAAAAATTGCTTTTATCATGTTTTTAGGGAATAAACTGTTTCAGTGCAAATAAGACTAGGCTTAGCTACTGCTGGTATCAGTTTGACTTAGAATTTCATGTCATTTATGTTATGAGAGTAGTGCTAGTCCACAGACACATAGCTCAACTTACAAAGGATTTATATTGAAATTGGGAAATAAAATCTAAAAATCAATCTAAGAGGAGTGCCATATTCTCTAACTTTCGCATGCAAGGAAGTTGTTTTGGAGAACTTGTTGAATCTGCTGGGGAACGGGAGAGAAATAACAAAGTTTGATATTTGACAGCTGGAAATCCAGCATATGTTAGCAGATTTTAGATACCTTTTACTAGAAGTGATTTCAAGATCTGAATTAGCAAGGACATGCTTCAACCCCAACTATTGTGTGCTGTGAAGAATGTGGCAGGCTTTTCTATCCTGGTTAGGAGTTGTCTTCATAAATCACTTAATTAAGTAGTGGCCACAACATCTAAAAGAAATGAGATGAAATCTGGTAAAGGGACAGGTGAGAAAGTCCTGCCTAGTCTTCATTGTTCAGCTGGGAGTGATGGGTAGTTGGAACTGGTGTTTGCACCTTTCCATTTTATCTTTTCTGTGAGCTGTTGCTTCTGCTTAGTTACACCCTCAGCCTAAGCATGGGTCTCTCCACACTTCCTGGGGTCATGGCAAGGTAAATGCTACAATAGCAGTAGTGCCCAACAGAAAATAGTTCAGGTGAAACTCTTAAATCCACCCAGCAGCTTTCTTTGTGCTTTCTCCTGTTCTGTCTGGGTTTCCTTGCCATTGCCTCTGAAAGTGAGCTAACTCCTGCCCAAAAATGGCAAAGGGTTAAGCTAGTGAGACAATGCCTGGAGTAAGGTGAATTTAAGAATTCTTTGAATTTTGGTTGATAAACACAGGATATTCCATGTTTCTATAATTGTGTAGTTGCTGTTATGATAACTATACCTGTAGTGTAGCTGTATGCATCTCATTTAAAATATCCCTTAATTCTTCTGTCTGTGGTATACATGAGTTACATGTAATTGCATCTTATCCTCACACATACCTGGGAGCTAAGGAAGTACCATCCCTCAAGCATACATGGGAAACAGATATGCAGGGAAATTCTTCCTTCATTTTTCTAGAAAATAGTACTCCTCCCCTTTCTTCCTTCAAATTGCATTCATTTCCAAACTAGACAGAATGAAAATACAGTGTGTTAGACTGGTGCTAGATTTAAGTCCAGTCTTTTAGGTTCATAGGAAATCCAGCATTAGGTCATTAGAAAGGAGGGACTGCTTCTGAGTGAGTGAGAGCAGTTAGCAAAGCTGTTTCATCAGCAGGGAACTCTTTCTGTCGATGAGGACAAGACAAGAGGAGAGGAGTCAGTCAAACACAAGAGAGAAAGGGGAGGAGGGAGGAGCCCTAGAGTAGAAGTTAAATCAAATGGACTACAGGAAGAAGGGAGTAAACTAGGGTATTGAGAAATAGCTTGCAATTCAGTTTCAGTATGTAATTTCAGTAAGTTCACACTTACTAAACAATTAAATATGGGTACTTCAGAGTACCAATATAGGCAGAATTAGACTGCTCAGTGATTAACTAAGTGCTGTGAGTGGCTTAATTTCGGGGTAATGCAGTTATACCAATCCCACTGAAAGGGAAACTCTGGGCATATGTGAAATCTGCCTTATAAAATTTGCATTTTCCAACAGTGGCTAAAACCATTAATGGTTAAATTTGTTGAGGGTTCTTAGATTAAGGTGTTTTGATTGTAAATTCTTTCAGGTTATGGTCATAAAAACTTGAGTACAGTTTGAAGCTATCAGGTCTTTACAGGACAAAAGCATTGGCTGTTCTGTCACATGATTTGTTTGCAAATATGATTACTGCCTACTAATTTAGTATTAATAGAGTGTGAATGAAAGAAGTTGTTGCTGCTGGTGTTAATCAGCACAAAAATAAACATTTCACAGAGAAGAGTAAAAAGGAAAATATTTCAGGGTAGGAAAAGCAGCAACTAGAATGTAAGAATCTTGTCCATCTGGGGCTTTTTTCAGTTGAAGGATGTAGTCACTACCATGTTGTGATGTGTGCTGTCTCCTCTTTAGTTACCCAGCACTTTGCTTTCACTGGAAGTGCCAAGAAAAACTAAGCCTTCTATAGCATTTTGCTTTGTCAAGATCTGAATTCTTGTTTCTGTGGCTTTTTCTCTGTCTTAAAACACAGAGATGTCCTAACTCAGCTGAACAGAATCCTATAGGACTTTATTTAGTCACTTTCCTTAGCGCTAGGAAATTTGTACAAATTCAAAGAATGGTCTCTCCAAATAACTACTCTGCGCATCATTAAGTTTTGGACTGTTATTTTTCTTATTGTGCTCAAGATTTTATGTCAGTTACCTTTTCTCAGCCCAGTGAAGAGTACAGACCACTTACTGGGTGAGCTGCTCTTCTAGTATGAAGAACAAATTTTTCTCCTAGCTCTGCTAGTTTATGCTGGTTTTCCATAGCTGACAGGTTAAAGAATCTGTTGCTTATTTGAATATGTTGGCTTTCTGGAAGGTGGGATGGGTGAGTTTATCAAAATGTGGTTTGTAGCACATAATTCACAAGAAAACCTTAGTTTTCTAAGGTTCCCAGAACAGGTACGTAGTGACTGTTATCTCAGCTAAGCAGACATCTGTGATTTAGTGAAGGCATGGTTGCTGCAGGAGGAGTGTCCCAGCCAAAGAGAAGACATAATTTAAAACCCATGGCCTGAAGGTATGACTGTTTATCTGAGAGGATGGGGAGCAGTATTTCAGTCCTTGTTTTGACCCGGCCAAAAACTGGTGATTAAGAGGTTCATTTCCCCGATTTCTGGCACATTTTATGTTCCTTTTCCTGGGCAGATGCCCATTTGCTTGCTTGGCTCTCTAAACCTAAGCTTCATATCTATGAGGAGACTCAAAGAGTAAATTCATACATTAATCCAGAGTTTCTCTTCCTCATGTGTCGTGGAGAAATGAATGTGTTTGGGCATACTTTCTAGGTTTTTGGTTTCATCTCAGAATGTGTTTATAGCCAACCATTTTCCTGTTACGGCTTCTCCTTTTGGATGACTTCCTTTTTAGCCCAGTAGTTTTTCACTGACCCGACTTAGGAGAAATGTGTTCATAACTGACAGACTTCTGGCTATTTGTGGACTTACTTCTTTCCCCTTTAATATTCTACTTTGTGTTATGCCCTTATTCTGGAGGAGAGACTTCCTTGCATCTTAATCCCCTTGCAAATGAAATGAAAAGACTGCAGCTGCCTTATGGGAGAGGTTACAGGGCATTTCTCAAGTCTCAGTTGTGTCCTTCATTTTCTGCCAGTCTTGCTTTAGTCTAATTAGCTGCCACATAGATCAGAGCAGGAGGCCACCAGGAAACAGAATGGCTGCTTCAAAGCCCTGTGCACTGTAGTGGTTTCAAAGGAGTGCAGACAACTGATGCTGTGAATTCTACTGTTCTAGAGCCTGGAGCAAGGATTGGGTCCTTAAGGTCCTACATTTGCTGCAAATTGACCCAGCCATTAAGTTATCCCTTGTACAACTAAGTTACTGCCTTTTTCTGTTGCCTAATCCAAAGCGGAAACTACAACAGAAGATAATTCCATAGAGCTGGTGAGTCCCTCTAAGCACAACTAGTGAATCTGTCATCACTTGCTGCATAAGCCAAAGTCAGCTGAAGCATTGTTTTTTTTTCAAGTAACACAGGGAAAATGGCTCTGGTCCAGGTGATCCAGAAGCCTGAGGAGCCAGACCATCCTGTGATGTTGGCCTGATTAGCTGTAAATAATCCTGGCTCAACTCCCCTGTTCTGTGTCTGCTGGTTTTGGTGAGGGAAGGGGGAAGGCTGTATGTTTCCTAGCTCTGTGTTTATGAACTAGACTACCCATGCTGTGATCTGTGCAAGAACTGCTTTTAGTACATGCACAGAACCAAGTGTAGTAGTTGCAGAGAGTAGTTTGTGAATGCCTGTACAGAAGTGTCTGGATAATTAACTCAGCCATTAGGTAGGAGCATTTAAATCTCTGAAGATGTTTTCTTTGGGAAATACAGGATAATCATCTGCTCAGGCACCCAAAAGAGACAAGATTATATTCTGATGTCTGCCTAAATTGCACATCAGGAATTTAGGTGCTGGTTTTGAGTCTCACCTGGAATAATTTGTTCCATGTCACAAGGATTTAAACCTAGTCTTACTGCCAGGGTAGCACCATCATTGCTTGGCTGTCTTTACTAGCTCATCTGTCTCCATGGATGAGCTGGCACAGTACAGTGAGGGCTCTTTTGGTCCCACAGGAACAAATGCCAATTAGCAGGGGAGGGCAGGAGTGGATGCAGACCCAAGCCACAGGGGCATTCCAGGATAAGCAGGGTTACTCTGTTTCAGGTGTTCTTGTGGCAGCATCTTAAGCTTTGCATATTAGTTAACCTTTTCCATAGCTGCTGTATGTGAAAGGTCTTTGATCTATGAATGAGCCCAACACATGGTGCTTGTTCACTGTATGTTAACAGCAGAGATATTATTTTTAGCTCCCAAATTCTTCTTCTTCACTATTAGAGCTGAAAGACCTTTCGTCCTTAAGGCAGGCAACTGTTCACAACAGTGTACTGGGGACAACATGCTACATGAAGCCGACACTTCCATTGGGAACGATTTTTTTCAGAATGGGTAAATGGCTTTTTAAATAGCCATTGAAAAATCTAAATGAAGTAGTCATGTTTTATAAAGTTCTAAAAAGAACTGTTGTCTTTGGAACATGTAATTTGCAGATCTCACTGCAGTGATCCTTGATTTAGAACAATTACAGCACTAAGTACTTGCCTTTTTTCCCCTTCAAAAAACAAAACCAAACCCCAAACCAAAAACCAGACAGGTTTCCAGCAAAGGCTGGGATAATTGAATGGAAACATAGCCAAGTCTTGCAAAACTCCAGTATGCAGTTGCTATTCTCTCAAGAGATATTTTCTCCTGCCATCTGAGAGCCTGGTCACTTTTTATTCTTTTTTTGTTTTTCTTTTTTCTTTTTTTTTAAATGTAATAACTAGTTGCTAGAAATAAATATTGCAAGAACTAATATACTGGTTACAGCCTTAAAACTGGGTGTGTGTACAGTACACACTGGTTTAAGGAAAGCTGTTTTATAACATTTTTAATTATGAAATTTCTTATGCAACTGCTTTAAAGGGTCATTTATGAACAATCCAATTCCAAAGCTTCCTTAGGCAGTAACTGACCTATGTAATTTCTTGTAGCTTAAGCTTGACTCAGTCCAGTCTCACACCAAACAAGATTTGGGAGCTGGAATACAGAGTGCTGATTCAATGTATAGTTCATAATATTTCTTTTCCACTCACAGTTTAGTGGAGTAGTTTATCTATGGCTCCAGTGTCTGGGTTTCTTTAAGTCCCTTAGTAGAAGTGAGGCAGCTGTGCTGCTTGCTATGGCTGGAACATCTCTCAGCCACCACTGGCAGTAGGCAGGCCATGCCAGCTCTGGCTCTCAGGCCATGAAACCAGGCCTTGCACAGATGATTCTGCAGCCAGCTTCAGTCACTGGCTGTGGGATAATTTATAAAGCTACAAGAAATTTAACTGTAGGCCTCTACCTCTTGTGTGGGCATGGACCATATCCAGAAAGAAGCAAATCCATATTCCTAATCATCAGCTTAAAACCACTGCTCCCTTCCCTTAGATTTTGCTAGGAAAATGATGATGGAGGGATCCTTAGTACTTCCACTTAGGCCAAAGCTAACTGAGCAGCATTCAGCCTCCCCATTCCTTATTCCTGGCATGGAACTGAGACTTTTGCTCACTTTTCAAAGAAAAAGTCATTTTCCAAAATCACTTCAGGTGAGCAAACAGACACATTACATTTCCTACAACAGAAGACTGAGCCAAAAGTCTTCAGCTTTACAAGTGACTGTGCCTTCCTGAGCTTGCTTCTACCTTTGAGGGATTATAGCAAAAAACATTCTCTTTTTTTAAGCCAGTTTTAAAGACCGTTATCTTTAGTTTTATTACAAAGCTTTTATTAAAAAACAAATGCTCAGCACATTAACTCAAACTGGAATGACAAAAAAAAATTGGTTGACAGTATTTTTGGCAAAGGCTGTGCCTTACTATTTTAAAAAATGGGTACATCAATGCTCATTTCAACAACTGGCATAAAATCCCACTAACAGGCTAACAAAAACAGATACAAATACAGAACAATTGAAGTAATAATTCAAGTGCTGGGCTTTTTACAAGGAGAAGGGGAATGGGTGAGAAGGAGAACTCACTGCAGTCAGATTTGCTGGATGTATTGCTTATGTTTACAGAGTAGATGATGCAAGACTAACATGTCTACTGACCAGCTGACTGTTGTTACATTTATTTAGTTCTATAGGACACTGTATTATATAGACTGAGAGGCCACTATTTGTTACAAATAGTTTAACAAAACAGCCACCTTTTTTCCATACAGATTTTTCCTCTGGCAGAAAAAAAAAAAAAAAAAAAAAAAAAAAAAAAAAAAAAAAAAAAAAAAAAAACCCCAAAAAAAAACCAAAAAAAAAAAAACAACCACCTCCTTTTATTTAAAAAGTATTTCAGATTTCTGACACTTGTTTAAAAGCTCATACCTAGTAAAATATACACCAAAGAAATTACAAACTAGAAGTTAAAATATAAAAGCATTCAAGTTTCTTAAAAAAAGCTAAAACCAAAATTGATCCTGTCGCACCATTAAATAAAAAGAAGGTTGAGCGTGTCATCCTGGTCCAGGCAAATTCCATTCCTCCATGTGCTGTACGGGGCAGGTGTGGTCTACGTTATTCTGCTGGCTGAAGCAGGCAGAGACAGCCATGCTACTGTGTGTGCTGACTCAATATGGACACAGATGAGACGGGGGCTTAAGAGTGCAAGGCAGAGGTGAAGACAAAAGCTGCTCTGCTGACCCAGGAGCTCATTTGCTCTATTTATATCGGGGCTGGACCTCGTGATAGTGAAGGATTTTGGCAGTGATTGTCTTTATGATTCAGTGTCTCTAGCAGTGACATCAGGGTGAATGACATCCTAGACAGACTCCTTGGGGGTGGTCTGTGTGGATGAAGGACACACCTAGGGTTTAACAAGCTTCCATCTCCAGAAGGGGTCCTGGTGTCGCCGCCTTTGCTTTGCAAGTTGAGAAAGCATTTCTTTTCCCACCTACAGGGAAGAGGGGGGGAAGAGAGAGAGAGAGAGAGAGTGATAAAGACTATGTGAAGTCCATAAAAAAGAAAATTCTTCAAACAAGCTGGTGATGGGTCACTACTTCTTACAACTGTATTAGAGGAATGTGCATTACAGTGTCAAAGTTAAATGCAGAATTTATTACTACTTGATTTCGCTTTAAGTTTGCAACCATATTTATGGAAAGTACTTTGGACTGTAAAGAGATACCAACTAGAAAGGTGGGGTTTTAAACATCCAGCATATTACAGAAGTATTTCCCTTTTGTAGTGGATTTTATTTATCTACAACATTTGACCCAGATACCATTACAAAATTAGACATCCTCGGGCTTTAGTACTGCAGTGCAGTGGTTGAGGTCAATTAAATCTCTGTTTCAGAGTCTCAAGCTCTGCTCCCTGCAGACATGAAAAAATGCTGTCTTCTGCAAGCAGTTTGGTAGAGGAATGTGGTGGATGAGGCTTGTATGAACACTGATTCTACCATCCATCCTCATGACTGGAGAGGATTTGTTCTGCTCTTCAGCAGGGTAGGGAACATCTTCCAGCTGTGTAAGAACCATGGGCCTCTTCCCTAGCAGTAAAGTTCACTAAATCTTGGAAGAATTTATATTCTTAGAGCATGGCCTGCAATACAGGCCTAATAGGAATTGCTCATCCAGAGAGGAATAGTTTTTCCTCACTAGGTCTCTGGGTTCCATCAGCTGATTTATGAAATTGCCAACTCAACCATCACCCCTGCCCTTCTGATTTAGACAAGTGGGTTATAACAGTGTCTCCACCCAAAATCTCTCTAACGAGTCAGATGTTTTTCCACACATGGACACATGCTCTCCAGTAACGGGATTATTGGTATCTCAGAAAAATCAACATTAACCTCTAGGTCTCCATGTACTACTCAACTGCCAAACAAGGAGAAGGTTCAATGAGCAAAGCTTTTGAGAGTGATCAAAATTAGCACAAGAATGCATTTCAGTGGAGAAGGTAAACGAATTTTCACCAGAAGAAACACAAAATGCTTAGTCACATAAAGATACACTGCCAGCACCTTGAGTCACGCAAGGCAAGCCAGAACAAGTTTATGAAGAAAGGGTTTAAACCACAAGTCAAACTTCTTTTAGACTAATCATGATAGATGGACTGCTAAAGCCTGTAAGAGCCACAAGCTGAATTAGTCAGTAAATTTTACAGTATTTAAACCAGGGTCATTTATAGCTGAGCAGCCACCTCCCATCTGCTACAGCTTCCATGTAAACCACTACAACACAAAGTGTTTCACTCATAGTGGCTGAGTAGCGTGGCAGCTTCTGAGTAAGGAGTTACACTGCCTCATGTAGGCCAGGGTAGAAAGCCTCTAAAACTGATTTTGTACCCTTTGATTTTAATCAGCATAAGCTGAGGCCCCAAAATCTTACTGAAGTTGACTCCTTATCAGAGGTCACCCATGTGGCTATTGTTATAGTGGAAAGGAAAGTTGAGGACACTTAAGTTTAGCTGCAGACTAAGGAAGAAAAGACCAGCATGAATTTGTAGCATGTATAGCTTAGATTTGATGCAGACTCCCCTGTTGCCCAAACGTTGCCATCCCTGATACATAAGGAATAACTTACACCTGCTGCTGGTCACCACAAAAGGACATTTAAAGCCACTGAGGCCTCTTAAACAGCACAGCCAGAAGTCCACTGGCAAACCAGCAGTTTCAACAGAGGTGGTCTGTATTGACTAATTCGGTTCCTATTTCCTCATAAAACCAGCCCATGTCCCAACTAAAAAAAGCCTCATGAGCTTCCTGCCTTTTTTTTATTTTTATTTTTTTATAAAGTAGCGCAGTGCTCCGTAACACGTGCGGATCAAAGAGCTACGAAGGGCTCTACCTTTCCAAGGAGCACGAAAGAGAGGCCAAGCAAACAGCAGAGAAACACTGGGGAGAGCACCCTGCAGCTTTATATTTATTTTGTGCCTTTTCATCCCCGATTTTCAAAGGTTTGGTCCAGGTTGCTCTTCCTGGGAAGGTTTTCCTCTCAGTCTTACATGAAAACATTCAGCTTCCTGTTGAGGAATGGCCTTGAGGCGCCAGGCCAGTAGTTCACAGCAGTCCGATACAAGCACTGTGATTCAGAGCTACTCCCCATTAGCAGCCAGGAATGTCTACTCCACTGAAGGAAATGAAATGCTCTTCTGTTGAGATGGTTCCCTGCCTCCTCCCCCCTTCCCTTACCAGCAAGCTGTCTTTGAAGTCAGGAGGTTAAAATAACGACCATGGCCTTGCTCTGGCCCTCAGCTTTTTCCAGCAGTGGCCACTGCTGCTTTCTCAATCCAGAGGCAGCTTTTGCAGCGCCTGCCTCCTTTCCATAGCTCCTAACTATGCCCAGCTCCTCTAGAGATACTGCAGACACCACAGTGATTCTGGATGGGGACAGGCACAGGGAAGCCCCACATGGTTTTATTTCCAAGCAGTACAGCAAATTACACAGTAGCTATCCTGAAAACAGCATCTAGAACCCAGCCTTTCCCCTGCTGCACATTAAGGCTAAATGCTGGAAATTGCTTCTACTGCTGATAAACCAAAAAATATGAGTGATGATGGTGTTGCATTACAGATATAAAACAGGTCAAATCAGGATTCTTTTCAAGAAACCACAGGCATGTGCTAAGGAGACTGAAGACTTCCCACATCTAAGGCTTCACTGGGGGGCTGCAGCTGAAGTCTCGCCAGGCGAGGCATGCCCTAGCAAAGCCCAATCCACAAGTGAAGTCGGCACAAATCAAAGACTGCAATTACAGCTCCCTGGCTGTGGTTAGGCTTCAAAGAAAGTGCTGCAAGTCACATTTTACATATGTGAAGTCTTGAGCCTGAGCCACAATAGGAGGCACTGTCTGTGCCATTTGCAGTGTACATCTGACTGCAGGAGGAAAGGGGAAGAAGAAAAAGAAAACAACACCTCGAGAAAGAGACATAAGATTCAAGAATAATGCAGTGCATAAAGAAAAGCCTTACTACTGAAGTGAAAAAACTGTAATTCAGGAATTGCTACAGTAAAACTAAAGTCTTCTAGCAAGCCTGAGCTCAGTGGCTGAGGGGATCCCAAGGGGATCTGAAGTCCTCCCCGTGCTTCGGAATGAGATGGATTGAAGGGTGGGCCCGCAAAGGTCTTGTTCTCCTCCTCTGTTCTTTTAACTTTTCTAGAACAAGGGAGAGAATTATGCAGCTTCATCCAGGTCATGCTAATCAGAAAAGGTTATTGAAGAAAGTCAAGTGTGTCTAGGTCAGTACAGGAATAAGTATGGAGTAAAAGAAATACCTAACCCTTCACAGAGGGCTATTAAACATTTTAAATGAGGTACTTTTTTTCTACGCCTTTCCCTATCACATTGTTTGGATACAGTTCTAAGAAGAGACGAGACTACATATAACAGGCAGTTACATGTATTTTTTTTTTTTTTAAGAAAAAACCTGTCTGTTAATCTGGTACTTGAAACAACATGGCAAATTTAGGGAAAAGCTGAAGCTGTAATTTTCTTTGTAAGTCCAAAATGGACATGTTCAACTTACTGCTAGCCATGGTTTATTCAATACTCAAGAAAGCCGGCTATGCAAAACCAGGTCATTATTTATCAGGGCGGTTCATGCTGTTTGTGAAGTCCCTCTGTGTCTTCTTTAACACCAGAGCTGGACAGGATTTCAGGCACAAGCAGATAGATGCCGGCACTTCAGTCTGCTCCTCTTCCTGCCCAGCTGTGCCATGGTTTGTGGGTTTAGCCCAAACCAGATCCTTGAGATATTCAGGGCAAACACAAACAATCACTCCACAACGCTTGTTGTTTCTAAACAAAAAAGCACCTCCCAACAAAACCCCAGTCATTTTAGTAATCCAATTTGCTGCAGGGTCCCACAAGCTGTTACAAAACATGGATAGAGAGACCTACGGGAGACAGGAAAAAGCCCTCTCTGCAAGAGCAAGCAGCAGAAGAAACTTTTGAAGCTGCCTTTGTATCCAAAGACAGGACATAAAATTGTACCCTAAAACTGTAACAGATGCTGCCATGTTGAAACTATGTTAGTATTGAGTTTTTCTAGGTCTGTCCAACCCCTCCATCCCCCTTGCTATTTTTAACCTTGGTTCATTGCTGGTAACTGTGAATGGAGACTCCAACAGCAAATTATTCACTGCTGTTTTAAATGCCCTGAATTAACTGCCCCTGAAAACACCTCTCCATTAACTACAGGTGGAGTCCTAACTTCTGTCCTCATAGTTTGACCTCAGCTAGATGCATTAAGTGAGCAGCAGGAATATTCCTCCCCCAGCCTTCCCAAGCCAGGGACCTCTTCCAGAGCAGATTAGTTTCAGCATGGAAAACACCCAGGTATTTTAGGGTTCCCATTTTGCACAGCTGACGGCAATGATGCCAAGCAGGTGTGGCTCTTATCAAAGGCCCCCAGTGTAGGCAGCACAAAACTACAAGCTCTATCACTGAGCTGGAATCTTTAAAATTATCTTACTGGAAGACCCAAGACATGTTTTTCCTGTTAGGGGTGGGAGGGGAGAGAGGCTCCATGTTTATAATAAAAACCAGATTGCCTCTAGACAGCTGTCTCTAGCAGCTTCTTAAAGAGGAACAGTATACTAAAGGTGAGGAAGGGGGAGGAAGAAACAGCCTTGTCTCCTTTCTGTATCTTTATGGCATATAATAAATATTCAGAAGACTATTTTTAAAGCTATTTGTTTCCCAGACTGAGAGCTAGGGGCACTGAAATTGTTACTTCAGTTTTCACCTGCTGTAGCAGAGAAGAACATGAGGTACTGGTAAAGCAGGAAGTAAAAATTCTTTCAGAAGAAAAAACTAACACAGATACAGTTTCCTTTGTAGATATTTTTTTTTCTGCCACAATTAAACATAGGTTAGAATTTACACTACTCTGAAAGACAATCTCAACAGTTACATCTTCTGATGCATGGAATAATATACATAGTTGCTTTCATGAAACTAAAGGCAAGTCAGATGTAACCTGAATATCTTCCTGAGCTTCCATCAATTCTTCCACACACAGGCATCCACAGAGCTACACTAAAAGTGTAAGACAACAGTTCACAGAAACCACTACAGAATTTAAACATACCAACTTCACTTTGATGCAATTAACTCATCTCATCATAAAATCTCTACTGGTCCAAAACACACAATGGGAAGCCTGTGTACCTCAAAAGACATATTGAAGAAAACCAACTATTCATCAAAATGTGGTTCCACCTAGTTTTTGCATTTGCCTTTACACCATACAAACCAATTCTGTGTAGTTATTTTGGCAATAATATTTTACCATGTGCAATTTCAGGCATCCCTGAGATGAAGGATAGATAGAAGGCTCTCATAACTCCTGAGTTTAACTCTGATACAACTTAACAAGAGAACACATATCCTGTAGCTTTTGCAAGGAGGAAGTAGCTTCAGAAATTATGTCTCTCTGCTCACTTAGGCCTACTTAATTCTCTTCAACCCCTGATCCTACTGCACTGATGCCTGTGGCAAGAACACCAATTCCGAGATGGTTGCTGGTACCATTTTCCTCAGTTGCCTCTAACCCTGCCTCACTTCACCTCTGTGTCAATGATGCTTTCACTGCACAAATGCTTCCAGCATTTGCTCCCACCACTGGAAGGAGGAGCTGAAAGCTCATATCCTGAAAGCTCTTGCTAAAACTCATAATGTCTCACTGACTTGCCAGGCTCATGTTTTAACCGGCCAGACAGTGGTGCTTCAGCTGGCTGTGCTATGAGCTTCCTTTTTATGGCTTTCCAATCTGCAAGCTTTGAAAACTGTCTATATGGTACAGTCTTAACAAGCAGGGAAAGGGTCAGATATTTAAAAGATGACATGCATAAAAAATAGTTAAAGTAGATGATTAGAGAACTGACTGGTATGAGAAGGTTTGCTCTATTAGCAGTGACTTTTGCAACATCATGGTTATGGCTTTTTGGTTTTGTTCTGTTCTTTTGGTTAGTTTTGTCTTCAGGATGGCTAGGATTGCATTCATGTATATCAGAAGACCTCTTTAATCAGAATCTCTAAAATCAGAGGCAAATGGAAGGAAAACTCTGCTAGGGTATGTGGTTTGCTAAGCTTTCACAGAATTACATTTGAATACAATTCTGTTGAAACTAGAAGACATTTCACCTAAGCTTCGTCTCCAGAAACAAATGGCAAAGACTTTGACAGTATCACAAAAACTTGCTTTCTAGCTGGTCAGGAACATAGTATCAAAACCTCATTTTTAAAATTTTCATGTAAATACACTATAAAAAGTGAAACTGCAATGCAGACCTGATAAAAACACTAAAATTCTGGATTTTTTTTCCACCTGGAAATGAAACAACATTTCAAAACCTTACATCTTATTTATGAAACAGTTTGTTTCTACAGAGTTTTTCTCATGACCTTAGACTTCTCAGTCTGGTGGTGAGTTTACTAAATCCACCAAAATACACCGTTTTTTATCCAGAGAAGAATGGTGCACCAGCAGTCAACTCCCTGTCTCCACCCTATCCCACAGGAAGAGTTAGAACAATAGTTGTCCCACTGCTCTCCTTCATTCTAGCCCAAGCCGCCTACTGCTAACACCTCAGAAGTGAAACAATAAGGGTTTTTTAATCACTTGTAAATGTGGTTAAGTTCAAACTTCATTAAGCATCTCTAATTTCACAGTAGGTTCTGCAACTTGAGTGTCTCCAACAAAACAAACACATACATTCCCCTCCTGAATTACTTATTTTTTCTGTTTGTTAGTGTCAATTTAAAATATGAAACGAAGATCAGCTTTATAACTGGCCACACTGCACTTTTGCAAAAATCCTTAACATTTTTTCTTATTTATCTTATCCCATATCTATGCTGCTTGTCTAGTTGAAATGTTCTGCTGTTCTTTAATTTGGAAAATCTATGCTTTGCTACCACCCTCATTTACCCTCCCAAGTCTGTGATTGCACTAAAAATAGTCCTTCCTTCCTTCCTTCCTTCCTGCCTTCCTTCCCTTCCTCTCCTTACCTTCCTTCCTTTCCTCCCTCCTTCCCTTCTATCCCAAGGGACCTCCACCGGGATGATAAAGGGAAGCAGGGACCTGGGTCTGCTCTGCTGCACCTCTCCCAGCAGGTGTCAGTGCCTCTCTGTACCTGCCACCTGCAATGGGGCCCTGGCTTCTCTTTGGGTTTGCTCTTCTGACCTTTTCCTTGATGTCAGAGAGCCTGAAAGAGATGAGGGCTTCTGTCCTTCACTCCAGCAAGATCAATGTCAAGTCAAAATTAAGTTGTGGGAAGGGACACACAGGAGGGACAGGATGACATCCAGAGGGACGTGGGCAGGCTTGAGAGGTGGCCTGTGCAAATCTCATGAAGTTTGACAAGTGTCAGATCCAGAAATTGCGTCAGGGCAGTCCCAAGCATGCATACAGGCTGGCTGGACAACGGACTGAGAGCAGCTCTGTGGAGAAACACTTGGGGGTGTTGGTGGAAAACCCAGCCATGTGCACTCCCAGCCCAGAAAGTCAGTTGTATCCCGGGCTGTATGCAAAGCACTGTGGCCAGCACGGCAAGGGAGGGGATTCTGCCCCTCTGCTCAGCTCTGGTGAGACTCCACCTGGAGTGCTCCAGCTCTAGGGTCCCTAACAGTAAAAGCACATGGTCCTGTGTGGCTGATCCCAAAGGAAGCCACAAAGAAGCTCAGAGGGCTGGAGCAGCTCTCCTCTGCAGACAGGCCGAGAGAGTTGGGCTTGTTCAGCCTGGAGAAAGTTCCAGTGAGACCTTGTAACAGTCTTCCAGTTCCTAAAGGGGGCCTACAGGAAAGCTGGAGAGGGACTTCTTATGTAGTGGTAGGACAAGGGAATATAGCTTTAAACTGACAGAANTGGTGAGACTCCACCTGGAGTGCTCCAGCTCTAGGGTCCCTAACAGTAAAAGCACATGGTCCTGTGTGGCTGATCCCAAAGGAAGCCACAAAGAAGCTCAGAGGGCTGGAGCAGCTCTCCTCTGCAGACAGGCCGAGAGAGTTGGGCTTGTTCAGCCTGGAGAAAGTTCCAGTGAGACCTTGTAACAGTCTTCCAGTTCCTAAAGGGGGCCTACAGGAAAGCTGGAGAGGGACTTCTTATGTAGTGGTAGGACAAGGGAATATAGCTTTAAACTGACAGAAGATAGGTTTAGATTGGATATTAGGAAAAAAAAAATTCTTTGATGTGAGGGTGCTGAGGCCCAGAGAATTTGCCCCATCTCTGGAAGTGTTCAAGGCCAGATTTGATGAGGCTTTGAGTAACCTGGTCTAGTGGAAGGTGCCCCTGGCCATGGTTGGGGAGCACTGGAACTAGATGATCTTTAAGGTCCATTTCAATCCAAGCCATTATCTGTCTGAGGGCTATACTCATTTTCTATGCAGGGCTAACTAGTTTTCTAATTTTATGCTTATCTGAAATAATACAAATATTTCAATCCAGAAAATTTTCTTCTGCTGTTCTGTCCCTCTTTCCTGTGCTGAAGGCTATTATTTCTGGGCAGAATGAAGAATTGGGAAAAACAGGTGACATAGGAAATTTTTTAAGCAAATCAGGACAGATCTCTGCACCACCATCACCACACACATTCTCACAGAGCCTAAATTCTATGCAAGTTCTCCAGGCTCTGTTTAAAGCTTCTGAGTAGTCCAGAGCTATGGGAAGGGGTGGAACATTTGTTTCAATTTGAACTACTCCAGCAGCAATTTCAAGAGCACTGGACAAGCCAGGTTTGAAAAAATGCCTCAGAAAGGAAGGTGCCACATCCTCTCTGCATCTCCTCTCTCAGATGCTGGCCAGAAACCCATGGTGAACCACAACCACAGTCATCAGATGTTTCTTCTCCGCAGTATTCTGGCTGTGGACTAGTCCACTTTATAGTCTGCTTCCACAGCCTCACTACATTTTATTTTTAAGTAATAGAGAAAACATAATCCAGTCATAAGTTACTGCCCAAAAATAACTTCTGTACTGAAATTTGGCTCCGATTTCCATGTAGGAAGTTTGAAATGTTAAGATAATTCATTGTTCAAAGTTAAATGGTTAAGACCTGATCCTTTTAAATACCTCTGATTGCAAAGTCAAGTTCTCTTGGTTTTGAAAGCTTTGCTAATGTAGATGCTAATTGTCATGGAATTTTGTAAGCCACAAATATACTTCTCACAGGTTTTCAGATGTCTATTAAGCTTCTCTATCACTTCTTTTAGCCCTTGAAGATATGCCAAAACACAGTGTTAAATTATGTTGTTTCCCAGTTACATCCTCCCGATACGTTGGATGGTGTGCCTTTTAGAGTTCTGTACAGAGCAAGTAATAAGAAGTATTTCCATGCTGCAGAACAATGAGGAATTTTTGTTAGTACCCTTCTATTCCCTTGCTGATTTCAAAATATTAATGAGATGCTAAAAATCACTTTCTTTTTTTTCCCTTCCAAAAGTCAGACTGGATAGGAAATTAGAAATCTCCACTTCTAAGACAGAATTGCTCCTATTTACAAATCCCCTAGAAGGCTGTGCTTAAAGTAAAAAACCACCACTCACCTTTCAGAAAGGTGCTCAACAGGTAATCTCTACACTGTCCTTAATCTCAGCTTTCCTCATTTCCCCTTCCCTCCCTGGCCTCACCTTAATTTATTTTTTAGCATTACCAGGTCTAGTTCCACTGTTGGTTTCAAAGTAAGAGAATAAATAAGAGTTATTTCTTTGATAGATCAAAGTTATTTCAAACATTTTGTTGGGTCATGTTAACCACAAACAAAATCCTTCTTGGGACAGTTCCACAACTCTTGAGGGACATGTTTTGGAGTACCCCAGGATGATATAGCAAAGACTGGTGTAGAGTATTCCTAGAGCATTCTGAAGTGTTTTACAAATTGGCCATTCAGTGGTTGGAGATCACAGAACTCAATTAAATTGTAAGCAGTGAAACCATAAGATGACTGCTGCTGTGTACAACCCTGGGAAAAGGGGCAACTTAATGTTACCACCTTGGCTTTACCACTCTAATCATGCTCAAGTAAAAAAGCAGGATTAAAAGTCCACCTTAAAAATCAGTCATTTGCTGAATGTTCACGGACAAAAAAAACCCGACAAAAACCCCACACCCAAAACTTTCACAGTATCTTAAATCATGTCTGTTTGCATGTCTCTTCCGTTACTTTCCTCTGAACATCCCACCACACAACCCTCCCACCATTTCATCCTTCTCACTTACATCACTGTAATTACATCCCTGGCTGATCTCCTTTGTGCTGATCTTGAGATTCTTTCTTTGGTCTTGCCACCTACTCATTTCTGATTCTTCTCAGATAACAGAATGCTTGTCTCCTTCCCAGACCTCCCACCCTCCTTCTCCCTCTTCCTTACACCATCCGTGCGAGTAAGAAAGCTATTCCCAAACTTATTATCTCCATCCAGTAAAGACTACAACAGCACTGCTGTGGGCCTTGTAAGATATTATGCTTGTGGGCAAAACATTCTTTGGATTAGGCTTGCAGAGGGCAAGAGTCTTAACCTTCAGAAGTTTACTTTGAAGTCTGGCTGATTCAGGTTCCCTAAATCGTTCTGTGCATCTACTTCCAGCAAGAGCACATCTGTACATCTCCAGTGCAGATCATTCACTGGGCATGGAACACTTAGTGAGGCTGCCTTCACGTGCATACATGGAGTCAACAGCACACTTCCCCCTCCCTGAAGAACACACTACTGTTCTCAGACTCTGTGTTACAAATTTCCTGAAGACAGAGAGACAGATATTGCCAACAGTTTCCACACTGTTACAAAGCCAAAGAGGACACAGGAAGGCAGGAGTGTAAAGCCCAAAAGGGAGAGTAACCCACACACTCAGAGCATTCAACCTCTAATATGGAAAATGCAGAGAAACTCCAACAAAAGTAGTTCACCATAGGCAAGACTGGCATCCAAGAGACCACATATTCCCTGTTTTTTAGGTATCACTTGAACCTTTGTATTCCAATCCCAATCAAGTGCTCTGCATCAATTCAGATAAAATTATGGGTATTTTGCCTACTGGTACTGTGTTAAGATCAAAGTGAAAAATATTCACAGCAGTCATGGACCCAGGCAACTAAGCTGAAATATCAATTATAAAACTCAAGGTTAAAGCACTTTATTTTTCAGTAGGTATAATGCTCTAAGTAATGATATTTTACAGCTACATTTGTTGTATAGGCTACAGAACCGCAACACTGCAATCCACATCTCAAATCAGAATGACTCAGGCACATTGCAAATGGCAAGGTTGCCTGCTTGCCTGAAAAACTTCTGCTTATTAGGAAGAAAAAAAGAGCACACTTTTTGCCTTTTCACTTTACTTTGGCTTAAAAAAAACCCAACAAACAAACCACCAAAGTTGTGTCTTAACCAAGTTTAGACCAACCAGCATAATGGCATAACTTCAGAAGAGGCTTGAATCATGCTGACTGCTGACTGACACACTGCACACAGGAAAGTTGGCTTTCTCAGGCTCAAAGTCCAAGCAGAGCAGAGGGCCAACAGGAGCCTGCTTTGCTGACTACTCGAGAGCCACAGGGAACCTGTGGCCAAACAAGGCAGAGGGAGAAAGGAGAGAGCCCATTTCTGATACAGTGTATAGATGACTTTGAAAAGTCGTAATATTTTTTGCAGGATTCCTGGAATTCTTGGGGATCTCCCAAGTGCAATCTGAGTTAATTTGACAGTTTAGAAGCAACTATTATTCCAAATTAATGCCATTCCTACTAGAAAACACATCATACTGACAAAAAGAGAAGGACCAGCCTTGCAACACAGACACTGAGAAATTAGAATCTCACTGTGGTACTCTGTGCACTCACAAGCCGATGGTGTTACAGATGGTGTTACTGCACATATGTAATCACTAGTCATTCCACCCTCAGTACAGGTAATAGGATATAAAGAAAGACAACACATGCTGGAAATACAACAACCACAAAAAACCCCAACCTGCACCACACATGAAATACCACTGTACAACTGTGGGAGAAATTCTTGAAACAACTGAAATACAGTCCCATTTTATTAGCAGGTGTTTTGTTAGTATACAGGTGAATAAATGGTTTTGAAAAGGTGTACCCAGCCAGCCAGAATCTTGTTGATGTCAGCACATAAAATGTGCTCCGAAGTCAGCATCTACCCTGCTCTCATTAGCTGTGACAGTCTGGGAGGGCTTGCACCGCTTAATAAACCCATCCCTGCTTCACAGGCAGACTTGCAGTGAGTCAGTGAGGTGTGGTCAGTTTGAAAATATTATGGTTAAGCAGTGAAATGGTGAACACCTAATAGATAGCCGGTATAAAAACCATCAGTAATCCAAGTAACATTAGCTTTGGGATATGATAGTTCTGCAATTTTTGCTAAATTCATATTATTGCATAAAATTTATAAGAAGGCTTATTTTACAATTCAGTTTTATCAGCAGGAAAGCTTTAGAGATGTTCTTACCATGCTTCAGATGTAGGCAGCTGTCATTCTGGGGCCTGTACCTGTAGAAGATTGTTTTCCTTTAACAAATTTCTGTTACAGAGTTTTTGCACATTCCAAGTAAGTTTGTTTGCTACAGTGTTACATGGAATTTTTTGTGTGTGTGTTTTTTTGGTTTTGCTGTTTGGGTTTTTTTATGGTTCTTATACCAGCCATTTTTTTGTTGGGGAAAACAGGGTGTTTCTTTATATCTGTTTTAAAGGCAAAGAGGAGACCTCACTGATGCTTTTAGCCAACCTACTAGGCAGCTGTTAGTGTACAAGGAAACGTAAAATACAGTGAGCAAAAATACAGTTACTACAAAAGGCCTGTGTAAAGTTTCCAGTGTCCAAAAATACCACACAGTATCTGAGACATAGTTAAGTCTAAAGATAATACAACACTGATTGAGGAGAAAAGCAAAGGTAAAACAGCACAATGATTGCAGCAATGCGTAAGTTCAGCCAAAGATGTTGGTGCCGTCAGGACTGCTGGTCAGAAAGGTGTAAGGGAAAGGAGGCACAGGTTGTGTGCATATTCACAAGCTTACATTCCAAGAGAAATATCTTAAAATGTCCATCAGAAGAAAGTGTTAGACAAAAGCTTCTAAAAATTAAATAGCGCAAGCCCTGGTTTCTAAAATACACCTGAGGTAAGTGGCAAGTAAGAGGTGATCATAGCCTACCTGATGCTGATTCCTGCAACTTTTCTCTCTTCCTCTTCTTTTTCTTCCCCTGAAAAACAGGAAATTTTATCATACCGTTATATGCAAAGAACTTTTTTGTTGTCACTTACCTCACAGCAAAAGTCATCTGGACACTGAAAATGTTAGGAAGAAACCCAGTTATTTTCAGGATAGCTTTTTGATCCCACTTTTAACTAGTTCAATGGTAACAAAGTTTGTTCTGAGCATCTATGGAGAAATATGCACATCAGCGTATTTTTATATCATATATTTATATCCACATGGAATTACAATTTCTGGCAGTTTTTCAACTAACACTGGCTGCCACAAGCACCTAAAAGACTTCTCACGCTCAATAATCTGATGACACGTATGTTGATATCATAATTTATGGCTCTTACAAGAACTCTTCACACATCCAGATACTAACCCTGTCATACATGGTAGGAGCAGACAGGGTGTTGAAAGTACCTAGGACAACCATGACTTGTCCCCAGGGTGCAAACCAGCCAAGTAAAACTGTTCTGATAATGCTCGTACCTGAACAAAAGCCAAGTCTGATGTGGCTGTGCCCGGAGAGCACATTCTGCAGTAACCAAACAGCAGAGACTGTACAGCAGAGCACCCTCAACATGGCTGAAGTGCAGAACACAAATTAATTGCCTGGCAGCTGTCTTTCTGAGAGACCACACTGGCCACAGCGTGCCAACCTACACACTCAGCCTTCTCCTGCACCCCCATCTATGGCAATGGCCACAGCTCCTGCTTCACAGTCTGTCAGGAAACAAAAGGCCAGCTTAGACCCACAATTTTAAACCTCAATCATCTTGCATCACCCTAACCACCAGTGACATTCTTCCATATGTCTTGTCTTTATTGCCCTGTACAGTCAGTTAAAGTTTTTTGTGTGTGTTTTAAGAAAAAATCCTATCTGTTTATATTTTAAAGAAGCCTCCAGACAGGCTGCAACAGATGAGCTCTGGCAAAGGCTGGTGCAGTTGCTGTGAGCAGGGCTGCAGCCTGCTGCCCATCCTCCAGCCCCCCACTCTCATGGCTGGCAGCTGCATGTCCCAGCACAGAGCAGCCACACAGTGGCCTCAGAGTGGAAGGGCTGAGGTGCTGGGACACATCTTTCCATGAGCTAGCTCTGCAAGGTGCTGGGATGGAGAGCAGGTGATGTGAGAAACCACCTCAAACCCCTGCAGTGCTTACTGAGGACTCCAAATACGGGCTGTGGTGAAACTCCAGCACATGAATTGAATAGCCTCCACTTTGCTGTGACAGTCGGGGCCTGCCTGACTCTCAAGCTCCTGTCCTTATTTATCCCAAGGCTGGCAACAGAGCTGGGCAATGCCTTGTGAGCAAGATTCCAAAGTCAGGACCAAGACTAGAGGTTGGAAAACACATTTCAAGGACTCTGGGGAACTTACAGCAATATACTTTATCACTCAGGCACCAATGCAATACTGTTTTAGAGAGGAAAGTGCATTAGTGCAGATGTTAGCATGGAAAAGTCAAGGGAGGAAAATTTGTTTTATTCTCTATGTCAGGCTGACTTCAAGTGCTAAAACATAAATGAAAGCTGATCTACCTATGAGATAACACAAGTGAAGGATTAGAAGACTGGGCTGAAAACTGGTCAACATTCCCAAGTAAGATAGTTTCTGACAACTGCAGCACACACAGACACCCTTCACGTTGTGAAAATATTGTGCTTCTCATGTCTATCACACAATTTTGCATGACTGCTTTGGGTATCAGTAATAAAAAATATGAAAAAGATAGTTTCAACAGTTGAATAGCAATTTTTAACATTTTCTTCAAATTCCTAAAATCCTGAATAACCAGGAAAACCAAAAGAGAAAAACTAAAACCAAACAGTAGGTATTTTTTACTTGTACTGTTTTGTGAAACAGAAGAACCACCCCTAAGTCACTTCCAAACCTCAAAATACTGGAGTAATACCTGTGCTAAATTAATACAATTTCACTTTTTGGAAAAAACCAAGACAACACATATCTGCAAAGGTTTCAGTGATAAACTGTGCTCTCCTAGGATCACCACTGCAGAACGTGTGCATTCCTGGAGAGGCAGAGGGGAGGGCTGCAAGAGGAAGCTAGCAGAGTTCTTCATTGTAACATACAGGACTGGAGTATGTCAGAGCTATACTTCCACACAGGATGTAGGCTGGAAGCACATCAAAGAGATAACTCATACGTGCCACCTCACACACTCCAAATGTCTGTCAAGGCATTTAAGAAACCACAGGTCTGCTGCTTGTGCTGTGTGGCACAGGCTGGGGCAGAACACAGGGTTCTCAAAGCCAACATGACCAAACATCACAGGACCATCTTGAAGCCTGATGTCCAGTAAGCACGAGCTGTCAAGACTCCAAAGTGGTGTGATTTTCCAGCAAGTAAATTTGAGACAAGCAAAACCCCCTTGTTTCCAGGGAGTCTTTCCCTAAGACTCTGTTTGTTCCCAGCTATACTTCAAGACAGCTCTCTTGACACGGTCTGGCTACTGGAAATAAACCCTACCTGTGTAGTGTCAGAACAGTTTACTGGCTGTGTAAAACACAGAAAGAAGCTGCTTGGGCTTTCACTTGTGTCTGTGCTTACAGAACTGGGCATGCATGTCAGCAAGACCAGCATTTCCTTCAGAGACAAACACATAGTTTCTGTGTCAATGCATTCTATGCCAGTTTCTATAGCTTCTGTTAAAACTGTATTTAGGTATCTCAATCCTTTATGTCCAAAGACATCGCTGAAGTAGAGGAAAACTATTGTCCACCTAATGACAGCTCATTGTAGGTACCAGTGCGTAACCATCCTGTGCAGGATATTTGATATTTAATTATAAAACAAGAGTAACTGTAAGNTATATATATATGTATGTATAACAGCAGGCACTACCACGAAGGTAGAACTTATACAAGATCTTGTATTTCTGAATTAATTTCAGCTAAAATTCAGTCTGCATTAACACCCCTGGGCTTGCAGTTCTCCTGAAAGCAAGACATCCATGTTTTTTCCTCAGGTCTAAGAAAGGTTTCTGGATAAGTGATCAAGTAGAAAATTATATAAAAATCACAGCTGTACAGTACAACATGAGCATCCAGACAGTAATAGCCATTGTCTTAAGAAAAAAACTTTCCATGTTATTTTTCCCCCTCAAAAACTGTGAATTTCATAAGAAGCATCTCAACAACAACAACAATAAAATCCCAAGTTTTCTGGGTACTTGAAGTGAAAACAAATATAAGGTTTATGCTGTATGTATTTTCACCATCCCTTCATCCAGAACTTTCCACAAGTTATACAGAAAAAGATGAAACAATAATGATTTTAGAATTTACAAAAAGAAAGTGAATTTTAAGAAAGAAGCTTCAAGTGAGTGACTTACATAGTTGTCTCTTGCAGACCAGCCTGGATACAGCTGCATGTGTAGCTGCCTTTCTTTACGAGCTAGTTCATAATATTTTGCTTGTTCTTCACGGGAGAGAGCATGCCACTGCAAACAAAATAAACACACCTTTAGACTAGGAACTAACCTAGACCTAGGCAACAGATGACTTGAGCAAATGTTTTAGTGACTTTGATTCAGTCCTTCCCCACTGCAAAAATGGAATTCATTAGCAATTACAAACACCTGTGTTTATTAACCAACCTTCAAGCATTTGTCAGCTCTGCAACTGCCAAGTGCCTTGAGCAAGACAAAAATTATTTATGGAAACAGGGCTCACCAAATAATCTGCTCATGGAACCGTGCTCTCCCAACACTACTTAAAAAAACCAACAACAAACAAACAAAAGCAAACCCCAACAACAAACAGCAACAAAAACAGCCTTTAGCTCCTGAAAGAACTGAGGAGGCTTGTGCTGCTTTTAAAGGGCAGCAACCTCCCCTTGACAGAAGGGGTTTTGGTTTCAAGCAGCAACTACACACAAGTTTTCAATGCCTTCAGTATAGAAGGCTTTCTGGGCAGCAGCACCCCTGTTCCAAAATCAACTTCTAAGCATTGAACTTTAAGGTACCTGCTTTCTGATTGAAAAAGGAAATGGCAACTGCAAAAGTTTCAAATATAAAAAAATCACAGAACTACAGACTTAAAATTTACATGAGTTGTTCTTTGTAGCCAAGCAGGAATAAATTTCCTGGTTTCATGTACTTAAAAAAAACCTCCCCCCACTAAAAAAAAAAAAAAAGCAAATTAAAAAAAACTTCACAACCTACATATTTGCAAAGGTACCAGGAACATTAGTATCCAGTAATTTTGTTCTTGTTGAAATACCTATCATAGACCTGAACCAGAAAGAGTAAAAGCCTTTTATTTAGAATTAAGTCCCACTGCTGCAGCATTAGATGCATCTTCTTGTTTGATAACATCCATGGGAAAGTAAGAGGAGAAGTTATTAAAAAATCCAAAACCCAGACAATAATTAAGAAATCATTAAGACACTCAGGCAAGACTAACACACAGAACTAAGATTTCAGAAAAGATCACATTTGTATGATTTAATATGTTGTTTGGTTACACATCAGAGGATGCAAACTAAAACTCTTGTCTGCCTTGGCAAGTTGGATATGTGTTATTGAAAGCACAGCAGTTCAGCCTGTCTGCAACTCTCAAACTCCCCATGCACATTCAAAAACTGAAAGGTAGTGAACACAATGTTGTGGCATCAGGGAGCCCAGCAGCATCTCCTGTCAGTCTTGAGAACACAGGTGGTTCCTCCTCGATAGCACAGGGTAAATAGTGACCAGGATGACTGAACACAAAACACTTGACAATAATTAATGTCCAAGCAATTGCATTGGATAACTCATGCCTCGTTTGCACCACAAGAAAAGAGGAATTTGAAGTACTTTCATGGAGAACAGCAACTTGAAAAGAGGAGTCCAAGCTGCAGAAGAAGCAGGAAGAGGAGCCCTGAGGCTGATTCTTTATCAAAACAGGGATAAATAAGCCACTGCCCTTGTTCAGGCCAAGAAAACAAGGCTGACACATAAGCAACTAAGATAAATCACCTGGGACTGCTATCACCTTTAAGTGTAGCTCACAGATCACAGAATCCTGTGAGTTAAAAGGGGCTCTCAAGGATCATCAAGTCCAACTCTTAAGGAAATTGCCATAATGTGATCCTAGAGACTTGCATGAAAGCATGGAAAAGAGAAGTACCAAGACATCCTTTATGGAGAGGTAACAAGAACAACAGAAAGCAGAAGACTGCATGAACTGGGACAAGTACCAGTAGATTTCTGCTCTGTTTGGAGGGGGAAGTGTTCCAAAAGGAGCACTTTAAGGTCATGTACTGATTTCCCACTTAAAAGTACAGAGAGTCACAGTGCCTCTCAATACTGCCTTGGTCAGTGATCAAAATGAGGTGTTCACTGGAAATTTGAATAATCCCTACTCAAACTCCCATTGATACAAAAGTCATCCCTTTTCTCATTTCTGGGAGTCAGTTGAAAAATAGACATTTACCTCTGCTGCGTTTCCTTGGAAGAATAACACTGGCAGAGAACACAAAGGCTGTACTGTGAGTTGGCCTGCATAGGTTTTTTTCTGTGTGGAAAGTACAAAACACGACTACAATGCCACAGAAGCATACAGCTCACAGCAAGGCTCTGGTACCTGTACTAGCATCATCAGTACTTGGCTGATGACTTCAGAGACACTCAAAACTTGGCTGGGAAGGCTCCTGAGCAACCTGATGTAACTGGACCTGCTTTATGCAGATGTTGGACTACATAACCTGTGTGGGCCTCTCCCAACCTACTTGACTACAACTGGACCATCTGACATTCACTTTTGAGTTTCACCTCTAGTGTTCATCTTTGAATGGTCCATTCCAGCCCTGATGGAAACCAGACTAAGGGAGGACCCAGAATGTGATTAAAATGCTTCTTCTATGTGTGACTGAGGGTATTTCATGTCTGAGATGCTGACACCATAACACGAGTGGAACAGACACAAATTTGATGACGTTGCTGAAAAAAGAAAATCGAGATACTGCTTTTATTTTTGTTGCATGTTTTATCTTCTATAGCTAATTTGATAGTTGCAAATCAGTTATCACCTCAAGCAGAAAGTCAGCCTCCACACCCAGCTGAAGGGAAACCCAAATTAGCAGCACACGTGAGCACTCACAAACCCTCCTGTACATACCCTTCTGCCAAGGATCTGGTTGATAGCTGCGCTCTCTTTCAGAGTACACTCTGCTACAACATTTGCTCTCATTTCTTTCATGTACAACATGAAAGCATTCAGAGGTTTCTTAATATGAGGTCTTTTTGGCTCTTGTTCTTTTCTCTGTTCGTGCTGAGGCTTCCTAAAACGTGGTTGGGAAAGGGAAAGGAATAGGAAAAAAGCATTAATTTGCCTTCAACCTAAAAAGATCCAATGGAAAATTACTAACTTGTGATTACAGTAGTACTTAAGTAGTGAGAATGAGAACTGCAGTGGTCATGTCCCATCCACTTTCATATCTTTTAGTTTAATACTCAGGGAGCACATCGGGTTGACATTCTTTAGCAAATAATATTTAATCTATGAATCTGGTCCAAACTTGTCTCAATTCTCTTTTTGAAAGGCTATCCATGGTACCCTAAAAGACCACTGCCACAGGCAGGAGAATAGCCTCTCACCTCCCTTCTTTCCTAGGTCTTTTGCCTTTGAGTACTGAGCAATGAGACTGTTTTTTACTAGCGAATTTTGCAGGTAAGAACTTTTTCAGCCGAAGTTCATGAGTCCACACACAAGCACCAGTCACAACTGGACAGGTCCATGATTATGACTGAATCAAGACAGCTATTGCCAACAGCTTAAAAGTGCTGGACTGGAATGAAAAATGGCTTCTCATTACCCTTACCAAACAGTAGCCCACAGTCCCTCTTTTAGTTATAGGAGAAGAGTTAAAATTCAAAGAGGTCATGAAAGGCACTTTTTTTTTAACCATCCTTGACTCTTCTTCAGATAGAGTTAGTTCTCAAACATTTATTCATTGAGGGCTAGAGCAGAAAGGCAGACTCACACATGCATTAGCTCACTGTCGTTGTGCAGATGTTCTTGTTTTACTTGAGGTGTTACGATAGCTGGGTGAGGGATTCCAGTTGTGTGAGGGCCTGGAGGACCAGGAATCATGTGATGTGAAAACCTAGAAGAGAAAACAAAGCAAGGTCTGTAATCTCACTGTAGACAGGCATCAAACACATATGACAGCAGCAGAACACTCCAAGAATGCAAATGCTATGGAGCTTGCAATGAAGACAATTCTTAAAGAGCACACGAAAAACATTTGGCTAAGATTTGTGCATTGTAGCCCAATTGGTCAAGAAAAACAAACAAATCAGTCAACATTTTGGTTGTAGAGAAGTTGTTTTATTACCTTTCAGGGAAACACTTTTAGCAATGCAGACAAGAAATTTAATGTTTGTACTGTCGCACTGTCTAGCAATAAAAATACACATTTCTTAACCAAAACAATGTATTTCCACACCGAGATATAAAAATCCTTGAAATATCCACCACCAGCCAATGCAAAGGAGGAAACTGCCATGCAGAAACAAATAAAATGAAAGAAGAGTCTTTTCAAGAAGTCCCTGATGACTCTCTTTACTTTTTAAGGTACTTAAGTTAAAAGATGTTAACATCATTTCATCTGAACCCACTATTCTTATCTCAAATGCTTAAAATAAAGTTTGAAAATCCAGCATCCTGGATGAAGGATGGGAGCAGGGAGAAAAATTTGTCCTAATTAAAGCTTCCTTTCATTTGTACAAGAAGGAAAATGGAAAATAAAACCAAAGTACCACTAACTGAATAAGCCCACCCTACTAACCCAGGCCATTCTCAAGGACAGCTGAGACAGTTCTTGAAGGTGCTGAGCATTGCAAACTCTGGCACAGCAGCAAATCTGCATGCTGTATTTTAAACTGGTGGAATGTACTGTTGACATCAAAAGCAAGCTCATGCTCCAAAGTTTTGCTGAACAAGTGATGGCTAAGGAATGGCATCCAGCCTCTCCTTTCACCATTCCCTAGTCCCCTTGTTGCTCTTTTCCTTCATGTGATCAAAATAAAGGAAACACAAAGCCCTGTAACCAAATTAAGTGATTTTATCTTGGAGAAAGAATGGGTTTTCTTCCCAATCAACCTGACAGACACATGCTTATCATTCCCCTGTAAAGAAGTGAAGGGACAGTGATAATCCAAAGGAGCCCACACACAAAGAGGTAAGAGGACCTACCACTTATCAAGCGGCCTACCTTAAATCCCTGTGCAAGAGGATGTTTCTTCTACAGATCACAGAAAAAAACCCCAAGAATTGTATATTGCAACCTCTTGTACACCAAGCACAGGATGCAGAAGCTGTCTTTAGAATGCGAAAGCAGAGCACAGGAGGTCTGGAGTGTGTCATGGCCAAGTCTCAATTAGCATTGCTTGCTTGCACTTAGACATAAAAACACAGTGCCTGAGTCACACACCAGTACAAATACTGTGTTGGCATCCCCTGCCATTAGTGGCTTTGGGCTATGAAATACCTTCTTGTAAGCAAGTTTCCACAGAGAGCATTACCATTACCTATGTGATTCAAGACTAATTACCAACGATTTTGAAATTGGAACTAGAGAACGCAGACTAGAGTGACAATCCACCTGGTTGCATAGTGACATGAGCAAAACTGAAGAATGCTGTGCACAACACTGTGTGCTGCATCTAGAAATGAACCAACGACTCATTTCAGATGAAACAGCTCAATTAATTGTTGACAATTCACTGATGCTCCTCATTGCAACACTTCAGAGACTCATGAGAAAATGCTGAATGAGACCAGTGTGGGATCCAGGCAAACTGCATGTACACACAAAAGTTAAATAAAAAATGTATGCGTAAGGGTTTAGCTGACTGAAAAGCAAGCAAAGGCAGACCAAGATGCAAGCGGAAGAGCAACCTGCCCTCTAATGCCAGCAGTTACTCCCCAGTCAGTCATTCACCTCCTACACCTACCTGGACATGGAAGGGTCGACTGAGAGTGAGGATGGATAGGGCTGCCTGAATCCACTCGAGATGGGATATACAGGCTGACCTTGCCTGAGGTCACAGAAGAAAGGAACCCATCAATCATGTGATATGGTACTCAGTGGTTACTCTAGAGTTACAAGCTCTTGATGGGAACTCAGTACTAGTCACAAATAAATAGTAAGAGCTAGCACTTTCAGGAGTTCTCCTAATGAAACTAATGAATACTTAAATGCTTTGAACTTTCTCCCTTGCTATTGAAAGATTCCCAATCTAAGTTTCCACTGGGAGGCAAAGCAAAACAACCAGCCTTCCTCCCCTAGGGAGCAGACACACATGCACACTCCTCAGTCTCTATCCCTCTCTCACCTAGTTTTAAAAGCACTGGAATCAGATTTGTTAAAAAAGCTCTTAGGAAAAAAGCATCTTATTCCAAATAGTTCTACCGTAGATCAGAGCGAGAACACCAGATGGTGAATTATTAAGCTAAAAAGCCTTTTGAACAGTTTTATTAAGTCTTTGAAAACTTAGGACTCTCTCCATAAGCATAGTGAGGTACAAGTGGACAGCTTTTCCAAGGGGAAATTGATTCCATAAAAAAACCCCAACCCAACCATGTAAAAGCCCACAGCGACACAAGTCTATCTTACTACTTGAAGATCAAACTTTTCAGTCCAGTAAGAGAAGCTTGTGTAGGAGTTTTTGCCTCCTTTCCACTCCCACATATACAGAATGTTTTGCCACCAGTCCATCATTTGAGGTCTTTAATTTTTATCACCATCGCTACATTTTGATTACTTTCAGTCCACGATGGTCATCATGACCACAGTGAACACCCTCAAGTAGCAGGCGATGGTAATGTGAGCAAATACCAGTTCAGCCCAAATACCTCTAGCAGCCAGAGGGACACCACACACATCAATCCTATTCAAACAGTTGCTTATCAACTGGTCAATCAGCCCTCAGACAAGAAAAAATGGAACCTGGCCTTTGTAAGGTTCAGGACTCTTGGAGCGTATTAGTCTTGGAGCATATTACTGGAAATGAGCAGTGCTCAAAGGGAAGAGGAAATGGAAAAAAAAAAAGTTGAAGGAAGTCTCAACAGGGCTACCTCACAGCAGGGAGCTATAGCATAAGGGACAGCTGAGTATGTCCCACTGTTGGTGAATGCTGCTGAACACATCCTCGAGTCTTCTAATGCTGCTGAACACATCCAATCTTCTAAAATTGGATCTCGTCTCTCCTCTTCTTTATCTTTTCCCTCTTCCCTCCCCCCAGCTTCTGCACCGAGAAACCATTCAGAAGAAATTATTGACCACAGCTGGAAAATGCATGCTAGCATCTGCCTGGTGGCAGTGGAAGTGAGGAGTCAGCTAAACGGGGTAGAGGGGGAGGAAAAAGATTAAAAATATAGATAGTCAGATACTTCCATATTTTAGTTTTATATCTACTTATTATTTGTTCCAAAAAGGCACATGCCCTTTCCTGAAAGATATGCCAGCAATACAAAATTTCACCATCTTCTGCGCTCTACTTTCTCTGCCTGTTGTCATCTGGATCATGTTTCCCTCCCATGGAGACATTAAAAAACAAAAAATATCTCCATCACTCATTGCATGGGCACAGAGTAGTCACAATACAGATTCTAAAGCACTGTTCGAGTTGCCTTATTCCCTGCTCCAAGAGAACTGAAGGCAAGTACATATCTACCCCAGGCAGACATGAAGCCAAATCTATTCCTCTGAAAATTTCTTCCAGTAGGAAAATGACACGCTGACTGGCAGCAAGAGATCATGAGAGTGCTAGTATTAGCAAGAGCAGCAAGATCTCCCAGTGGCAGAGGCTTCTCTCCATACAGAAACTGTAAAAATCAGCAGACTATAAAAGGTTGTTCTCCATTTGGGGCAGTTTCAAGATTCCCCCCCACACACACACTTCAAAGTTCTTTCTTACCTCCCTTCTCTTCAGTAATTGCAATTTTGTTTATTAAAATTTACATTTAATTACTTGAAAAATGTTTTCTGCTATCTTTCCAAAAGCTAAGAGCCACAAATCTGAGCCATAAGAAACATACAGACTTCAAAGTGAAATCTAACACTTCAATTTCTGTACATGTTCAGAAACCAGATTCATTTAATTTCAAAGATTGACATTTTTTCATCTTTTCAACTAAAATAAAGTAGCAATTTCTTACTGGAATGACAATGTTATTATTTTGTAAATGCTGCGATTGATTCAACAATAGTGAACAGTGTGAGCATGCATGTACCTGAAAAGAAGCTAAAAAATCTTACCAGCCAAGAGGTGGTGTTATCTGTCCAACCCCCCCTGGAGACAAGGGATAGAAGGTAGGGAGATCAGGAGCTGGAGGATGCCTGGACATGCCTGTTAAAAAGCACAGAAGAATGAGTGAGTTCTCCCTCAAAATACTCCGTGTATGACCTACAGTTCCCAGCTGATACTACAATGGAACTAGTGCTCTGGATAAGGAATAACCACCCTTTGTTAAAAGCAAAGGCTCCACGGGTCACCTTTAAAACAATTTGCATATGATACTGCGATTCGAAGGGAGATACCAGAAAAAAACAAGGTGAAAGGAGGAAATAAATGTATGGGTAAGGACCTGTGCAAGTTTAGATCTCCTGTGAAGTGCATTAGGGTGCTACTGTCCTCTCAATGGTCTCACCAAACCCAACAGGATCCCGAGGACCTCTTCTAACACATCGTGAAACAAGGGGAAAATAAAGCATTGTCAAAGAGGCAGCACAGCAGAGCTATTAGATTAGGTAAATTGCTACTTTTATATTTTCACGGGTTCCCTTATGGATTCACAGATTTTGGAAACTTGCTACCACAGAGGATCAGTGGTTAATTAAGAATCATTTTCAGGCCTGTAATGGTCACACTTGATATGATTCATTTGGCTTCCAATTGTCACTCCAGTTCCAACTAAGCTCTTCATCAAGTTGACTCCTGTGGGCTCCAAGGTCAATCTGTTTTGCAATGGTAGTATTTCATGGAAAAATAAGAGTCCCATCAGGAATGATCCATCAGCTGACATTCCCCAGAACACAGAGTCCTACAACTGCAAGAATCACCTCAAGATTAAAGCTAATCCTCATCCCAAAAGGGTCTGTGGTCTCCATTCTTCACCTAAACCTTGTGCCCCCAGGAGACATGGAATTACGGTTGCAGAGGCCGCAAAGACATTGGTTTATTTAAATGTGTTTGGGGAAGAGGGGGTGAAGCAGAAGGAATTGTTAAGTCTACTTCACATGTTAAATCAGCTGCTTTAAAAGGGTATTAAATATTTATGTGGTGACACTCCAAAGGTCCAAGACTGAGTGTGTGCTACCTTGAGACTTATAGACTGATGTTACTGATTTATTCCCCTGCCCAGTTTGTATTTAAATCTTCTGAATTTAATTACAAGATTTGAAGAATATCTGTCAGGACCATGTACAGGAAAGCATGGAAAATAATAGCAGTGGTGTCCTTGTCTCAAAAAACGTGAGTTTTCAGACTTGGAACCACTACCTATGTGAGGATCAAATTTCTGGCCAGTTGTCTTTTCAAAGGTGTAAAACAGCTGGTAGCTGACAGAAAAGGAAACACTTTACACTTTTACATGAGAGGGAACACTCTTTCCAAGTGGCCAAAAAATAAGAAAACCAAACAAGGTGTAAAAGAAGCCCAGCATCTCATCTCTCACATCTCTGATGATGACTGATGCTCCTGGAAGTGATCACATCACAATGCCCCTGCCAGGCCAAGTTCTGCACAAGGAGCTGGGCCACTCCTTCCCCAGAATCTGCAGTTCTGGCCCACGGAGACAACACTGCTCTCTCTTAATTAATGTACAATTGCTATTGCTAATCTGAAACTTCTGGCCCCTTATGGACGGCTACCAGCACCTTAGCACCTGCAGGACCACACAGAGCTACCATATGGCCAGTGCCCACCAAAACAAGTTCTCTTGAGAGGGTTAAGAAAAAAAATTAAAATTAAAATAACTAAAGAAGTGGCTGCCTTTACGAAGGTGGTGCTGTGTGTCCATTCCAAAGTGCCTTGGGTGCAAGAGGCAGTGCTGAGGGCAAGCTGCTGCAGACCCCCTTGCTGGACTCCCTTTGGTAGGAGGAGGGCACCCTGGCATCAGGACTGGGCGCCATAGCAGTGCCTTGTTCCAGACCCACAGTGGGAGGCGAGGACAGAAACAATGGTTGGAGGCGTTTGGCAGAGGACCTGAGGAAAAAAAATCCTCTCTTTGCAGCAACTGCACAGGCTACTTCACTGCGGCTGCTCCCACACGCTGGTGGCGCCGAAACAGGGAGCATGGACGGAAAGACCACACACATCAAGGAGACCATCCCAGACAAAACCAGTAGTCTCCAGCCTGCATTATCCACATCATCCATCCCCATCTTTGCCAGACACTAAGCAAAGGGATCAAGAGCCCGTTCAGGAACACCAGAGGGCGATGAGCTTTGTGCCTCCTGGCAGAACCCCTCAGCAGGCTTGCACTCGTGACTGGTGGGATGATGGACAAGAGAGAGGGTAGAGAAGCAGCAGAAGAGAAGATGTGCAGCAGAAACAAAAAACCAACAAACCAGATGTTGTTCAGTTGGGGTCTGCTGTACAGGAATACAAAAATAAACTGCGGCAAAGGCAAAAAAATGGGGCACAGAAGGGCAAACTCAGCATACAGTAAGCAAAAACCTCTTGAGCTCAGAAACTGCAGCAGCGGGTCGTGCCCCAGCTCTCACAGCCAGCTTCAGCAAGAGGTGGAAATCCCGTTCTCTTAACGCGTGCCACCCCTGGGATTTCAAGGAATGAGTGTGAATATCCTTCTCCTGTGCACTGATGCAAAGGAGGAAGACAAAAGAGGACAGGAGGTCTCCATTTGCTTCTTCCTGGTCCAAAAAAGATACTATACACATATTTACAGGCCAGGCTTTCCAGGCAGAGTGCTTTTTTTGTATTCCTTCTCCCTAGAAAAAACCAAAACCTAACCAACAAACAGCAAAAACCACACAGAGCCACCAGGCCATAGCATTTTCTGGACGTAGCCCATGTTATTATCTCCATAGCACAGCCAAAATGAAACATAAGCATTCAGGGAAAGACAGAATAAAAAGTCTCTCTCCCTGAACAACGATGACTAGAAGTCTCTTCAGATAAATGGAACAACTGTGCATGTGGATTTGTGCCCAGGTAAAGCACAACTTCAGGATTTTGTCAACTGGGTGTCACTGCACGTGGTGGAATGTGTGAGCGCAAAGAGAGTTGGGGAGAGGCACCTCCAGGACCAGTCGTGGCAGTGACAGACTTCCTGCCCATGCAGAGATATCCAGCCTACAGTGAATGCCTTTGTAAAGCCTCTGGTCTCTCTCCTTCCCTCCTTACCATCAGCTCTCCTATGCATGCTTCTTCTGCTCAGGTTCTTACCCAAACCCTGGCTCACACCCATGATGGCCATGGCCAGTCTTCCCCTTGCACCTCCCCAACATCCATCACATCCCTCCCCAGGCTTGCAACCCATTTGCAAGCAAGCACACCCTTCCCAGGAACCCTTTGTGTTCTCCTGAGCAGAAGCTCTTGGCAAAGGCTGGACTTGACACCTTGGAGACTGTTTGCTCTTCCCTAAGGGCCTGCAGACTGAGCAGAGCTGGTCTGAGCATTCCCAGATGTGGATCTAGTAGGCTTTTGCGTTTGCCTGAAGGGGTCCTAGAGGTGCAGAGGAAACTGACATCCATGACTTGGACATCTAAAAAGAAGCTTTTTTAACCTTACGAAGGTTTAAAAACATCAGATTTGTAAAGCTTTTGCTTGCCCAGGCTCAAACCTACTTTTATGGGCAATGCTTTGATTATGCCAACTGATGTATAGAAGAATATGGACAGGCAGAATGCAAGGACGTAAAATGAAGTGAAAGAAAATGTTTCAATAATACCACTACTTGTCCTCTATTTTCAGGACAGTGAGAGGTGGTTGCCCTTTCTATATTTGCATGCTGCAAGCCTTGGGCACCACAGGAGATGCTGAAGACTGGCTGCTGTTTACTGAGATTTTGAGAGACTTTGATGAGAAAAGCAAGCCCAAATTATCACATTAGAAAGAGCATAAAAATTCAGGCAGCCAAATTAAACATAAGCATCACGGCAGAATTACCATCTCTGAAAGTGGGCATATGCACCTGGAAGCCTCCCTCTAAAAATACTACAAACTGGTAATACTGGCACTGTCAGCAGCACAGAGGGCACCACGACCACGCTGCATCCCCACTGTGCTGGGAAAGGATGGGCTCACCTTGTTTGGAGTTGACGTCAGAGGGGACATGAGATGGGTGTGACCCCGGGGAAAAGTGCTCATCGCTGTAGGTGATAAGAGGGGTGAGGGGGTGAACCGCATGAGAAGGCTGTACCACGGGCACCTTGTTGGACTGCAAGAGAAGAACAAAAATTGAGTTGTGTTAGTGAGGGGAGGCTTCTGCTTTGGGAAAAAAAAAACAACAAAAAAAACAACAAACCAAACCAACATTCCCAAAATGCTATTTTTAAATATTTGCATTACTGAAGCGGGGGAAACAGATGGACAGGCATGACATTGGGGCTGGTGGATGGAAACCAGGTTTGCTGCCAGAATCGGCATCCTCAAACCACTGGCACCCGAAGAGGGATGCAGATATTGAGGAAATGCAGGGAAATGGGTGGGGGCCGGGAGCAGGAAGAAAGGCATTTGGGAGATGTTGAGACAGGGCTGCGGAAATGGCAAATGGAGAGCTACAGGGCAGGAGGAGCAACGTGCTGGGCAGGCAGGCACTGTGCACCAAGGGCTGCAACCTAAGGACAGCAAAGTCAGTAACAGTGCTGG
This sequence comes from Aegithalos caudatus, assembly GCA_013389925.1. Taxonomy (NCBI): domain Eukaryota; kingdom Metazoa; phylum Chordata; class Aves; order Passeriformes; family Aegithalidae; genus Aegithalos; species Aegithalos caudatus. The sequence goes on along the minus strand of WEIU01000386.1, from coordinate 342,898 downwards.
AGATACCCTTTGGTTACAAGAACAGCATTTTTAAAAAGGCTTAAAGTACAGGTTTGCCACATCTCCAGCCTTAAAAGCAACACAAGTTTCATCAACTTCCCTCTTCCTCCCCACTGCTCTTCCTACATGGCTATGGCACGGCACAGCTGGGACAAACCCCTGCCATCACCAGAGGAACAGCAAGTTTGTCCCTTGCAGTTTTACAAACTCTGGTTGAAAACTCTTGGTCTGTCTACCAGGTAACTAAAGGGTCACCCTTAGAAGTCTGAATTCATATAAAAGCAGGTGGCCGTGGCCTCTCAAGAGGGTCATTTAGAGGGGAGACCTGCTGAGGGCATGGGGACAGCTGGGAGGCCTCTGACTCTATCAAGGAGAACTCAAAGCGCTATAAACACCCACAAGGCTCCTGAAAAGGGTGCCATAAGGTGATATCCTTGCAGGGCAAGATGCACACTTCCCACCAGCACTTCCCAGAGTGCAGAGGCACAGGGTTAGGGACAGGATGCTGTTCAAAATTACCCTCTAAGATCAAGGTTGCAAGACAGCGGAACACCTCAATGCCAATGAAATCCTGCATTATTAACACTGAAACTCAAGTTGCTCTTTCTACAGAAGGACAATCCATAGTGATGATGCCAGCATGTAACAGGCACTCCTCATTTCTGCCCTGCCACACTACCCTGCCCCCAGCACAAATAATTATGGAACAAACAGGTTTTTAATAAAACCCCCCAAAATAACAAAGTTATCCTTCAGACAGACAGACTGACAGAAAGGACAGCCTATCAAACATAAGGAATTAGGGAAAAAAAATTAAGAGGCCAATGAAATTAATTTCCATTGAGCTCACTACTGAAATCCTGGCACAAAGATGTTAGGACATAGCTCCATGTACAAGTCCATGATTTTTCCAGACTTCTGGAAGCAGATGGGTTATTAAATGCACAACTCAATTCATTGTTAAGGCTGGCAGAAATAGAGGAAAGGGAGCAAATGGGAACCAGTGCAGCATTTTCTGCTTTCCTTGTTTCCAGAGCACCACCTTAAGGAACTTGCATTAGCAGGCAGTATCTTCTTAATGTCTGACCTATCCCTCCAGTCATATAGCTCAGAATCTGGTGCCATGAATTTTTGCTAAATTATGCTATCCTTGCTCTCCTCTTAATTTTACGGTTTTCAACACAGATTTGCTTTCCTGTGGGAAAGAGATAAGAACCTGAGGATTTTAATTTAAGCTTCGGCCTTGTCTTATATTTTGCAAGATGGAGAGAGAAAGCAGCGCTAGTAGGTGTTTTAAAGCCAACAAGCATTAGGTCCATTTTTATGACCAAATAATAAAAGCAATATGAATTCTCAATAACATCTATGAGTTGAGTTGTAAAGGGGATAGCTCAGACTGCTGTTCATCTTCCCTATCCGTATAAATTCCACAAAAAACAGATGCCAACGAATTTCAGATGATTTACAAATCGGGCCTCAGTCTCTAGCTATGAGACTTGTGGGCCAACCCACCATTCAGCCATTACTTTATCAACAATAAACTGTATATTATGAATAAAGATAAGCAATAGATGTATTTAGGTCACACACACACAGCTGCTAATCAGCATTAATTTCTCAAAATTTAGTAATTAACATTTTGTATTGTACTGGATGTAATTGTCATGCATGCCCCTGGTATCAGGGTTTCCTCGCTTTCAGAAATCACCCATTTATACTTAGAGCATGCCAATCCCTGTACCCCCTCGCTCTCCAGCATCCTGCAGATTTTATTTTATTTTCTAATTCTCGGCACCTTATCCCCTAAGCCCATGGCAGCGGCTTTCAACGGGCGAAGGAACCGTGAGAAGTCAGGAGAAAAGCAAACCGCTTGTCAGCGAGCTTAAAATTAACATATAAACGGGCAATATCTCCATTAAGAGCATTTGGGGGTCTGCAGAGCCAGAAATTGGGAGGAAAAAAATGTAACAATAAAAAATAGCAATAATGCTAAGCTTCCCAGCCTGCCTGCCCCACACTGCTTTGGGAAGACCCAGGGATCTCTGGCAGCTAAATCCTGCTGGTCACCCCAACATGACAACAGATGGGGGCTCTCTGGGCAGAGGCTGAGCCTCCCCCATTCCCTCTGGTCCCACTGAGATGGCCACAGTGATTGACAGCAGGAGGACACACAGGGTGACACATGCACGATGAAACCAGGAGGAGGAAGGCCTGATGATGTATTTTCCAAAAGCCCTATGGATGTGAAGTGGTTCTGCCATGTCACCTGCCCTACAGGGCAACCCAGATGGGTTATCTGGGCCTTCCTCACAGAGAGGGTTCAGGCCAGGAGACCAAGACCTCGTATGCAGACACCTGGATGCCCCTCTTGCCCCTTTCTCAACCCTCTCACCCTCAGCTGCAGTGAATGATTGGCCCCAGGTATCCCATCCAGACCCACAGACACTGCCCTGCACCCTTTCCCAGGGGACATCTGGGCTCCTTCCACCACCTACTGCTCACAGTAGGCACTACTGCTTTCCAGGGCTGTGAACCATGGCCAAATTCTACTTCACACTGAGGTACAAAACTGTGCTGATGAGACTGCTTCTACTGCTTCCCAGTCTTTACCCACTGGCTTCCTCCTCCCACAAATGTGGCATCCCTACTACATTTGTCTCCTCAAATCCTCTAAAGACAAAGCTGCAGAAACACGAGAGACTGACAGAGACCAGATTTTGGTGAACATGACCTCCATGCAGAGGAAACTTCACTCCCCATGGATTGCTGAGCGAGCACTTGCTGGCCAAGTTCACAACCAGCTCTCCCTGGCACACTGGTGACATTTATATCTAATACAGGCATGGTCCACAGAGTGTCTTTTCTTCTCAGCACAGCCTGAAAATCTGCAAAGCCCCATCACTCATCAGTCCACACACCTTCAACAAGACAACTACATTGTCCTATGTGAGGTTCTTTGGTATTTCAGTACAGAAATTATACTTCATCCACCCACCAAGACATAGCATTTTGGTGCAAGGAGGTACCCAAACATCTTCTAAAACCACAATAAAGCAAATGAGGATGCATTTTCCATTCTCATTTCCAAGACAATCTGGAGAAGCTGAACGTTTGTTGAAGCTGTCCCTAGCACAGCTCTAATGCTGCATAAATGGTGTATTACCACACCAGTGAAGTTCCATTCTCTGTGCCTAAAGTTCTTCACATGACCCAGAAAGTAAAGGAAATGGGACATACAGCATAGCTCAAGATATGCAGTTTGGAAAATGTAAATTACTAAAAATGAGGACCCGTTGTTTACAACCTGAAGACCTCCTGTTATGTTTCAGGACAACTTATCATGCATGTGTTACAAACACTGAAGTCTAATGGCAAAGGCATAGCCTACTCCTGTTGGCCTGGGGACACACAGCTGTGCCCCACAGCACTCAGCTCAGAGGGGCACTCCTGAGCAACTCAACCTTGGTGGTCTCCTTCTCAGAGACCACAGGGACACCAGGGCTCCAGTGCCAGAGCACAGTCTCGCAACACAGACCACGCCACCATCCTTTGGGAACTGGCCTGTGTGCAGCCCTCCCTGGGGCACTTTTTCTCATCAGCTTGGCCTTCCCAGCTGGTATCTTTTATTTCTCCCAAGCATGTGCTCTCAGGCTGAACAGAGGCAGGGGACAGTTCTCTGAAGGACACCAACAGGACTGGGAGAGCATACGTATGTTGGAAACAGCAGGAGCTACATTATTTGGCCAGTTAGGGCTAAGATGAAACTTCTATTCAGTTTTATGACTGACCTGAAAAAAAACCCCAAAATCCCCAGTACAATGTTGGTGGGCAAAGGGTAAGAGCTAGCAGGGAAGATGGCCCTGACCCAGCAGTTGACATTTTGCCAGCAGAAGCTTTGCTATGCACTGGACACCTGTTTAAAACTATTGCTGTGTTAAAGTAACTCAGGAAGAGTCAGTATAACAGCAAACACTTTCTTTGCAAACAGCAATCACAGTCTGCAAGTAGTAAAGCTTGAACTTGCTCAGACATTTTGGCCAGGGCAAGGAGCAGAGTGAGAAATCCCCTGGCTGCAGCACTGGCACAGCTGCTGCCACATGCTTGGGTGACCCCTGCAAGTCCCGTGCTCTGGCAGTGCTGCACCTGCACTTGCAGAGCCACTCACCGTTTCAGACATGTGCCTGCCCTCTCATTTGAGGAGCACACTGTGAGACAGTTCAGATTAATCTCTGGTGAGTTTGTGGTGAAATGCTGCAGCACAAATTCAGTCTGAATCCCGTAAGTTTTCCCTTGTTTTTAAAATGCTTCTGAAGAAAAGCAAGAGTCCAGAAAAAAACAAACCTCGAGCCCTCCCCAAACAGCCAGCTAATGCTTCAGTGAAGACCCATACCTGTAAGGTATCTTATATGCAACAAGTGTGCAAAAACTATAAAAAGCCTGAGACAGCCACGGCAAAAATGCCTGTAGGTCAGCGCTGGGTGAGGCAGGCAGCTGGGAGCTCCTGCTGGAGCTGGGGCCACCATTTGTTCCAGCTGCTGCACAGAGAAAGATATTAAATTAATGACCCTTCAAAGGACACACATCTACAAAGGAGGTTGCAGGCAGGCAGGGAGCTTTGCAGAGAACCATGAGGCATGCAAGCCTCTGCACACAAGACCCAAGCGTCCCTCATCAACATCCAAAGAGGTGTTGGGTTGGTTTTTGTTTTTCCTCTTTTCTTTAAACACAAAGTCACTTCTAAAAAGCCAAAAAAAAAAGGTCCCAGCCTGTCCACTCTTCCTCTCCTGTCAGCAAGTTATGCACTGGTTACAGATACTAGCAGATGATCTTCTCAATTAAGACTAAAATAAGTCAACTACAAAAGAAAACAAAACCCAAACCAATTTAAGGATGAATAAATGCATGCTTTCCCTTTCATTCCTGAAAGAGGGGGTCATTTGAAGAAATAGCTTCAACTTTTTGACAACAAGCTAAGTTTAGGGGGAAAACACAACAGATAGCTCCTCAAACAAAATCCAAATGACCAAAACATCTCCAAACCTTTCTACTACTGCTATAGCAGTACCTCAAAATAAAAGGACTAAATGGTCCTGTTATTGTGGGAGAATTTGAGGCTACCTTGATCTGAAGAGACAAGAAAAAATTCATCCCTTTTTTAGCCTATTCTCATTTCCAGAGCCCTGAAATCATCCTTATGCTGACAGTTTTAGGTTTTAGCAAACCCAGAAGACAGCAGTTTCAGCTGTACTCTCAAAATACCAACAGCATTTTAATGGCTAAACTAACTCTGTATTTATGCCTTTGCTGACCAGCTGTTGCAATAAAAATGTAAGATCTAGAAGAATGTTATTTTGGAGCAAAGTCAAAACCAGGCCCACGTCTGGGTTCATCATGGACAGGCTTCAGCAAAGGAGTACCAGTGGTGGAAAAGCAGGAGGTAATAGTAACATGTTTTGGCCAAAAGAGTTATCAGTAGAGGAAACAAATACATCTGCACCAGCAGTAATAGCAATCACAATTTGCCACCTCCCTGGGAGTGACTGTACAATCCCTTTTAACAGACAACTTTGCAAAGATGCAGCGAGGTCAATATATAGAGAGCTCAGGTTACTCGCCCATCCCCAAACCATTTTTCAGAGGAGTTTTATGTCCAAAGCCAGCTTCTTTCTAGGCTCTTGACAGCAGAGATAATTTTATGCTTAATTTTCAAAACCTTCTCCAATCCTCCCAACAGTGCAGTTGGGAAAATGCCAGAGTGGGTATGGTGCAGGGTGGCTTGCAGCATTACTTTTAGCCTCACCTGAAGCTAAAAGGAACAGGGACAGGAAAGCACACCCACAGGAACGCTGCTCACAGGAAACAGGGGCTTAGGAATACTGTGATTTATGAAAGACCAAAAAAAAAAAGGTGCAGTCTTTTAACCTTGCTTCACAACTGGGCAGCAAGAGGCCATTTATCTCAGTGACCTTTCATGCTTACCAACAGCAGGGGTACACCCCAGGGACTCACCATTTTAAGGAGGTGAAGTGAAATGCTGCATTGCTGCTGATGTGAAACTTTACTGCTTCACAACTGCTAACACTTACTCAGAACAAAACTAAAATCAAAACCGCACATTTCAGGGGGAAAATTGATGACTTGAAGAGGTCAGAAAAAAATCCTTCTGGTCCCCCTTTTCCTCACGTACTGTATTCAACTCTCACCGCAGAACTAAGTAGCACTTAGTGCTGGGTGTCTGGAAAGGGCAGAAAAAGAGATACTCTATGTTGGTTATTGGAAGATTCCCCATCTCCCAAGGATACACTGCATCATGAAACCAGAGCCAGAGTGTGCCAGGAGCCCTCAGAAGTCAGAGAGAAGAAGCTGCCAGTACATCATCACCAAGTAAAGGAGGCCATTAGGATGCTTGCTAGACCTTCCCATGGTTATTTGGGAGCAGGAAAAGTTTGTGACCTTTTTCCAGTTGCTCACACCATTTTCCTTTTTGGGAAGCCCAGCAGCAAGTGGCTGTGTCTGCAATGCATGGGAAAGGCAGCTTCATGGCCAACAGGACCATGCCATAATCCACAGGCACAAAGATCAGCACCTAAAGCAAAGGGGGTGTCACGGCTGAACGTGCAGGCAGCATACAAGGACAGGCAAGAGGAATTGGAAAAAACTGCTCTGCCTAAAGCCCATAGGGTTGGTACACAATAAAAAAATTCAGTGCAACAGCCAGGGGAGCACTGCAAAGGAAAGTATAAATGTGATTTGACAAAGCCTAGAATAAGTATCTATCTAGATGGATTATAAACAGTCACTAAATTCAGGTTAATTGCAACATCAGTGAGAAACCACCACTATTGGCTGGTCTACATTCTTGCCTTTTTCCAATTTTTTCACCCCTCCCTCCCCTTCAATCTTGGAAATTAATATAGCACAACTGTGGGGTTTTTTTGCTGAAAAGTTGTAATAAGCAGTTGAGTTCCCTCAAGACAGCTTTAAAAACACGGGTGTTGAATATCTGACAGAAACATGCTTTATTTCAAGTGTTCATTAAGCATTGCCATTAAGTAAATGATTAAAGCACACCCAGTATTAAAATAGCTTGATTAGAAATCCCCTGCTATCTCCATTTTCTTCTCTCCCATGACTTCTTAATTTGTTTGTTCTTGCCTGCTCAGGAAGGCTGTCGGGAGACCTAGAGTACTGGCGAACCATGTGGGGAGCCAGGCAGGTCTTGTAAGGCTCTGATCAGGGGAGGACAAGCCCACTTCCATTTCTGCACTGTGAGTTCACATATATAGAGATTACACCTAGTTTTACACAGCCCATTGGTTTTGGAAATATCTCTGATAGGGTATTTAATTAGCAGAAAAGCCACAGGCTCGCAGAAATTACTTTCCCTTCTGCAATGTCAAAGCTCTGATTTCTGCAAGAAGGTCCTTTAACTTCGGCCATCCTGAACAGCTCACCTTTTTCCTGATGTAATGATGAGCCCCACACCCAACAAGCAGGAACCTAGATCATCAAATCACACACACAACTCCAGGAGTCTCTTAGCACCCCCAAAAACCTGATAAATGGGACTGCTGCCACTACAAATGCTCTGAATGGTGACACACCCCATGGGCCTTTACTCTGCACAGTATCCCTTATCTTACCTAGTGCATCCTTGTCACATACAAGCGATCACATCAGCTGGAAGGGTGTTTTCGGCCATTGTTTCCTGACCTGTCCAGAACACCTTCAGTTTGTTATTGGCCAAAGAGAACAGAGGCCCAGCAATGTTTTAACAGGCACAAGCTTGAGCCCTTGGTTGTAGAGTTCTAGTTTATTGCTTGCTTGGACAACAGGGACAATTGTCCTAAGGCACGAGAGGAAGCCCACTGGACATCAGAGGAGCCAGTGCCCAGAGCCCAGCAGCTTGCCAAGGGGGAACAGTGGAATGTGACCAGGGAGCCCCAGGGGTTCTGGGTGGGGAAAAGGGGCCTGGAGTCCATCCTGGTGTCACCTCTTGTGCCATCCTCAGCTCTTCCCTGGTGACAAAGCTGCTCTGGTTTCTGTCACCAGAGCTGTCTGCTGAGTTAAGACATGAGCTTGTTTTGCTTGCCTTGAGGTTATCAGGATCCCTGCTCACAACACCTTTATCATTTTCTCTGGCGTACTCAGACCCACAAGCTCATGCGCTTCTCCCACAGGCAGAGGGATGTGCTTCAGGCCAATATTCAAACCTTGGAAATGGCTCAGGCCAGTAGAACTCGATCTAAACACAAGTGTTGTGTAAAAGCTGCTTGTCTGACAACCTCTGAAGCCCAGCAATTCTGTTCTGGCGGACAACGTGCGTCACAGGATGGGATGACTTTTCCTTATCGGCCTCCTCAAGTCCCACAGGATACAGACCCAGGCTCCTGGGGGGAACCAAGAAAAAAAATCCATCCTGCACCCTGGTGACAGGAAGATGCCTTTCGGCACTGCACACACAGTGGATCAAAAGTGCTTGAAATAGGACCTCTCTTAAATGTATTTATATAAAATCTATGTTACAGCCTATCCAACATCATATGTCATAACAAAGACTATCAGAGGCCCAGAAAACTGAGAAATGGGTCAACTTCTCTCTGAGCTGCAGTTTTCAAGGTGCACTGAATTGAAACGTTATTGATTAAGAAAATGCAAGAGAGTATGACATGTATTGGGAAAACAGCTCTGTCATATAGAAGGTAAGGACAAGGGCTCAACACCTGTCCGAGCACCTGGCACACCTCTGTATGTTCAAAACCTCTGTTTATCATGGCTAAGTCTGCAACTTAGAGGTTGACCAGGCAAGATCTTCTTATTTCTACCAAAGCAGAGATCACCCTGGGCTGGTCAAACTACCCAACATGACTGATATTTTTGGAAATGCTCTTGCCTCATCCACCCTCTTAAAAGGAAGGGACAAAAAGAAAAAAATACAGGAATGGATGTGATGATGGAGGAGTGACAAATTTGACGATATCAATGACTCTTCTCTGTGGAAACTGAATTACCTGGGGCAGATCAAAGCTTAGCCCAAATTCCTTACATGGAGGGAATAAATCTGAGACCTGGAGAGGTGGGATGTTAGGAAGATGCTAATAGAGTAAGCCCCACTGGTTCTTGACCTTAGACTTATAAGGTCAAGCCCCTGCCCTGTAACCATGATTGGACACCTGTCCCAGGTAGAACCCTATAAAATTCCAGGCTGACCATGCCTCCTGGTCTTTGGATGCAGCCTACTGTCTGATGATTAAAGAATATCTCTGGGCTATCAAAAAATAAAAAAAAAATAAAAATCAGATAACACTACTGGCTTGGCACTTCTCAGCTGTCCTTTGCTCCTGGCAAGCCCTGTTCCCCACCGCACTGATGTTGCTTGAAGACTCCTGAAGGGAAACCAGTCCCAAAGCCAACCCCTCTCTGGCTCCAAAATGGCAGGAAGGGCTGCCCTGGTTTGCCATGAAGTGAGGAGACCCTGCTGCTGGAATTTTAGCTCCCTCATGGGGGTTTTCTGGCAGCAGTGGAGCAGACCTGAGCTCAACACGAAGTGCAATGCTGCCAGCTGGGGCTGCATGCACGGCATTACAGGTAGCAGGGGCAGGCAGGGCCAGGTGGGATGGATGCAGGGGTTGCTCAGCACACACCCTCAGAGGGGGCATTTTCTTCAAATTTGAGGCTCTCAGGCACCATTGACCCTGCGTACGCACTGTAAAAAGTTTTCAAGTAACTTCCTTGAGTCCGGCTAAACCGTATTAACAGATTTATCCAATAACATGCAAATTCGGGTTTTAATGAAAAGTCTTAAGTCCCAGCTCTAAGTGATTTGGACTTTTCTGCTAATGGCATCGGCTAATGACCAAAGATTTAATGCATCAAGTCTTAGCATACATCAGTGCAAACAATATAACCATTTAGTGGAGGCAAAAAGTCATCTCATTAGACATCCATCATTGGTTGTGGGCAAGATGGTCCACAGGCTTAAAATAAAATATTCATTTTTTAACTTAAAAAAAAAAAAAATCCCTAAAAATGTACAAACGATTAGGCCAAAAGTAGCAGTCTGCTAAAGCTTCACTGGGATTGAAAATGCAAACTGCAACGTTTATCTGGAGGTAAAACGCATTTGCAAGTACTTAATTTCAGCAGCACTGTTCCACAGAAGACAAAACCAATTTTAACAGGAATTAAAGCAATCGGGCCCTCCAGAAACAGGATGTCTCTTAGACAGGTTATTTGAACCATCAGTAGAAGGTCACAACAGGAATTATTTCTCTACCACATTGTGCAAGATGATTTCAGTACAAACAAAAGTGTTGAAAAGCTACTAACTTAATTTTATAGATCATTCCCACGAGGGTTTGTCACATCAATGAGACATAAAAACATGCCCTAAAATTAGATTTTTATGGAGCTAAAAATACAAAAATCACAGCACACAGCTAAGGATGAGCAACAAATGACCGAACAAGGCATGGGCTCAAAGAAGCAGGCCTGGAAACACTTTTTTTGGCCCAAACCATTGATGCCAAATGTTTCATTTGGATTCTTGAAATAAGGAGGAATACCACATGACACAGCTGGATGCTGAGCTACTGACACAAAATCTAAATGCCCATTATTTTTAATCATGTTTGTCAAATGGCATCTTAGAAGACACAGAAAACCACCAGACTGACTCCTCCCAGTCTTTGGCTGACAAGTGGGAGATGATTCAGGTAAGGGGAGGACTGTAATTATAATGGCCCTGTGCAAGCTGCCTGTTTGCAGGAGTGGAAAAAGGATATCCAGATAAGACAGAGCACCCCACTTCTGTGCCTGCACGCTGTGTCTCCCAGGGCAGCTTAGGAAATAAATGTTTGTTTCCACCCCCCAAAAGCAGATACAGCAATGTCACGGCAAGCCCTGTCTCCAGACACAGAGGGAAACCAACAAAGGAGCCCTGGAGGGATGTTCCTACATCAGCTTTGGAGTTAGAACATCCTCTAAGAGCTGCCTATCCCCACTGAAACACACATTTGTGACCCAGGGAGTCCTGAGGACCCAAAGTGATGCTGTGTCAGGGGAGGTTTAGATTGGATATCAGGAAAAGGTTTTTCACCCAGAGGGTGTTGTGCACTGGAACAGGCTCCCCAGAGAAGTGGTCATAGCCTGACAAGAACTGAAGAAGCATTTGGACACAAACTTGGGTATGTGGTGTGACTCTTGGGGTGTCTAATTCAGGGCCAGGACTTGGGCTTCAATGATCCTTGTGGATCCCTTCCAAGTGAGGATATTCTATGATTCTAAGAAAATGCATCTTTCCCTGTGTTGATAACATTGTCTCTCCTCCAACTCTTCACTAGCCCTGTTCACCCCTCATCCTTGCCTCTGCTCCACCACCCTGTACTCACCCCTGGGAAGCTTCCTGGGCCTCCTGGCCCTGCTTGGCTCATTAAACTGCACAGCACCCTCAAGCTCCCCAAACCAGGCATTTCCTTCAGCTTTCAGGCCTTACCCATGCAGGTGCATTGCTGTCCTGGGCACTGACCTGAAGACGCTCTGGTGACTGGGATGGCAGCCCATGAGATGGGGGAGACAGGAAGAAACATGGGGCTCACCTACTCCCTCTTCCCACCCCAATCAATCTGGTCTGTTACTACTAAGCTCCTTCACTCACTTGGCCACAGGGCTTAAAAAAAAAGGTTGCTGGTATGCATAAGACATGTGATGCCTTTTAAATCCTGCACAGGATATTTCTGCCTGCTGCTAGACTTGATTTTTTAAAAAAAAATTCAAGAGCTGCCCTTTAAAATTTAAAAATCACTCTTAAAAACAAAAAACCACACCCTGCCCACAACCCAAGTTTTGTGCAGCAGGCACCTACATCCTCATAAAAGCCCTGGGCTGTGCTTTATAACATGGATAGAAGTCTAAACATTGTAAAAAAGAGCCTAAATTGCCAGATTGCCCAAGCCTCCAGTAAATCACCCTTCCAGATGGGCTTAGAGCTGCACATAGAGCCCCACTAGCAGCAACAGGTCACCCCGCAATTATATTTCAATCCTATTAAACTCAAACAACATTATATGAGAGTTATGCTCAACTGCATTAAAGAGGCACTTTCAAAGTTTACCATCACCCTGTCATTACCAATAGTTTGATTTTTCATTCAATTAGTCTTCCCCTGTGCAATTAATTCCCCCTCAAAGTATGGCGGAGGCTGGGATGGACAATTTCTTATAATAACTACATCCCTCCTCAGTACTTTTCATTGCAATAAAGACTGTGCTTGGGAAAAACACAGTGCATTAGACTCTGCAAAACACCACTGAACAATTTATCAGGCAAAAAAAATAGCTCATGCCTGGAGAGCTTGGGGAGGCACTCAGCCCCTCACCCCCCTCCACTGCTGACAGGGCAAATGGTCAAGAGTGCCAGAGATGCCCCAATGCAACTTTAATCCTTTTCATTTTTGGTGTGAACACACAAGGGATCTGGATGAGACCTGCCCATCCCACACTGGCTGCTGTGGGGCATCAAGCCCAAGATGTGCTGCAGTGTCCAGTCTGTCCTGGCACTGGGGCTGGGCAAACTCTGCCTGTGACGCTCTCCCCCAGCAACCCCTCCAGCTGCCACCCCTGGCCAGCAACACAGACAAGGCTGGCAACCATATACTGGAGACTATTTTTTATTTGGGGTTTTTCCTACCCTCCCTGCTCCTTCCTGCTCTCTCTGGCTTTCCCTCGCTCCTTACCAGAACTGGCAGACTCCTTCCCCACTGCCATCACTTCACAAGCAAGGGCCAAACCCTCACCTCTCCCCTGCAGAGGGAGCAGACTTTTAGCTGGATGATCTGAGGATCATCTGGCAGTCAGGCAGGAGACACAGGGCCTCCTGTTGCAGGCCCCATGGATACAGCACACAGACATTTTGAGTTTGCTTGAGAGGCCTCATGTCCACAGCCAGCCACACAGTTTGCCACATTTATTTGCAGATGAGGCAAATTTTTATTGCCCCTTTTTTCAAGAAACAGGCTGGGAGACAGATTAAAGGACATTCATTTCAGCCTTTTAATCAAGAAATCAAGTGCTCTGCTCTAAAAAAAAAAAATTTTCCTCTTTATGGAAGAAAGTACCCTTTCTGATGGAGAGAAATCATGGTCCCTCTTACTTCAATCCTACACCTAGAATAAGGACACCTTAACCTCATCCAAAACTGAAAATAACCCCAAATTTCAGGCAGTTAACATAATTCCACCATCTCACAGCCAAGACACTATTCATATCACGAAACAGGCAGAGTTCCCCTTGCCTTTCTCAGAGTTTCAGCACCCATGCCTGAAGACAAAGATGGCAAATAACCTATGCCAACCAACCAGGCTAAGGACAGCCTCCAGCCAGCCAGAGACAGGACCGTGAACCATGGGATGAATCCTTGCCACCCTTACTCAAGGGATGCACTCCCCTCATGCTACTGCACTAGCACAGATGCAAAAATACGGCACTTCGTGTGCAGAAGCAGAGACAGGATTTGCTCATCTCAAACACCTCTTCCTTCTGCTCATCCTCCCAAACCTCCCTGTCCACGCACGAGCTGCTTCTGGGGGTAACCAGCTCAAAGTGAGTAATCGAATGCCAGTCTACCAAATCAGTGAGAAAACAATACCCTCTCACTGGAAGATACTGTAGATGGCTTCTTATCTGCCCAGGATTTTGGCACTCACCATTTTTATCAATTGCACAGAATTAGGAACTGAGAACAGGAGGAGAGCAGCCCCTCGGTGTAGCACAGAGACGGAGCACAGCTTTTATCAGCATTAACTCTCTCGCGCTAAGTCAGAGGAAGGAAATGCCACCTCCCACACAACATTATTTTTTTTAAAAACAACCACCTTTCCTCTTCAGAAGGCCCTGGCCAGGTGTTACATGCTCTCCACATCAAGCTAAGGCCAGGCTGGCTAATCTGTAGGTTCACTCGTTAACGAGATAAAGGATTTCAGTTCGGTGCCGCAGCCGGGCTGTGGAAGCTGTGGGTTGGAGGAGCTGCCGGCAGCTGAGTGTCACTCCTGGAGGAATGCCTGACCTTTCCCGGGGCTTTGATCATGCTGCCTCGCAGCGTGAGATAACCAGCCCTTTGCAGAATCCGGAGGTAATAAAAAAAGCAGCTTTGAGGCCTCGTGTTTTTGCAGGGAAATACTTACCTGTGTTCCCAGCACGCTGCCCAGTCCCCACCACCGTCCTCCCCAGATTTCAACCACTTTAGGGGCAAACGCGTTTCTGTCAACTAAGGGAATCACATAAAGCCTTCAGATGAGAGTTTTTAGCTCTTGTTTAATTTCTCTTAATTGACGAGGGTACTTGTGCATTGTTCTTAGGGAGGATACGGAGACTCAAAAAAGAGCAGAGCAATAGAAGTAAGGTCCCCAATTAGCATGTGATTAAGCTGTAAGTAGGATAATAGGAGGAGAAATTTTGTATCTTATACAAACAAGATAGCAAAAGAGATAGATAAAAGCATGGAAGGGGAATAAAGCTTTATCCCCAACTCCCCTCTCAACACTCAAGCCATACAGAAAGGAGTGGATTTCCTGAGGATTTTTTGTTTGCTTATGATTCTTTGAAAGGTGGGTGTCTTTCTCAGGATAGTTCACAATGGGCAATTTAAACAAGCCAGTGTAGTACCAGGTTAGTAAAGCATGAAATACTTGGAACCCCGGGCTGAATGTGCTGAATCTCTAAGTGATAATTAGATCAGTCTTGAATACTTCCTTTAATGAGTCTACACAAGCACCTTGTCCACCCAGTCTGCTTTTGGTTACCGACCTAGAGAAGTTTGCATGATCTTCTCAGACTGGGGGGTGTTTTTTGTTTTATTCTGTTTGGGACACTGCAGCACAGTCTCTGAAGTTGGAGCCATAGTTCTTTGATGCTCTCTGCAGGCTGTATATGAGGCACAGGGCTTGTTCTGCAGCACTCCTCAACTGCAAGCAAGCTGATGCCAAACCGAGCAGACCTGGATAAGTTACCCCTCTGGGGGGGGGAAAAGTTGTACTCAGCTATGCTGTCTTCCTCACGGGGTTAACTATGTAGATTTCAGATGCAAATTTTACTTTAGGGCAGGCTTTATGGTATTAAGAGTCTCTTTTTCAGCCTTCTGAAATTTCATATGTATACATGCTAGAGCTCTCTCATCTCTCTTAATTGGGTTTTGTGGAATTTCAAGGCCCGGAGGCCAAGAGGGGAGGGATGCTGATTAAAGCACGCCATGCAGAAGTGGATGCAGAAGTGTTGCACAGTAACAGGAGGGAAACAATTCCTCTGAGCTACCTGCCTCCACGTGCAAACCCCATCTGCCACTGGGGAGGAGCCCCATATTTTGCCCTGGTCCTCCTGAGGGTGCAAGGATGGCTCCTGCCCCCTGCAATGGGCACTGCAGGGAGTATGTTCAGCCCTGCTTCTCTGGATGTGCAAATCGATTTCAGAGGTTTAGAGGCAGCTACATTTGTTTGTTTCAATGGAAATAAACCAGTGCTCCTGTGTCCTCACTGTAGACCTCAATGGGCCTTCTTCCCACAGTCCTAACCATGACTTATACTCTCCAGGACCATTAAGGAGGAATTAAAGGGTATTTAATCTCCCTTTATCCCTTTTCATAACTCAGCATGTACATGTGTGTCAGAATTTGTTAGGCTGTGATGTTTGAACTGATAAGATGACGTGTGTCTGTGTGTCCCCACAATGAGAGCACAGAAAACGCCCATTCCTGCATTTGGCCAAACCGTATCTCTCCACATGCAAGGATTCAGTCCAGGAGCCTTCTTGCAGCAGCTAAATACAGATATTCACACACCCATTATAAATGCAGTCTAGTTTCGTTTTTAACCCACAGGAGGGTGTGGAGGGAGAAAACATCAAAGCATGGACACAGGCTACCCTGGCATTCTGGGTGTGCAATTTTATCTTCCCCTCATTTCCCTCCTCTCCAAACCAGCTGCTACAACTATCATGATGCTTGCCCTCCGGCCAGTAGGCTGGAAAACTGGCTTCCAAGGCAGTCATTAATCTCTCCCCATTGCCCAGCTGGCACAGGATTTTGCTTAGATGGGAGAAGAGTCAGCTCTGTGCCCTCTGAAGCAGCAGTGGCAGCTCCCACAGCCGTGCATGCCAGGCACCCGCCGGCCCCGCTGCCTACACCGGCACAGCCTGGCACCACTCACCCTGCCACAGCACAAGGGTCACCACACACGGAATGAGGAGGGCAGAACTCCAGCACAGGCACTGTAGAACACTGAAAGAGCAACTCTGAATTATATAACCCCCTCCTGTCAGTGGTGACGGTGAGAAGAAGCGCTGTGCATCTTCAGGGGAAGATGTCTTGGCTCAGAGCTAAGTTTAGAGGCTGACTTCTTGCATAGCAATAGCAGCAGAGAGTAGCCCCTACACATGCCAGTTATGCAAGTGAAATGAAGATGCACATAAACCTTTAGCAGGAGAGCACAGCTCAGCAATGCTACGCTCATCGGGGTTCAACTCGTGTGAGGTAACAGGGCTGGAAATACACAGAGGTGCAGAGCGTGCTGAGCACCAGCAAGGGCTGCTCCAGCACAACCAAGCTGAAATGAGAGTAAAACAGGCTCATAAAATACCATGCACACCACTGCAAGTGTGTTAGGGAGATAAAGGAACAAGAAGTATGCTTTATGTGATTATAGCCTGAAACACAGCAATTTTACTGTCCCTCACCATGCACTGCACTGTCCCAGCAACTTGAGGCAATGTTTGACCATCTACTTCAAGTCAAAAATAGTCCTTACAGAGATTACTTTTTTTCCTGTGTTGATGGGATGATTCATACCAAACTTGTCATATCCTCTCAGTAATACCACTCATTTGCCATTTTTAGAGGGGAAGAATGGGACCCACCAAGACCCCAAAAATACACACCTAAATCTGCATTTGATCTGTCAGTAGTACTGTAGGTTTCCCCAAGAAGAAGAAACATGCAGGCAAGTTTTTGATCTTCCTTAAAGTACCGCTTATCTCAGCTTTTGTTTGTTTTCTGTTTTTCAGGTGTGGGGTAGTGTCTGATGTGAAAGCCACCCACTGTAAGCTATCTAGGCAACGAAACAACTATCATAAACCACCACTGGAACAAAAATAGCAGCACCTTTCTCTCTCCTGGGTACAGGCCACATGCAGGACAGTGCTGACAGCACGTGCAGCTACAAGCACACTTTGCAGATCACAAACTCAAAGGTGCTAAGCATGGGTCTCCTCTTATGTATCTCCCAGCCACTTGTTAGGGAACCACTGAGTCCTTCTGGATGGCTCCAAGAAAAGGCAGCCTTTCCCTAACAGCTGTGGAGCAGAGAGGGGTATTCCCCCAAGGCTGCTTGTGGGTTCCAACTCCAGCTTGGCCCAAGGAAAGCTGCCACCTGCAGTACAACCAGACTAGCAAGCACTTACAGCAACACAGTTCACAACAAGCCTAAACCACAGGGAGCTGAGCCTATCCCACTGTCCAGGCCTTCCTCTTCTCACCCCCTCCTCACCATCTAGAGGGAGGGCCAGTCTACAGCTAGACACAGGACAGGGTGCAACAGCAAAGGTGCCAAATCCTAACTTCAAATGGGGAGACTGGTCTGAAAGGGATTTACATGAGGCTGCAGGTTAAACCAGTATTCATCCACACAGCTCAGTCCCTTTTAACTCCAGAGCAGGCTGGCCAACCACAGCCACACCTGAGCTTGGAGGAGAGGTTTCCAAGTGGCTACTATGCTCCTAGCAGCTTTGGGAGGGAAAAGAAAGAACAGAAAAACCCAGCAGCCAGGTAGAGGAAGGAGCTCTTCCTGAGCAGGAGGCAGCAATCAGCTGCTATACCGTCTGCTCTGCAGCAGTCGGCCGGGTGAGCCTGTGGCACATGGGGCCACTGATGTGCACCACATGAGCTCTCCATTCCCAGCACATCTTTCCTCACTGGGAAAGGACAGAAACCCCGGGACACCCAGCTGTGGGGTCTGTGGCTGAAATCCTGCAGGGCTGCTGCTGAAAAAGGCACTTAAAATGCATGCTAAAAATAGAGGCTGCATTGATGCTATATTTAGCAGGAGGGTGCACACTTTCAAAAAAAGGCTGTCACCCTCTCCAGCAGCAGAGGGAAGGCAGCCAGGCATGCCCCTGGGATGGTCCTGCATTCCAGTCCTGCTGCAGAAGCATGTGCTGGCACCCCAGCATGAGCATGCCTTGGGAGAGTCAGCTTTTCCTATGGAAATGTGAAGATGGTGCAGGAAACCATTTGCAAGATCACTGGGTAGAGGTTTCATCCCACAGAGGCCAAGTGGGATGCAGGACCCTGGACCTCCCTGCGAGCTTGTGCTGCTGGCCAGTCTCACAAATGGATGATTCCTTTCCTGTGCCAGAGTTTTCCTAAGTGCAATAATGAGCATCAGGTTTTTCATAAAGCACTTACAGATATGTTGCTTCATCCAGGTGCCAGGAGAGGCAGGCATGGCCACTGAAAACTTGTCACTCCTACTTAGCCTGTGTGGCCAAGTATCTGTCAAAACTCTTGACTGTCTCTCAAGTAAAAGGGCAAAGCACTCATTCCATGGCTGGACTACTTAGGCTATGGGGGCAGATCCAGAGCTGATGAGACACAGGCACTGATGTCTGCATTGGCAACCCCAAAGGGGTGGGT
Organism: Aegithalos caudatus; assembly: GCA_013389925.1. Taxonomy (NCBI): domain Eukaryota; kingdom Metazoa; phylum Chordata; class Aves; order Passeriformes; family Aegithalidae; genus Aegithalos; species Aegithalos caudatus. The sequence continues at coordinate 324,223 of WEIU01000386.1, read as the reverse complement.
TTGCACTTACCACATTTTGTGCTGTATTTCCTCTCCCCCAGAGCAAAGCTGAGGGGATGTGCAGCACAAGAGAGGATGCCACACGGTCCATGCAGACGCTGCATGGGAAAAAGTGGCACCTTCTCCCCTTGACTTGCTGAGCCCTGTGGAGTGGCAAGACGTGGCAGGGGGTGTCCCACCTCCGGGGCCCAGGAAGAGCCACTGAAAGCCAAGCTTCTAATTAAGACCACAGCTTTGGTTAATTGAGTCCAATTCACCTGTGACATGAAGAGTCCCAATCCCATCAACAATAATGGAACTGCATCGGCTTACACCAGTAATGACTTCAAATCAGTGGCATAATAAAGCTAATTCCATACTTTTCCAGGTCCGGCTGATGAGGCTGCCAAGGAAGAGTACGAGACAGCCTTCCTCTCTCGACAGCAACACCTGCTCAAGGGCAGTGTAAACTGCCCAAGGGTTGGAAAGACAGGAAATGTAAAAAATAAACTAACTTCCCAACAAGACTAAGGCTTAGTTTTAACACAGAATTAGGTGATCAATTTAACACTGAACACAAGGTGACCCTGTGCAAGTGCTGATGACAAAGCAGCACTGCCCACAACTACTTCCCAGAAGGAGGAACCCTGAAAGACTTCCAACAGGTTTCCAATCTGCTGTGTGCTGCTGAGCCATCCCACTAAGCTGAACCCAACCAGCTCGGGGCACCGGGGACAGAACTTGTGTCACATGATGGATAGCACCTGCCAGGGCGTGGGAAGGAGCTCCTGAGAGACAGCCACGTGCTGGCAGCCCCGAGGAGGAATGTGGAGAAACATGGAAGTTGCCCGATGTAGACAGACATGCAAATCAGCAGCTGCGGGGCCACACTGACAACCTCCTAATTGCCTCGGCAACCTCCTAATTGCCACTGGGCCCCCAGCTCTCTCGGGGCAGGGACTGGGAATAGCCAGGAGGAGCTGGAAGGAGTGAAACCCTCCCACGGGAGCAGGGGATGTGCTGCCAGGTCGGTGCCGCCCTGGGACAGCCCGAGTGCCCCGAGGGATGGGAATGGCCCAGCTTGGCCCCCGGCCGCCCCACACAGGCCACTGCCTTGCGCACACAAATTTGTCTCTGCCTCCAGCCAAAAAAAACTAAGCCGACACTCTTTAAAAGAGACGTGCATTATTTTAGAGCAGTCAAGTTATGACTGGTCTGATTTCCATAATACACACTCTGCAAACATCTGCCTGTTATTTAAGGCTCGGCTCCACTGGGACAGAACTTAATAGGGCATATCTTTGAGCCGGTGTCCGTGGAGGTCTCCTTGCTGCCAGAGACATCCCGGGACAGAAGTGTGCCCAACAGGTTGGGCTGGTCATTCCTCGCTCCTGCAGCCACATCCAACTTCACATTTCTGAGCCCCTCCCCATGCACCCAGTGATGCTCCCGCTCCCATTGAAGGAGGGCTCTGTCCCCCTCTCTACCAGAAGTATCTGCTCACGCTAATGAGCCAGTGTCACCTGTCAGAGGACCCAGCGAAGTGTCCCTCACCATGGGCACCTAGCAAATCATCTCCACCTTCAGTTTGTCTGCCATTTTTGCAGGTTGACTGTTGAAACATGAGTGTCCCAATTAGATGAAGTTAAATGCAGCCCTGAACAACGAGTGTAGCTGGCAAGAAAGCTATCCCAGCGTTATTAGACTGCTCCCTCCCTACGAAGAGACCGCAAATTAGTGTTTGCTTTAGAGGCCAAGTAGGCCAGCTATGAGAAACTGTGCCTGCCCCACCATCCCACAGGTTTCCCAGGGGCTCCCTGGGGGCTCCTCAGCACACACCTCCACGCCATGCCCTTGCTCTGCATTGAGGCCAGGCTCCATCCTAGCCTGACGCAGCATTTAGCTACTGGTTTTATTCCCTGTGTGCTGTACTGGAAGAGCTGAAACAACCGAGTCTCTGTACTGCAGTGAGTTGACACAGGCTAAGTCAATTAGCTGCTATTGCTTCGATGCTCAGCTAGGCCAGATCAAAAGACAAAGAAAGAAAAGCCTCACACTGAGAGGAACCAGGTCCAATCAACACATTTATCTTCAATACTTCAATCAAAATATTTGAAATGGGAAAGGGAGATGGCTGATGCTTCCCAAAGCAACTAGGTATACTTTCCTAGGGTAGGAGGGGCAGAGGGGCCAGGCAGAGCATTGCAGTTCTCATTCACCTCTGCTCCAACCTTTGCTTCCATTCAACAAATCTTTCAAATAAACAAACAAAAAATATATTCCATAAGCTCAAACTAAGAGACTTTCCATTTCAGAGTGGGCTGCTTAAGCCCTGTAAACCAACACTCTTTGCAGTTTGTGCATAGCAGTCTTCAGGAAGGACACAAAAGATCACAATGCACCACAGGCCTCGCATATCCTCATCCTCTGGGCAGGACTGTTATTTTGCAGATCTCTGCTCTGTATCAGCCATCCCAAGGAGTGCTGCTCTTCCCCCTGGCTTTTACAAACCTATACCAGTCAACAGGCATTACATCCCATACCAAGCATTGTGAGCACCAAGCCCATTTTTGCCTCCAAAAACCATAAAATGTTTCTTTTGAGAAGCTGACAATTACTGATGACAAGGCTACACCTACAGCCCGACTGAAGGAAATCAAAACTGGTAAAGGACAAAAGCAGGTCTGCAACACCAAGCAGTAGCTGTGCAGCCTTCAGCTTCAGTTTGGCTCCTTGTGCAGCTGCTGCTGCTGTTCAGAGGTATCATGCCATACTGCTCCTCACTTCAAAGAAGACAACCATAAGGAGAACTATTAAAGCAATTAAAAAAATATTATCTGTAGGATGTAATCTACCCAGAGATGAATGGGAATAATTATCTAGCTGCAGATTTTTATGTGGGTTTTTTTTTAAGGCAATAACTGGCTGAACATTCATTCTAAGTAGTTACCTACAGTAACTTCCACCTTATTGAAATGAGAGACTCGAGATACCATTTTTTTTCACAATGTGGGCCACGTATTCCATACCGTATTTCACAGTAACATCTATACTCACTAACCCTTTTCCCATTCAGTTCACAATCCCATAAACACCTCTGTAGCAGCTCATGCAACTGTTCACGTAGAAAAGAGTGCTTTCTGTTTTTCTCAAAGCAGCAAAGGCAGCAGTTCAACAGCCTGAAGTGAGAAGATCCAGCTCCAGTTTACCAGGCAGCTGTCTGAAATCGCCCCCTCAAATTCTCACTGAGGAGCAAGACCTAACATCAATAACATTGCCTTAGCATTCTTTAATCTGCATACCTTGAACCTTTTATTCTTCCTTTCCTGCTCTGTTGCCCCACCTCTGAAATGGATATTATGCCACACTGTAGATGGGGAAACAGGCCCTGAGACACCAACTGCTGAAGTCATGCATCAACAAGACTTTCTGAAATCCTTTGACTATCAGTTCATCCCAGGTATTTTTGAATTCCAGGTATTTTAGAACCTAGGTCTGTTATTCACTTTTGGTTGGATAGGTATGTTTTCTGTAGCTGTTAGTTGAATCATTACCATCTCCTGTCTGCCTCTTATGGCCAGGCATCAGCACCAGCTGTCCTGATCCAGGGATGCCAGGAGACACTTCGAGCTCCTCTGGACTATACACAAACTCACCCCTATTATAAACACCCCAAAAGACACAACAGAAACAGAAAAAGGTCAAAGCCAACAGATCTCTTTTTAAAAAAAGCTTTTTTTGGTTTGATTAGACCGCTGAGATGCCAGTCCTGAAGAGACACACAGAGGGATTTAGGGTCACATATCACAACACTTAGGTGCAATGCTTTCCTCTTTATAGGTTAAGGCTGAAGCCACATATTGATTCAATAAAGGCAGTTAACTGACATTAAAATTTTCATGAATCAGCTATGAAAAACTGTTAAAGAACTCCAATCAATTAAAAAGATCTATTTTAGAAATTCCTTTGTAATTTAAATTTATTGGGAGGCGGGGTGGGGGGAGAAATAACCCCAGAAGAAAACAGTTTTACTTTTTTTAAGATTATGCATCTTTCACCAAATTCTTAAAAAGAAATCACAATTCATATTTATAATAACAAGGGATTATCAGAGTCCTTGATTTACTGTAGAAGTCTGCAGTGAAGTTTTATACCTTGAGTGAGGTACAGCCTAATCCCTGCATGTGATTACATTTAAGAGTGAGAGGGAGGTATGCAGGGGGTAGGGAGAAGCAATTTTTATTGAAGACAACGCTTCAGGCAGCCCTGGAGCAGAGTGGATCCAGTTTGAAAAGAATTGGCAACCCTAAAACTTTTTGATAAGATAAAAATTCATTGATGTTGGCTCACACTAGGCCCATTTCAACTCTGCACTTGTCCTCTGTGTTTCCTTGGCATATCTGTTCCTTTCCTCTATCTGCTTTAGCATAACTTTATTTTTCTCTTTTATCTTTAGCTAACTGCACCCAGGGACTGGAGGGATTGATTTTTTGTTTTGACTTATTGTTTGAAGATCTGTAACTCAAAGCAGCTTCTTGCGCCTCTGATGTCTAAGCCCGAGCAGTATAAAAGGTAAAGCTCATCCTGTGTACCAAAGTGAGCAGGGATACCATTTTATAATCAGTCATCTGTGTTTTATTTTGCCTTTTGGGGAGGAAAACTATTTTGAGACTTTATAGGCAATAATACTTTAAATAAATATTCTCATCGCAGATACTGCACATGCCAGTTCCCTTTTTAAAGACAGACAGCTATTGCTTACCACTCAGGGGAAGAAAAAAAAAGTTCCTAATTAAAGGAGGCCATTATACATCAGAAGATATTTTGAGCATCACGTCACACTACCAACAGCCTATTGCAGGCAAAATGTTACCATGCAAATGTAAAAATGCTCTTGCTCAGAGATGCGCTGCTGTGAGGCCAGCGAAAATCCCCGCTGGGAGGGGAAGGCAGGAGCCGGAGATGCGCTCCTCAGCGCTGCTCGTAAACAGCCATCGCTCACTGCCATGTTAATACCACGCCGTCCCGAGACTCCGAGGGATGGAGACGGATTTCTGCTTGCCTCCTCTGCCTTCTGAGGGCCAGACTCTGGAGATTTCTCCTTTTCCCAGGCAATTCTTCTCTCCTCCCACCCCCCCGGACAAAAATGCCTCTGGGCTGTTTTAAACAAGCAGCTCCTCAGGACGCGGCACGCGGGTTTCTCACTGCACATGCACATTTCTGTATCGTGGAAAGCCGATAGTCATGGCACACACGGACTTTGTTTACCATCGCCAGTCTCTGCTATTCCCTGAAGTTGCCCAGCTTGCTGAAATATGGTTACATATGCAAACATTATCTCCCAATTGTAACCTCATTTTCTGCTCTGCTGGACAGCGTGACCAGCATTTGTCATCTTGCCGCCCCCGCCCGCCACATCATTCATGTGTCTATAATTGTCATCAAGATGTGGCATGTCAGCAGGACTCCCGCGTCCGCTGCTCCCCATCTCCACGCAGTCACTCAGGTAACAAACCCATAATCTCACCCTGTTTTCATGATGGTTGAATTACACATAATTGTTTCTGCACAGTGATTGATTTCTGCCTGAATAGAGACCTCTGCCTTTTTTCAATGCGAGCGAGTGGCAGCCAAGTCTCTCCATCTAGGAGGAGGCAGCAGCCTTTGAAGAGATCAAAGCCAAGGCCGCGAGCAGTTGTGCGCCCTGGGAATATGGAAAGCCTTTATGCTCTCAACCCCATTTCCAACATCATGTTGGATTGCAGCTGCATTACATTCTGCCAGCATTCTTAATGCTTTTAGTATTGACTCTGACATCACCGATAGCTGTTTTAAAGTAACAAAAGCTGAAGGATGACTTATTTTCACAACTCCGTAATTGGAACATGCAAAGTTAGGGGAAGGCAGCATTTGTTTTTAATCTGAGATACAAAAGAAAGCACAGAAAATTATATAAGTTCCCCAAAATTAAAAACACGTTTTTCATATGGAAAGAACAGAGGGGGCATTTTTATAGCCTAGACCACACAAAATGAACTGATTATACACATGCTTTTTCAAGCCTAAAGGCTGAAGTAAAAATACGATTGGGCAAGCGAGTCAAATTGGGAAAAAATATTGACTCACGGTACCTTCAGTGACTTTTAGCACCTGATGCAAGGGAAAATAATGCAGATGCCCAAGCTGTTGTCTCCCCTCCACAGCTCCTTGTAGCAAACTGGCAGTACTTCACTTACCTTAAACCAGACACACAGCAAACACTAAATCTCTATTAATTATCTAAAAAGATAAATAGTGACCTAAAAGTATAAAATACTGCAAAGCTTTATTTAAGCTTCCCTCTCCTCCAGTCATACAGATGATTCTTGGGCTGCATGGAAACTACTCTTGCCACAATATTGTTTCCAGGGGCATTGAATGCTCCCACGCTCCTTCTCTCTCCTCATCTGATTTTGCTGGTGAAAACGAAAGTAAATTTCTATCAAAAAAAGACTGTCCTGAATTTAATTAAATGTACATCTACATTACCTTGAAAAAATATTTCCAGGGAACTTGGAAAACCTATCAGCAAAAAGGAGGGAGGATAAGGAGGATATAAAAAGCAAGAGCTAGAAAGGCAGAGCAGCTGAACCACTCTGTGTGTGTGTGGGTGTGTGTGTGCCCAGTCTGAGCACCAGGGCAACTTTGACAAATATTTTTATTCATGGTAAAACCACTGAATAGGAGCCTTTGAGAGCAGTAATTTTGAAATATGGTCCTGCCGCTACAGTGTGCGGAGTGGTGAGGAAGGAAGAATGTGCAAATAAAGCATAAGCTGTAAAGAATTAAACATTACGAGCACCCATGTATTAGCAATAAAAATAATTTCCTCTTAGCTGTATCGTTTTTGTTCTGCTGTACTAACACTCCTTTCCTCCCTGTAGTCATTAAAACCCCGACTCAAAGACAACAGCAAGGGGATCTGGCCTCCCTCCCTATGGACACAGAGCTTATGTCCCTGTCATTTCAAGGCTGGGAAAATGTCTCATTTTCACTTTGACTGTTCCTTAACACATTAACCATACTGAGGCTGAAATCAAAGTCAAACGTAGCAAGCTCTTTTCCAAGATGCAAAAGCTTATCTTTTTTTTAGTATCAAGACAGAAATATTTTCTGTTGTAATCCAAGGTTTTTGAGTTTTTCCTCCCTCTACTCTCCTGCCATCCCCAACAAATTTACTGCTTCCTCTCCACAGCCTGCTTTTAAAAATCAGGACTAATTCTTTGCATCTCTGGTGTTCACTCTGATAAGCAGAGAGATGCTCATAAAGCAAGACAGAGGGAAGAGTGGCAAGATACAGGGAGCTGAAGCTGTCATTGTAAAAGGAGGGATCTGCTGCCATTATCTGCAGGACAGTTAATTCAACTTCTGCCTATCCCACAAGGAGTCTCGTGTGTCTGGAAACAAATGTCAGCCTCCAAAAACTGAGCAAGTAAAATGCATAGCATTGCAAACGTCTCCAAAGCACCACTATGAAGACATAGCAGAAAAATAACTTTTACGTGATGCTGCAACCCTACCTTTCAACATCAAGCCATTACTATGATGAAAAACTATGTTTTACTGTAATTACTGCTAATTTTTCCCTTCCGGGGACTTTTGTGTTCATTTACAGAGGATTCACTTGCTATTTGATACTGTTTCTCGAAAGCTTGCTCCTGTTTTGTAGCTATTCAGTGAAATTCAAGAGACACTATTTAGCCCAAAAGAAGCACCTGGAGGCTGTCTGCCAGGTTTTCACCCCATGCAGACCACTCCGTGACCTGCACAGGCAGCATTCCATGCCCAAGCAGAGGCACAGCTTCTCCTCATGCAGGATTCTTTGGTAACCACATTAGCGAGAGTCAGCGACCCTGACAACCAACCTCACCAGCTCCTGAAATCAGGAATTGAAACCCCTTCAAAGTGACTACCTGCAGGACCACAACAAACTGAATTTTAAGTTTGGCTGTGGTGCTGGGGATCTTGTAGCCAGCAGCCGTGGCCACAGTCTGTATCAGCTGTAGCTACAGGTGTGAAGAAACAAAAGAAAATGCCACAGATGACCCAAGTAACCTGGCAGGGCAGTGGCACCGAGGCACACCACTTAAGAAGCACAGATAGGAAGCTGAGAGCTGTGCTCCAGTGAGCACAGCCTGGCTGCACTGTAGCATACTAAAATAGAAGATATTTCTGGATGCCCAGGAAAAAGTTTAAAGCTTCCAGCTGCAAATGAGCCGGCACCTCCTTGCAAACCATTCTTTCCATGAGAGGCTGCTGAGGCACAGGGCATGGACATCACTGAGGCCTTGGCAGGTGCCCACCATGGCTGGAAGAGGAAGACAGATGCCATTTCTGCCAAGATGCCATCCCAAAAAGCTGCTCTGAGGTCTTCCCATCCCCACAGTAAACAACTGAAGTCCCAGCAGGCCAGCGCCAGGGCAGCTGACAGAGAAACTCTGGCTGGTCATTCCCAGCACATTGTGTGCAAGAGCTGTGAATCAATGGCAGGTTCCCAGGAAAGGGAGCGCACCGCGCTCGTTATCTAATTGTGTTTGCACTGAACTTCTGAGAGGGAGGCAGACAAAAGTGGGGGAAGAAAATAATGATGCTGAGGGCAAACAGCCTGCTCCCCTGCAGGGGAGAGAGCAAACAGAAAACCAAGTGGGAAGATATGAGTGCTGTTGTGTGGCAGGGAGGGAAAATGAGAAAACACAAAGTCTGTTTTTTGACAAAACCTTTTTTGGGCTAGTTTTTTTAGGCCCCTTCTTGCTTTTATTTAGAAACTTCAGTAGATTGTTTGCTCCTTCAGTCAAAGGCTAGGTGTGAAACAGAGCCACAGCCAGCATTGACACAAACTTTCTTCCTATCTGCACCAGCTTTAATCCTCTTATTTTTCCTCCCTCCACCACACACATCGCATTTTTTACTTTTTCAGGCTGCTCGTTTGCTTTCATAAAAAAGAACTAAAACCAAAACCAACCTAAGAAACATATGTTTAGAAGTGAGCTGTCTTTCAGGTGAATTCCGAAGTGAACTCAGGAAATATGGATTTTGTTCCCACCCCTGCCATCACCTTCCTCTAAGACTCTGAACAAACGTTGCTTTTTCGGGTCTTCATTTGTGGAAGTCTCCTCCCAGAGACTTCCCAGTGCCTTTGCTTTTGGGAGTGGAGTGGGGGGAAGCAGAGGACATCCACACACACAAACACACACATAACCCCAGTGCCAGCGCGGGCACCAGGGATACTTCCCAGGAATCTGCCAGCAGTCACTGACACACCGCAATTTCCACGGGTCACATCCTCATGCTACACTCTAGGTTGGGCAATTATACACAGGATTTACCTATTTCATGCTTAATTGCACAGGCACAAACTTTTGGTCCAGCCCTGAACAGCTATAACTTACCGGCGGCACTTATGTTACCACAGGCACCTCTGCTGGTCCTGGCTTAACCTCCTAGGATCAAATCTCAGCCACTGGCTTAACCAGCCATCCCCTCCTGGGAGAACCCAGCAGAGGAGAGAGATGAAGCACAGGCAACACAAGAAAGGCCAAGGTCAGCCCATGGCTGACTTGTGAGCTCTGGGCTACTGGGCTGTGACACGCCATCTCGAGAAGGAAAATGCAACGCCCACCTGTAGGCTCTTCTGTGGACTGAACCTGAAAAAAATAATTTGTCCACTAGATGTGTCAACAGAGAGGTTCATTTAAGGGAGGAGGGCATTTTTTGTGCAGTAAGCACTACTGTGTAACTATCCGACTGTATTTACTTGGAGTCCTGGAAGACAAGCTTCACAAACTCACCGCTGAGATCTCCTTCTCCTAGGAAGTCTGCCTGTGCCCCAGACACAGGGGTTTCTGACCTGGCTTTGATTTAACCACGTTTCCTGACTGAATATTTATTGTTCTGTCCCATTAGCCTGCATTATTCTCACTTACACACATATCCTTGAAAAGAAAATGCAGTAAAAGGAAGGATTTAGAGTGTCTAAGAAAGAGGGAAAGCTCCCTACATGGGTTGTTTTGGAAGCACCCTTGAACTAAAACATGTTTTAAGACAGCATTTTGACCAGCTTTCCTACAGTCTCCTAATATTTCCTTATTACAAACTATGAAGTCATCCTCTTACAGGTCACTCTGATAAGAAGATTATATTTGTGAGTTATAAAAAAAAAAAAAAGTGTTTGTAATATTGCTGTCAAACTGTCTGGGGAGTCACCTAATAAATTAGCATTTTCTTGTGGTTCTCCTATTCCAATCCTTCCTTCTGAAGATTTACATCTAAAATAGGATCGCTACACTATTATCTTAGAAATATCCTCAAAATAACTGAGAGAGGAAAAAAAAGTCTCAACAAAACCTGAAAAATCCACACACTTAAGAGCTAAGCTTTTTAAAGTTTTATTTCTTTTCTTTCTCCTTTAAATCCAGCAGAGCTTCTTTTTCTTCCTATAGCAATAATAAAAAATAAAGTGCAAGGGAGGTTTTGAGTAGCAGCTTTTTCAAATCCAACACGTTCGTTTGAAACTTATTTTTTCAAGTTGAATTTCAGTTGTGTGCAGGAGGCAATCAGGCAGTAAAAACCAGACCAAAATACAGCCCAGCATGCTACTGTCAGAGGGCAGCCAAACAAGGGGCATTCTAAGGGGGTGAGCTATTTTAATCGCTTGAGCGTTCAAAAATGTATTCAGGTATGTTTGATGTATGGCTTACTTCCTCAATATCCCTGCCGGATCTCCCAGTGCCAGCTGGGTGAGCTCACCGCTCCTTTCCGTGTTCATCTCCAGCGAGGGGACCCGGACCTGCCCCATCACCCTGGGCTCCCACACCTGACCCTCGCTCACCTGTGAGCTCCCGCCCCACTCCCCAAGCTCCCCGAGAGGCTGAACCTGCACGTACGTTTGTATTTGAAAAAGGAGGAGCCGGGTGTGAACACAAGGACAGTTTTTACACTTGGAAGGGCCTAATTCACATGCAGAGGTTCAGGGGAGAAATCAGTACCCCCTAGTTTGTAGGGGTGCTTGCATTGGGTCAAGCCCAGCTATTCTCCTGCTTCACCCCAACTTTTCTGTACACAAGTGTTTCTTCAGTTTAAGATACAGAAGTGCTGCTGACCGGACCACAAGAATAGAGCAAGCTGTTACAGAGCCCCAGCTGAGGAGACGGCACAGATGTGAGAATGAAGCCACTGCAAAAAGTACTTGAATAAGATGTATAACGGAATTTTGCGGCATGGGACAGAACATGGGTTAGTGGAAAAGACCTTGCTCACTGCAAGTGCAAAAGGGAATAATACGAAGCTGCAATGAAGGAAATACAGGACTGGCAGTGAGCAAAATAAAGAGCGAGGAAAAAAACACAATTACCACTTGGAACTGCAGCTTCCTGAACCCAGTACAGCACCACTCAAACTTCAGAAAGGAGAGACCCTCAACAAATCACTGGATTGTGGCACCTAAACAAAGTAAACATATTTGTGTTGCTGGACAGAGTTTATCTGCGTTTTAGCACATCGGCAGGCAAAAGGCCTTCTCCCAGACCGTGGTCTGTGTTTGACACACATTGACACCTTTAATCGTCACCTCCACATTGTACTTTTTTCATGCTAGAAAAAGCTTGCCAATGCAGGACTTGATAGGGATGAAGAAAGATCAAGGCAAAAAGATATGCTGGAATTGTGGAGAGACAACAGACGGCCACAAAGATAAGCCTCTGAGGCAGTTTTGAAACACTGAAAAAGGCAGAAAATTGAAGAAATAGAGCCTTATAGCATAGCTAAGTGACCAGTTACAGAGAGAGGGCTCTGAGCAGCCAGTGTCTCTAGGATGCCTACTCAGAAATATAGAGCCTACAGGGACAGCATTTTAGAGATCATGGCTCTCCCCCTCTTAGCCAACAAAACTGCACAACAGAAGTTACATGATCCCTTTCCCTGTTTTTTGTACATGATGAATCAAACAATTTCCAGACTGGTTTCCTTTGGATAAGGACTGCAACCCCATCCACACCTCAGTTCAAGTCAGCTAAGGTGAAGCTGAGCTGTCATCAGTATCCACAGGATATCAGCATCATGCCTTCCAGTTCTGTGCAAACTCACTGCTTGTGCTGACACTGGGAGGTTCACTGCAGCTCCCACAAATTCCAGGTTTCTCAGAGCAGGGCCATGGGGTATATGCAGTGCCTGGCACTGTGCTGGATGTACAGCACCAGTCTGTTTCAAACTATTTTAAAGCTTCCCCACTCAGAAAGCAAGGAGGGGAAAGGAAACAAACAAACAAAAAAAAGGTCACACAAGCAGCTTTCTGCTGCTCCTTCCCAAAGTAGCTAGGGCTGCCTCAGACCACCAGCACATGCCCATGTACCCTGCTCCTTTGAAGCAGCAGCACTGTCAGAAGGTACATCACAGCAAACACTTGCATGAAGTTCCATGCTCCCAAGGGACTCCTTCCCCTGCCCTGGTCTGGGTGAAGCAGACCTGCCTGCTGACTTGGCACTGTTTGAAGTACAGGCTGGAGTACCGAAAGGGCTTGGATAGACAGACGCTTTCGGGAATTAACTGCTCTCTGGCTTGCTTAGTAATTCCTAGCCAAAGCAATTCTCTGGTTTATGTGTTACAGCTGGTGACAGCACTACACTTGCTTTTTAAGTTGAGCTGCCCATTTTATAAATATTCAATCAAAGCCCTGTAACTTTACACTGTAATTTTTGCTGACTAAGCTCATCCCATTGATTTTCTTGCCTCAACCTTACCTATATCCACAGCCATTTAAAGAAAATAAACAATCACTGAGTCGACCTTTCAGCTCCACGAAAATGCTCTTCTACACAAGGGATTTGGTAACTTTGAAGACCGCAGGTGAAGATATTCTAAGTCCTTCATCTCATCCTGAAGCCCCAGCAAGCACCAGAAGCCATGGAAGGCCAACCACTTTTCCTCATGCAGTTCAGGCCCTTTTCTTCCCTTTTAGGAGAGCAGGCAATCCCTGACTGATTAGCACAGTTGGTGCACAAGTTAACTCCCTACTACACTTTTAGCTCAATCCCAAAGATTCAATGAATACATTTTTATTTAAGTGCTCAATCACTTTCTTGCTGAGAGGACAGATTCCTTTGAAGTGGGAATCCCAAACCAAATAAACATATCCACAAGATCCAAGTCTCAAATAGAAGCCACTGGGTTGCTAGATTAAGCTTTTCTGAATGCAATTTTCTTAAGTGACTCTAATGCTTACGTAGGGCCGGAGCAAGAGACACTAATTCCCAAGTGCCCAGGCAGGAGCAGCACACCAGGCAGCTGCGCCTCCTGCCACCAGTGTCCTGCAGAAAGGGACCCAACCCAGCAGCCAGATGAGAACTGTCCTCATGCCAAACATGTCTTACAACCAAAACCTGCTTGGAGAGAAATGCCTGCTATCCCAGACGGGGCAGTTAGGGGTAAATGGGAGCCATACATGCACAGTTGGAGTGTCACAGCACATGGTTTCCCCACACCAGCAGGGAGGACACCAGCTGAGGACAACCTGACTCGAGCAGGTCAAGGACCGAGAGCCTGGCTCCCAGCAGTGTTTCCCTTGAACCAGACAGATGCTGGATCACTGTCCATCCACGTGAGAGCAGCACAGGAGTGCATAGCAGGACACACATACAGACCTCATGCTGCAAAATGTTCAATGTCCATCTTCAAACAGAATCTTGCACATTTGTCTCTTTATCTTCTTAAGAGACATGGTGTTTTACCACTAGTAAAAAAAAAAAAAAAAGCACATGCCTCTGATAGGACTTCAGAAATATTAAGCAGCAGTAAAATGCTTTTGTGTGGGTTATTTTCTTCCCATATCAGGAGGCATTTTTGCTAACTATAAACAGAAGTTAAGTAGTCAAGAGAAGCCAGGCCTGCGGTACCCAGGGTTTTCAATGCCTGCAGGCATGCAGCGCTGCAACTATCTGGAAAAAGCCTTTTCCTCTTTTGATGCCTGAACCTGTGGAGCTTCAGGCTTTCTTCTTGAGCCATATCCTCCTTGGCACTTGCAGCCCATAACAAGCTATTCTTATTAACATGTTTTCTGGGCTGGGATTAATTTGGAAAAGAGACAGGAATGATATTTTGCTTGAACAACTTTAAAAAGTAAGCAGCAGCTCTACCATTTAAAGTTTATATTGAATGAGCTCCTAGATATATACAAAAAAAGGGATAATTAGGACATAAACACACACAGGTATTTGCTATACAAAAGTTCCAGCTTTGATGATTTGCAATGGGTGGAGTTTTTGATATGCCTCTGCTCAAGCCACATATACAATTGCTACCTCTGCGCTGAGACATCAGGAGAATATTTTGTTTTACCCTTGCTCATTCACAATTACATAGATTTGCTAATTGCATCAATGTGACGAGGAGGCAGCAAAGCTGAAAATATGTTCTCTTCAGAAGCATGTACCAAAGATCACAGTAACAATGAACTCTATACCTAAGACTCTGCCTGGAGGTCCGACCAGGAGTAACCAGACCAAGCATCAGACAAGGACAACTTGGAGCTACTGTGATAATTTCTTTTGCCCTCTTTTCCAAATGAAAGATTCATCTTATTAAGTAGGAGAAAGAAAACACCACCAAAACTTATCCCATGACCATTCACATCTTGGGTTTATGTTTCACAGTGGCCTGACTTGTAACTTAGACTGATCAGCTGTGATTGCTTGAGTCAGAGCAGCTGAGAGATGTGTTTGCAGCAGTGAGGTGCCACTACTAGGGCTGAGCAGATTCCTGTTCTTTCCTGGTGCTGCCATTTGGCACAACTCACCGAGCTCCTCAGAAAATAGTGCTAAATGCTAAAATTCCTCCCTGGGCAAATGCTAATACACTTCATCAAGTTCTGCTTCCATAGAGCCAGGAAGCTTTGTGCTCCTCTGTGTTTGATTTTGAAGTTATTTCAGGAGCTAATGGGCATCATTCGACTGCACTGCAAGCTGTGTGCCATGGAGGGTGAAGCTGCAGAGCTTTGGTGTTGGATAAGCAGCTCTGCCTCGTGGAGCCCCTCAGCTGCCCATTTCCTCAGGCATGGGACTGAGGTTGTGGAGGGAAGACATCTGCAACAGGACCACAGCTGCCTAAGGCTCCCAGAGCATCCTACTCCCATGCCAACTTGGGAATCAGAGCAAAGCTTTCTGGTGGGTGATACAGGAGCAGAAGCCCAGCCACAACTTCTGCACTGTGGAAGCCTGTTTCATATTGGGCCAGGGAAGTTTCAGCTGACCACAGCTCCCAGCAATTCCCTACAACTGCACAGTGAGAAGAAGCAAACTCTCAGGAAAAGACAATACAGTGAAAAATCAGGTTTGTGTCCTTCTGCAGCTCCCATACATCCCCCTTGGGGCTCCAAAATTTCCCCACAAGCAAGTGAATCAGCCTGCTTTCAGAGGAAGAGAAGATGTAACTAGGGAAACAAAACCCTCTCAACTGAGGCTCCGTAGCCACTCATTTTTGCTATTTCTGCCCTCATCCTTCCTTCTGCCCATATTATCCTCTGAATCTCCCGGGACATTTGCTCCTCAAGATGGGAACTATCTCCATACTCCCTGCTGTGCAGAAACACAGAAAGAATATCCAAAATTTGGTCTTGTCCTGCGGTGTTCCTAGCAATCCAACTCTCTTAGAAGAATTCCTCGTCATTTTCAGATATGCTGCATTGTGCAAGTTGCCATTAAATGTTTATACATTGTATCCTCTCTGACCTATTTAACGCATCCAGCTGCTACAGAGAGGCAGTTGAGCCACAAAGAAAGAAACCCAGACCCCAAGAACACATAAGAACAAACAAAAGACAGGTTGCAGAAATTGCCTATCTTTCCATAGGAAGTTGAATTTATGGAGAATGATTAATCCAAAATTATCTTCTGGATGAATTTACAACATAGAGAAACGATCCTTCTTCAGTCACCTCCTCTGTTCCCACGTTCCCACCAAACAGTCGAGAAAGCTTTGCCACCCCAAAACTAGTTTTGTTAGCCAAAGAAGAAAACCCACAGGTTAGAAAACAAACAGCTGTCTCCATCTCCCATCTTCAGTACTCCCGTGGTGCTCAGAAACCACAAAGAGATATCTGGAGCACACAGGATGCACGTTCACCAGGTGCCACTGCGGTCTGGGACCATCACCTGCCACTGCTCCTGCAGGCACCCAAAGTGACTGCCACGCTTCTCCCCTTACCCACCTATCTGATGGGAACACACTGCGGCACCAGGTTCCTACCTGAACTTGCAATTAACACTCTCCTGCTCCTAACTAATACAACTTGGAAATAGCAAATCAGTTACCAGTAAAATAAGAAAATTTAA
>WEIU01000386.1:276199-287700 GCA_013389925.1 Aegithalos caudatus | reverse complement strand
TTTTTTTTTTTTTTTTTTTTTTTTTTAAGGAGGCAGTTATAAAGTAGTTTTAAAAAATAAATAAAGTCAGCCTATAAATGATATGTTAAAGCTAAGTAGAATAAGCTATCCTGACCAGAATGCTTTTCTTCCTTGGAAAACTAAACCAGTTGAAAATACTTGCTGTCATTCTGATGCACAAGAAAAATAAGTCCAAAATATCAACATTTTCCCCAGAATGAGAACACTGCCAGCTCTGACATATTTCCTTTGGTGATCAAAGCTCTTGGGATGGCTGGAGATGACATAAAGAAAACGTGGCTTGTTCGTTTAAATGCAGTGGGTGGGGAGCGTGAGAGAGCAGAGCGTTGTAGGGAGTAGGACTCAAACATAAAATGAGCAGTAAAGATCTGTTCATCAACGCCTTTTCCTAGTAGTAAGCATTAACACTCTAGCAACACTTAAAGGCTTCTGTTATTGTTGTTCCTATAGTCTATAAAGAGGCTGTTGAAATAGGCACCACTGAACAAGCACAAGGAGACACAGACCTTGTCTCTACAGCAGTTAAATTATTGGTTTACAGAGGGACGACTGATGGTTTTTTTTTTTTTTTTTTTTCTTCTTTACTGCCCTATTTTAATATTTTGACAGACTCTAGTGAAAACCCAGCAGTTTTCACTGCACTGCCTTGCTGTGCCCCGTTGTGTGCACTGTCTGGCTGTGAGTGCCCTCCGGCTGTTCCTGCAGCCCCCTCCCTTGGCCGCCTGTCACCTGGGCCTGGCTGTTCCTGGGGACCATGCCACCAGGGTGATCAACAGGGCTCGGGTGACACCCATTGCAAACCCTCGAAAGTCAACCCAGGCAAATGCTCAGTTGGGACACGGCCCTCGGTCCTACACTCTGTATGGCACACATTTTACAGAAAGAAAAATCGGGAAAAAATTCAGAAATACTGTAGAAAATGGTTTAGAATGTCTCTGGAGCTATTTTGGTACTTCGTGCTGCCTGTGAAGCCAGACTCCTTTTATCTCATAGGAACTGAAAGGCAGAAGAAAATTATGACTAATATATTTTTAAGAATTAGAAGAAATTACCTAACCCCACAAGTTTGGAATATCAGAATATTATCATTTAAAGCTGTGATTTTCGAAAGAGCTTATGGGATTGTGGCACCCAGACCTACTCCTGCCCCCATGGAAATGCATATTAATTTGCTATCAACTTCCATGCGAGGGATCAAAACTCTTCAGCTCTCACTGAATTTCCCGGGGAGGTTGGTGACTGTTGCAAAAATCCCAGCTCAAACCTCCTCACTGTCACTCTCTTTTCAGGGGAAATTCAGTGACTATTGCGAAAATCCCAGGCTGAACAACCTGATAACTCCTGGCTTTCAAGGCAGGAAGCAAACTCTGTGCATACTACCCAAAACCAGCAGCAATCTCTCTTCTCCAGTTCAGAGGGGCTTGATACTTCTGCCTTTTACATCCCTCATGCTGGACAAATAATGACCTGTCTGAAGATTGTGATGGGTTTCTGTTATTTGGGGATTGAGAAGAATCCATGTCTGGGCAAGAGAGAGCAATCCTTGATCTGGCTGCAACAATCCATTTCTGTGAAGTAGTCACTGTTTGAAAGGTGTCCAAAACCAGTAGGTCTCATGAGCTGGGCTAGGGTCTGAAGGTGGCTGGGGCAGTCAAAACCCCACATTCCCAGCCTATTTCAGCTGTACCAATCCATTTGTACAGTTTGACTGTTTGGGTGTGTGAGTCAGGGTGCTGGCATGGGGGTGCACACCCTGCTGTGTGTCACACGTGCAGATGGACAGCAGCAATGAGAGGGACTGCTCACAGAAGAAACTAATCTGCTTTACGCTGACAGCTCCGGATCTCTGCTTGTTTAGAAAAAATAGTACTTACAAACACGTGAACCAGCCGTGCTTGCCTGTGCTCTAAGAGCGATGGTAATTACATAGATTTTTGGTCAGTCCTGTCATATTTACTCCAGCAAATTGATTAACCTCTGTAATGAGTACAGGACTATGACCAGTGCTGACCCCACATCAAAGCCTGATATTGCTGCAGTGTGCTGACCTGAATTTTAATTGTTCAGTAGGTTTTGTAATTAAACCACAAATGTGCTAAAGAAGAGATTAGGCATTTTAGCTAGCGGTGTATGTATTTTTTCCCAGGTGTGCCAATTGTGTATAAAATGTCCAATGCCTGCCTCAATACACAAAGATCTAACGACATCCCATTTCATAGATGACTAAAGCTTCTATTTTTTTTTTGCTTGATATATTAAAATATGGAAAAAAAATAACTTTTATCCTAAAATTTTTTATATACATTATCATGTAGCACTAAAGCTCTTGCATCAAGGTATATAAATAAATCAACAATGAATGAATTAGGGCTTTAAGTCTCTATGAAATTCCCACAGGCTTGTACACTTGGTCCTCAGAGTCCAAAGGAGCTACTGCAAACAGATGTGTTTTTGTTCTTTAGGATCATCAGTGTGGTACATCTGTGTCTTCAGCCAGTGGCTATGCCAGACTTGAGAGAAAACACGTTGCTCATTAAATGAAGACAAATATCATAAATAAACGAGAACATTTGGAAAACTACCCATGTCTCACTTTTGTTTGAAAGAAATTTCTCTTTTGGAAGTTCTCGCAACATAAAAGAGAGGAACTGCACTGCCACATGATTCTTTCTTCTTTCATTTTTCTAGAGAAAAACATGTGTTTCAACATCTGAGTTTCCAGCAAATGTTGCCTTCCACCTCATATGCCTGCTTCTTTGGCAAGGAGAAATCCAGCGTCTCTGTTGGTGTGCCTCCCTGCTTTATTTTTGACCACACAGAGGAGATGGTACTAGAAGGAGGTGGGTTAATCTGGAATTGGGTGGGTTGTGCTAGAAGGGAGCAACTGGGAAGAAGATCCATCTTTCATTCATAAAATTTTGTTTGAAACATATGGGGAGAATTAGGAGCTACATTTTCATCTTTATGAGCTGGGACTTGGGAGCCTGCCTTGAGATTTATTCAAGACCATGAATCTGGTTTGAAGCTGTTCTTCTTTGGTGAGCTTGCACTTCTTCCAGCTTCCTGTGATTTAGTCCATCTACCAGGGGTAGATGGGTATCACCAGGACTCACAAAAGGTGATTGACCCTGTGGGTTTGATTGTGAGCAGAGAGCTTGGCTGAAGGAAGGGCAAGACCCAAGATTTTTTTGTACAGGAAGACTGTTTGGCATAAATAATAATGAGGGCAAGATAATAAAATGTGGCAGGTTTTGGGGAGTAGCAGTCTGAGATACAGGCTATTTGTCTCATAGTAGCCAGAGTACCCAGAGTTCATCTAGAATTACAAAAAAGAAAAAAAAGTAATCATCTACTGATACTTGGAAAAAATAAAATTGAATATAGGTATGTAATTTACTGGAACAGTGAGACAGTCCTCATCTTACCTTTTTTATTAAAAATCACCCTTCAAACTTAAGAGTACCCTCCTGGCACTGAATAGTGTCCTGTAGTCACTGATCTTAACATAACACTGGCAACATATTTTCCAGGGACAATCTCTGCTTTGCTTTTCTTTCCTGTGTTCTGCCCAGAAATCCCAAAGGCACCTCTGGGAAGATTTTTCTTTCAACGGGGAAATGTTTTGTCCAGACACATAGTTGAGTTCACCAACTGGATGTGTTTTTCCCTTTGCAGTGTGCTCCAGGATGCCTTGATCCACACTGAGAGCCTCGGAATCCAGCTGAGCATTGCTTGGGTGTGAACTTCCTTGCCTGTTTCCCAGCACAGGTTGCTCTCGGGCACAGGATTCTGCAACCTATTTTGGTTGGTTCTGCCGTGAAGGTATTTTCTGCATGCTGGAGTTTTTAGATATTGATTTGTATCATTTTGGCAACAATGTGCTGAAATTTTTCTACCATTTTGCAATTGTTATTCATCCATTTAAGCATATGATAAATCAGTGAGGACTCTTAAATGCTGGCTGTGGGAATCCATAAAGAATTATGCCTTCATTATCACACTTGAATATGCTTTGAACCTTTTTTCCTTGTCCAGAGGCACCCTCTCCATAGAAAACACCCCACCTGCCATCCCTGACTTTCCTGAATGTGTTTGAAAGGACTGTGCATTAAGTAAAACATCTGCAATCTAAAGAAAATAATGTAACCCCGCTAAAAACACCAATGTGTTGTATTCTTTAAGTGACTGCATGCACCTATAAGAGCAGATTTTAGATTGCAAACAAGGCCTCCACATTTTCCAGCTGTCTTAAGCTTGCAGTAACAAAAGACCTTGCAGTGCATAATGGTGAGTCCAAACAAAACTATATAAATATGCCAGATAAATTGAAGTTTTTGCTTGCCAGGGATCTCAAGCTCTATGAAATAGGTTTGGACTCTGAAATTGAGACCACAGTTTTCAAATAAAATTAAATGTGGTAAACGAAGACTGAAATCCTAATATAAGAATTAAGAGGCAAGAAAAGTCATAAACAAATTACTGATATATAATTTTAAGGTAAATATGTTAATTTAAAATAAGTTTGCATACCCATTTGAAAGATGTAATTTCAAGAGAGAATAACCAGTTTAAAATTAATATAATTTATTAACAAATAAAATTATAACACAAGCAGAGGGAGGTTGGAGGTGAAATATTGAGTTTCCTTTGATAGGTAGAGTAATTATGAAGTATGCTTTTGAAGTTCAAGAAGAGAGCCTTAGGACACAACATTTTTTAAAGTAAAAATTGGCTTGCACTCTGTTCAAGTGATTTATTTTGCACTAAGAAATGGGTGTGAGACATGATGTGATTTAAAATGTCATCCCTTGATGGAACTGCTTGAGGGTGACATCATTTTTTTCTTTTTTTCTCTACTTTTATTTATGTATTTGGCTGCTTTATTTCTAAAATTTTCTATCTTAAGGAATCTAATGAAACCATGTAGATATTAAAAAAACCCCAAGCCATCAACACCTACACCGTCCCGCAAATAAAGCTTTCCCCTAAAAGTCAGGAAGCTAAAAGCTAGACTCTGGAGGGAGCCACTGGGAAGAAACAGAGTTTTCAGTTTCATCTGTGTCATCTGTGTTGTGGCCAGCTTTGAGGAATTCCACTTGTACATGCCACCAAACAAAGACATGAAGCAAAGGAGCGTTGCTTATCTTCAAGACCAGGTTGTCCCACACATCCCTGGACAGCGAGGGCTGCTCCTCCTCTGTCCTCTCCTGCTTTTTTCAGGGACCTGGATGTACGACCTCTCACAGGTTTTCTTAGAAGCAGCGTGCTGTGCAACACTTGGCAGTCAACACCATGGCTTTTGTGACATCTTTGCTTGCACTGGGCTTCACTGTCATGGGGAGGCAAAGCTGGCTGCTGTGGCCAAAAGATACACTTTCTACTTCCCCCTCAAGAAGTTTTTGCTTAACCTTAGTGCCATTTTTGTATGCCAGGTGACTTTTATCATAAATCTCACAATTTTTGTTCAAAGCCCTGGCTGTTGGAGGAAGAGAATTTGTGTGAGAATGTAATAAATTTAATGTTAACATGAATCCCATGACATTTTGCGTACTGGTAGCTGAATAGATCTTGCAGGTCCTGGATGGGACAAGCTTCTGGACACAGAGAAGCGTGGTTGGGCAGCTGTAGGGCACACCCACCTGTGCTTGTTCCGTACAGAAATATAAAAACATAACCCATACAAATCTCAGCACCGCCACTGCCCCTCAAAAACCCGAAAGAACAACTCCCCCAGAAAAAAAAAAAAACACAAACTGGACAACGAACCCTTTAAGTTTCATACAGATTTGCTCTGGAAAGCCATGAGATATGATGGCTCTCTCTGAACTCTGCATGCTGAACAACTGAGAACAAGGGGACTGTATTTTGTCACCAGCATGAAAACATTATAACCTAATACACACAGGCACATATCTACTGAATTAGAGAAGCCACTTCTTTCCTTGCCATTTTTTTTTCAGATAAAATTACCATCTAATCTAAAACACGGCAGTCTTGCTAAAAGTCAATGAATTCTCTTTGTATGAGGAGCTGTAGCAAAGTTCATAGCCAGACTTGTTATAAAAACACAGAAGTTAAAAATAGCTGCGCAGTCAGGGAGTAGGATCCAGCTCTAAATGAGTGGCCCAGTTTGCTCTCACTGTCAAGTGTTGTATGCAAAAGTCAACTCTTTTGTTTTCAGGCTGCTGCTGATAGCTTTTTCTTTTCCATGGGGAAATGTTGGTGCTTCCCTATCATTTAACAACTTTCAACTCTTTTTGTGGTCTTTGTGAAAGGTCTGTGCCAACAAAATACCAGTGTCATTTTGACTGCAAGCAGGACTTCTTTGGGAAGGCGTTATTCATGGAGGAGAGGGAATAGGTTTTATTTTTTTTAACTGAAGAATATTGGAAAGATTTCTGCAGGAACTTTGCAAAGAGCTCACAACACTTTTCTTCTGGGCCTGTTGAGAAGTTGCTGCTGCTCTGGTTAGCAGACAGAATTGCTACTGCAGTGGGAGATGAATTGGCTCCTTTTCTGCTCTGACAGCCATGAGGCTGCATGAATTACACAGCCTGGTGTTCTGGGTGGAGCAGTTCCACGGGATTCATCCCAGCTGGGTCTCACACCAGGTGGCAAAACAAACTATAAAGGGCTGAAGGGCGGGGGAAGTGGGTTCCCTTCTTTCCTGCTGTGCTGTGGGTAGGGATTGCTGTGGGTGATTGCTGCCCTCCTGGATGCACAATGGAGAAAGCTGGGGCTTTGAAAAAGGAGGAGAGGGTAAGCGATATCTAAACTGGCATAAGTCTGTTATAACTGGAAGTTCGGGGCTTTTTAAAAATGCTTACTTGAAGAAATGAGTCAGTTCAATGTTTTCTTACTTGTGTTGATCTCCAGCCTGGATAAAGCCTGTGCTGTATTGCTTTGCAGGCAATGTAAATTAAATATAGCACAGAGAGGTCTCTCTATCCATATTGGGAGAATAATAGTTATTGATCTTACAATGTTTTTTACCCTGAGATAATTTTTTCTTTGGTTTTTTTAACTGTGAACCTTTTGAGGCTTGGTTCTTGTCTTGTGTGACTGCTTGAGTCCAAGCAGTGGTGGTGTTAGGGGCAGACTGTAAAAAGTGCTATAAAATCTATGGATGCAAGGGCTAAAGAATGAAAAGCCATTCCTTTATTTTAGCTGCTTAAAATGGTGACTGTCCATGGAAAGCTGTAGGCATGTTCTCCATTATAGCCCCCATTTAAATATGTGGCCTTATGGGAGCAAAAACATCTGCTTTTTTCCTAAAGCTGGTATTCCTAATACTTTACACCTCTGATGCAGTGTGAGGGATAAAGTCAAAATATGTATCTGTTGCCCAAGATATGTTTGATGATATTGTAGCCTATGGTGTCCTACTGCTGAATCAGCTCTTGCAAGGAGCTTGGAAATCTGTTACAAAGCTGGGAAACACACGGCTAATCCATAAAACCTTAAATATATGTAAAGCAATGTGCAAATGACACCTACTAACTGGAAATTGCTACAGATAAAAGAGATCCTGGCAGCTGAATCACAAAAATATTATTCAGAGTAAATACTTACACCAAATTAATAGCCTAGAAACAGTTCCACCACTCAAACAGCCTTCAGATGTAACAACTGATTTGAAAGAGTGGGCTGCTCTTAAAATAATAATGAATCCAGCCTTGTCCTTTCTCCTTGGTATCCTCCAGGCTTTCTCTGGTGGAGTGTTTTGACTGCTGTGAAGATTTAAAAGAACTTTCTTATCACTGATAAATATCAGAGCTGTCGAGACTGCTGTGTGTGGCTGAGAACATTAAATACTGATGCTATCCTTGATGCTGTAATGATTTCTGCTACTTTAGCAAGAAATACCCAGAAAAGGTGTCTAGCTCTTTCCCAGAGGGGAGTGGGCACATCAAAATGAATAACTAAGAACGTGACATGTTGTTGGCGTAATACATTTGCGTGTTTGGCTAATGAAATCTACTTGTATCAATTTTGGTGAGGCTGTTGTTGTCCTGCAAGTCTGGTGTCTTGCTTGGCAGTTCAGGAACTACTGCCTTGCAGTGTGAGGGAGCTCCTTCCTTCTGGTCAAGCCAAAAGGATGTTCTAGGATTTACGCTGGTGATCTAGGTGATCATGGCAGCTTTAAGTTCACTACTCTGCTCCCTGCCTATCTAGTGTTAGGCTTTGCTTCCCTGTTGATAATAAAGAGGATATAGGGGTGGTGTGAGATGGCTAAAGGCTGGTTTTTGATAGTACAGTGGTGTTGCAGGTCTAAGGTATACTTGCAGAGGAATATAACCTACCTTCTGTATATTAATATCTAGAAAGCTTGGCACTGGGTTGAACAAGAAGCTACTCCTACCATTCTGAAGAAAAAGTAACAAGAATGTTACTTTAGTGGTTTTTTTTTTGGTTTTTTTTTTGGTTTTTTTTTTTTTTTTTTTTTTAGTTAAGGCCTTCTGATGCTGTAATTGCAATAAAACTATCTAAGTTCTGCTTATTTTGGGTCTCTTCCAGTGTTGATAGAGAGGTCATCTGCTGAGCTTGATGCTGCCTAGTCTGGCTGCTTCTCTGAGAGGTGATTTGCTGAAGGCTGGGTATCTGCCTTGCGTTGCAGGGTGCACTGGGGACGTGCCTTCAGTGTGTGATTTCTAAAGCACTTCTCCCTCACATATGGCAGATATTCCTGGGTGGCTGCTCTTGCTTCACAGGCTGTTGTTCAGGTATGCAACTTATAGGTTGGGCAAGAGACGTATAAAAGATTACTAGATAGTGCCTTCTGAATTCCATGCTCACAAGCACTGTTAAAGGCTATCAGTGTCTCACAGATTCATAAGGAGGCTGTATATTCTTCATGCGTTTCTTCCATTACGTGGTTCCAGTGCTCAGCATCTCCAAGGACCAGGTTAAAAGTTAAAACCTCAAATTTCTTAGGCTGAAAACCTCATTATAACTATTTGACCTCATTATTTATGGAAGAACACTGTCAAGTCTTAAAAAGACGATAACCTGTATTATACCTGTCAAAAGTAGGAGGGATACATCCTGGCATATCTGTGGGCATGTGTAGTCAAGCTGCTGAGCTGTTGCTCAGCTTCTCTCAAGGAGAGCTAAAGAGCCACATGGTGTCTCTGGGTGCTGGATTTTGTACTTGGACCTGTGTATTAACACCATCCAGAGTGGCAGCTCTCCATTGGATGTACGTCTGAAGAGCCACAAGAGTGCAAGTCATTCCAGCCAGGGTCTGCTATAAATTACATGTGGTAAATTGGCTCCAGTTAAATCTGGTTTGGACTGTAGAACTCTTGTGGTATGCTAAAGTCTCCTATTTCTTGCTCAGACCCTGCTTTTTTGCAAGGAGCTGCTATGGCAGTAACAGAAATACAGATCTAGAGCCTGGCAGGTTTGGGATGGCAAAATCCTACTGGATCACATTTTGCACAAAGGCAGCTGCTATCAGCCTCATGGGCTTATTATTTAACTGGGATACAGGCAGTGGGATCTAAGAGCTGTATAAGTTACTTCATTTAGCTGCAGCAAGTTGTCTTTAAGTGGCAGATTCATCTTGATTTTAATACATGCAGGCTGAGATTATGGAAGAGGTAGACATGGTATAGTTGTTTAAACCTCAAAATATGTTTTAAATAATTGATTTCCATGCATCTAAAGTAAAGATCAGTTATTCAAAACATATTTATATTTGCAAAAAACCAAAACCAAACAATATGACAAAACAAATACTTGTAAATAATTTAAAACATATTTTGAGGCTTTTAATGTTGCAGAATATGTGTCTCCAACAGTGATAAAACCTCAATAAATATGGCTTAACAATTCTCTGTATTTAATACATAATTGTGCTATTGAGTAGAAAAAAAATTAGGTTTAATAAAAAGTTTGACAATGCACTGGATGAGCTAGAAAAGCCAGCCTTTAAATTGACACCTGTTTAGTGAAAGGCATGTGCAATTAAAAGTAATTGAGAAGAAACTGGTGTTTATTAAGAATTCCTAATTATTAATCGAGTGCTGGATGCAAACCAGTGCTTTATAATCTAAAGCTGTGTTGGAGGGCTTCAGGCTTAATATTAGGAAGCTGAGAGGGTGGCCAGAAACTATAATCAGCTTTCTAGAGAGGTAGTTTGTGTCCCAAACCTGTCAGTGATAAGGGGTATTTGCACAATGCTCTTGATGTGTGTAAACTTTTAGTTAGGCAGTTGGGCTGGAGGATCCTGGTACATCTATTCCAACTGAGTTTTCTGTATCAAAGGATAAATGTTCAGTGAAGTTCTGCAGGCTGTTAAGATCAAGAAGTGCAAAGTGGAATTTAAAATGGTTGGTGGTATCTAGAAGAGACTTTATCTCAGCTGTTGAGGTTTTGGCTGGTTGCATCCCTTTGTCTTGGGGAATTTCAGTTCTGTGCCTGAATCTTCCCTACTGCTGCAAACAAAAGATGAGGTATAGATCTTTTTAATGATACAAGGGGCAAGCTGGCTGCCCTTCCTTTGGGAGAGTTTCTACTGGCTTCACTGGCTTCTTCCTTGAAATAAAGACATCAGGGCATGAACCAGAACAACATTTAGGTACTAAACAGTGGGCTTCAGTCTCACTTGTAATGTAATCAAGTTGCCTGCCTGTAATTTCCCTTCCTTTGGTAAAGTAGCTGTTATTTGAAATCCACTTAAGATACTGACGTTCAATACTATAGAAAAATCAGTTCTGGCACAGTAATTTTGCAGTCTGTGGATTTTGAGCTGGCTTTGACTGTGAGACCATCATAGGTTGTCATAATGTAGTTGGCTTCTTTGTAAAGAGTTGGTGGTCTCAGTAAGTTGTAGGCTTGTCTGCATTGTGTGTTTAATAACTGAGTTAGAGTGTGAATGAAACTGCATTAGCTTTTCTTCATGTCTCTATATGGATGCTCTTGATCAGGCAACCTTAATAAAGATTGGGCTAATACACATCCAAAGTTACTTAGCACATCAATCTGTTCTATGCTAACTTTTATGATGCTTGGCAGGTTCATAAATCACTGGTCTCTCTTCTTTCTTTTGTTCACCCTCATTATACAGCTGTGTGATTATATACAGAGTGTTTCTGAAGTATTCTCAGCTTGGTGTTCAATTAGAAGTTAAAGGTTTCATGTTGTGCTCTCTGTGAGAGGATGGGGGCACCTATAAATGTGAGAAACTCCTGGATCTCTGCAGTGAAGAAGTTTAGGTGAGCATCCACCTCCCATGCAATCCAATACTGTTTTGCGTGCTTTTATGGAAAGGGTAATGCAACACAGAATACTGTACATTGGTTCTTCCAGCTCTGAATTAGTCTCTTTTATCTGTCTCTGACCACAACAGATGTTGGCAGCCTTTCTATTCCATATCCTTAAGTCAGACTAAGAATATAAGTTCCGCTTAGAGAAGCTGTAAGGGAAAAATTTAACCCTTTCAGGAGGATTTTTACTGTGGTTTTTTTTTTTTTTTT
>WEIU01000386.1:241190-276179 GCA_013389925.1 Aegithalos caudatus | reverse complement strand
TTTTTTTTTTTTTTTTCTTGAATGCTCTTGACTTAATTTAAAGGAGAAAAAAAAGTCAGCAAATGTCCAGATTAACATAGTCTTTGAGGCATCCTCAGATTATATTTCATGGAAGTGCTCATTGGTCTCTGCATTTTCAATCAACTTCCCACTCCTGGGGACATGGGGACAGAGGGTAAAAAGATCATAGTGAATATTTCTAACACAGTTTGCATAAGAATTTGCAAAATAATGATAGCGGTTCTGTAAAAGGCTTGTGAGTGTAACCTTCAGCACAGACACCAGAGATAGTACTGGCCATATCTACAGAAAATTAGCCCATCTGACCCTTCTCAAGCAATCAATCAGTTGACTCTGTTGTGCTTGTTATGGTATGAACAATCCTTTAAAAAGTTTGAAACAGTTTAGCTTTTCCCTGTAGGTGGAATTAACAAAAGCTTCACATGCCTAGACCCTCTTCAGGATAACCTTGGACTGCTTGCTTTCATCTTGAAAAAAATAAAAGCAAACAAAAGCTGAATCTATAATTTAAAATAATTAGAAATGTGCAGGTATTTTATTCCTATGTTTTACTGAAAAGAAAGCTTATCAGAGTCATAATTACAGGAAAGTACCAGATATATGTATTTATGCCATAATAACTTGAGAAGTGCCCATTACATCTCCAAACAGCCCTTGCAGACTGTTCACTGCTGCTCTCCAAGATGACCAGCTGTCAGAAAGGCAATGGCAGAACCAAGCCAACATTCTTCTTCCCTGCTGCACTCGTCCCTCTAACAGAGACCTGTATAGCCTGATGTGTAGCTAGTTACTTCTCTTCAAGGGAGAGGGATGTAAGGATCTAATTTTACTGACTGACATGGGCTGCAGAAGCATACACAGCTTGCTCATATCCTTTGTGGAGTTGGAAGCCGAGTCACCTTTTTTCTTTTTTCCTTTATTTTTTTTTCTACCACACAGAGACGCCATCACATATGTTCAGAGGCTGATGAGCTGAAAAGATCTGGGAGCCACATGTGACCAGCAGAACCAACATCAGCCTAGAGTAGAGTTTCAGTGGGAGATGACTTTTTGGAAAGTTCCCACAGAAATACCATGGTAGCATTTCTGTCCTTGCTCAGCCTGATTTCACTTATTCTGAGGCTCCTTTACATCTCCCTGGCACCACAAAAATACCAATAGGCAGGAGTAAGGAGCACTTGAGAGTCCACCAGTGCTCTCTGGTATCATCAGAAGGGTGTCTGTGTCAAGGTGGACTTGGTCCACTGTGTTTATTGACACAGTAACTTGTGCTGAGTCCCAGTGCCTGTCCCACAGCCAGGAAAGGGATGGGATGTTTTCATTAGGGGACATCAATGCTGTCTGGAGGTTACAGAGTACTGGGGTGCAGATCATGCCTAGGGAGGGTCACAGAAGCCTTTTTGGAATGTCAAAGCAGGACGGAGTTACTGTGGTGAGTGATGCAGTTGGAAGGCTGATATGTTCAATCATAGACCACAACAGTCTGTCCTTAAGGTTTAATCTCCCAAGTATAGAAAGGGGTGTCTGATCACTCTCCTCTCCCATGAGAAGAGAAGCAGAAGGCCTCAGGAGGCTGGGATGATGACACAAGCAGGTGATTCTCCACCTGGTTCACTTGTTTAAGTGTGGACATTGCCTTCTTCAGGGGAGGTCTGCAGGTCCCCTGCCCTCAGATTGCCTCCAAACTTGTTGCTCCTTCAGAGAAGGGAGCAACAAAAGCAGACTGGAGGAAATGTAGAGGAAAGGTCATATTTCCCCCAGATTAGAAGTTTTTGATATCCTAGGTAAAGTTTGTTATCCAGCTTATAATGGACTTTTTGGGTAGACAGGTTGTATGGCAGGAGGAAGTGGTGGCTGCTGTGGCAGGGGGAGTGAGGGCTGGGGGGAGGGCTGCAAAGGGTTCATTTTTTTCATCATTTGGTGTAGGAGATGGTGCTGTGGAAATGCCAACCATCTAGCTGCTGCCTTCCAGATGTGGGCAGGAGGAGGCAAGAAGATAAGCAAGGGCACCCCTCAGTCCTCCTTCCTGATGCTAAGAGGATGTAGTGACTAGAAGATGTAGAATTGAGAGTTTCTGTCTCAGGGAATTCTCCTGACTCCTGTCTGATGGAAAATATAAGATTCCACCGATTACTTCTGCTAAGTATTTTATATGTGAAACTTGTCATTTGGGGAAAGCTGCAAGCTAAGAGTTTTGGAGGGAGACACCTCCACCACTGTGAGACTGTTAATACAGAGCTGGTCTCTGCCTCTATGAACTTGTTCCTGATTTATGCCAGACTGTGCAGTAACCACAAGCACCACCTTCCTGGGTGTCCATCTCCTATAGTGCCAGGGCAGCACTAAGGGCCTCTAAGCCAGCATAGTCCTATGTACATGTGAGTATTCATTCATTCTCAGGCAGAGAAGGGTCTGAAAGAGGCTGAGTGCTATATCCACTTTTAAGTGAGACATGCAGTGGCCTTCTGCAGTTCTGTGCATCTGGCCTTTTCCTTCACTTGATTCTTCTCCAACCACCCACAAATGAAACATTTCATACTGAAAAAATTATGTGCCCAATGGCTTGCTTTCACTGTTGTAAGAAAAATGGAAATTTCAGAGGGGTTGCAGTCAAGGTCCTCCCCTGTCCTCCCTGTTTTGTTGTCAACTTGAAAAATCACCTATTCCTGTAATCCAGGTCCCAGGAAAATGTCAAGTGTAAGAGACATATTCTGAAATGTCTTATTGTGGTGAGGGCTTTGGAGCATCTCCTGGGAGACTTCTTGCTGGGATTTGTTCTCCCATGCTTAGGGTGTGGTTTAAACAGCAATGTATCCTGCAACTACTATAAAATAATGTTAAATTATTTTAGAGCATGCCAGGACTGTTGGTAAATGTTTTCTAATAATTGATGGAGTGTTTCTTAGTTGCTTGTGGCAATGTGGTCTTCCTCTTTGCAGGATTATTGGTTTTTAAAGTGGGATCCAACCACTTTCCTCAAAAGAGTAGAATACTAGATTCAGCTAGAAAACACTTTGAAATTATATTTAACCTAAGGCTGCCAGTGTTACAGAACATGAAGGGATAATATTCTTTCTCTCTTCTGCAAATTCACATGCACATGATTAATTTCATTATTTATCCATGACTAAATACTATATAAAGCTCTATCTTGATCAATCTTCATTGCAATTCAGAAGTGATATATTTTTAGATGCTGTGTACAGTCACTAAGTGTTAGTTTTTCTGTTTCATTAATATGTACTTTTGCACATACGTGGAATCCTAATATATTGGAAGTCTAATAATTATTCCTTCCATGCATGATAAACCTATAATTTTAATTGAAATATATGGGATAAAAATGGGATATGAGCCAAACTGCACAACCAGGAGTAGTACTTTCACCCTGTGTTTGTGGGATGACTTTCATAAAAGGATTCCTAAAAGCATCCAAAGTTGCTTCTACCTGCCCAAGAACATGGAAAAGTCCCATTGACCCCATGTTTGCTTACACTGCTGTGTGGGGCAGACATGCTAGAGATTATCTCTAAATAAAATGGATTAAGTCCCAGAAGTGAAGGAGAGAGCCTGGGAGACCTAAAATTGGTCTAAAAATAATACTTAGAGGTAGGGAAGATGTAAAAGAATGAATTAGGTATTCAAAGTTCTCTTGTCTCTGTTAGTGCATTCCTCCTCTCTATAGACCAGTCTAGCGTAAACCTGGAGTTGACATAATTTTTCAAAATTTTTCTTTTTATTATCTTTTACCAATTAGGGTCAGTCCATTTCTGTGAAGTAGGTTATGATGTTAGGCAAACAGGCCATCAAGGCTGCTCTCCTCTAGAGGCCTATGAACCTGAAAAAAAGGCTGGCCTATCATCCAACAGGTAGAGATTGAGATTAGAAACGCACCCTTACGAATCTTGCTGAATTCCTTGAGCACTTGTGTAGTGTTGGAAGAACTTGGGGGTCAAGCTGCTGAATACTTGGTTATCTGCCTGCAGGCTATTTCTGGGGCTGAAGAATTCTATTAATAGTGGTGCATGTTCACATGAGCATTGAGTCATATTGCAATCACACATCACATTGCATTCTCTAAAAAGGCTGTGGGTGAAATATACAAAATCAAATTTTCTGTCCTCTAGGTTCTGTCTTGGTCTTTTGATCCAAGATTTTTTGTAAAATAGACCCTAAGTTAAAATCTTACTAAACCCCTATGGCAACTGTTTCATGAACTGGCTACTGAGATCCTTATGGAAAAAATCTGCATGACTCATTGATTCAGAGCAGGCTTTTTTTTTATTTTATTTAATGATCATCAGTGATATGGGACTTTGAAACAGTGTTGCACTTTAGTGGGCTATTTCTCTCTTCTGCATAATATCACTTTCTCGTCTGCATATTTTTATTCTGGGATGTGTCATATTACAATATATTTTGCCTCAAACAATGATCTCTTTTGCAGTCAAATATAGATTTTCTAATATTTGACTTTCAAGGAGTGTTCAAGAAGAGGGTGTAGAGAATCCCCGAGTCTGTCCATCTATGAACTTCAGCAACACTTGACCACCTGAATCTGTAGATAGAAATTTCATTCTGCCATGCTTCTCTTTTCTTTCATCTCATGCCCTGAACATTGCCTCCATCTTGTTCAAAAAACAGGTTTGGAAGAGTAACTCCCCTCTCCTTTTTCGTTGCCATCTGATGTTTTGGCTACAGATGGTGGCTGACTAATGATGAACGTCCTGTTCCCTTATGCTGCAGGAAGTCCACACAGGAGAGGTAAGAGCACAGATGCAAGGACAGCCTGCTGGGCTCCCCACCCTCCAGAATCTGCAAGTGGCAGCAATGTGCTGAGCTTCCAGAATGTGGGAATGACACAGGAGATTGCCATGTAACTCCTGATGCTTTGTGGGTAGTTAGAATGGTGAGGCACCTGAGTGTTTTTTAACGAATTGCTGCAGTTTTCTGAGGTTGGCCATTTTAAGCTATGGTCTGAAAAACTGTGACCATATCTCTGCTCAAATGTGATTATTCTACTGAAAAACATGGTAGATATTCAAAGTAACATAATTCTTCAACCTGGAGAAGAAATGCCTGCAGATTTCAGCTCCAAGTACTACTGTGCCTTGTCTTGGTGGATGGAATTAAGAAATAAGGAGGCTCTGAGGTGCTAAGCTCAGCTGCAGCAAACTCACCAGCTTTTGCCTGAGAAGATACTGCTTCTTGAGCTATACAGTGAGCATGAGCTATTTAGTCTCCCTTGAGACAGGAAAGCTCTGAACTTTTCAGATAAATCCATAGTTTAATCCAGTTCTGGAGTAAGTGCAAGAGCCCTGAGCAGAATTTGAAGTTGTCTGGGCTGGATGTGCTGAAATACTCTTCACTCTTTCTGTCTGGGCTCCTTGGGCATGTGTGTCCAGTTTCAGGAATACTGCTCCTCAGAAGTGATAGAGCCTTAATGCATAGGTCATGTCAGAGAAGGTGTACAATGATTATGTTTATCCTAGCACAAGGGTTGCCCATTAACTAGTTGCCAGTTAACATTATTTAATGTACAGAAAAAGGTACTAAATTTGCAGGCTAAGTAATCTCTGTTTTAATGCTCCATGGATTCCACTGTTTGACATAATAAACTTCATGTGCTAAATTACACTTAGGTTTCTTTTTACTTGCCTTGCTTTTGCAATTGCATTAATAAAGTCTCCAAAACTTACCTGTATATCTTAAGAAAAGGAACCTAAGTATCTAGCTAAGAAACTGTAGCCTGATTTCTTCTTTCTCCTACCTGCCCCTCTACTACAAATGCCTGATGTTCAAAAAAGAAAAAAATTAAGGATAAACTGAAACTAGTTTTAGGAAGCTATATGTCACAAGCAGGTAGATCTAAAAATAGGTTATATCTGCTATTAGTGATAGCTGTTCTAAGCCTCCCAAAGCAGGCTAAGAACTCCTTAGGGCTTCAAGGAGTAAGATGATGGATGTTAAAGTACTGTCATTTTTAGGCATTTTTCAAAATAAGTGTCTATTTTTCTTGCCATTTGGTGCTACAGAGCAGTATTAATGGTGACTAGACAAAAAGTAGTCGCAGCAAAGCAATTTTAAAAGTCTCTCCAACATTATCCGATATTGTAAATAAATAGGAACACACAATCACATGACCTGATTCGTTGCCATGAGTATGGGATATTCATGTTGCCTTAAAGTAGCATATAATTTAAAGAAGAAGCTTTTCCAATGTCCATTTGCTAGTGTTCTGTATGTACTGCATTTCAGTGTTTTGCTAGATATTGTGCAGTTTTACAAGTCTTTCTGGCAAAGTTCATCAAGAGTTAGACATTTTACAAGTATCTGGTGGTTTGTGATCCTTCTGTTGTATTAATTTTACTTAAGGTCACAGGGGAAGCATTGTTCTTATGCCTTGGGAAAAAGCTGTAAACTTTATAGTAGGATTGCTTTATGAAGTATTTGCAGCTGTTGATTTTTCTCCAACCCCCTTTTCTCAGGTTTTTTGACACTTGCTTCAAAAGGTTAGTAGTTTTCAAGAAACATCATAATTTGATGATATATTTAGCTTGTCAGGTTAAATTTGGCGATCTTAACTTCAAGAAACTCCTTTCCCTACAAAAGAGGGAAAATAGAGAAGACTGATTGAAAGAAATGTGCTAGGCAGAAATTTGCAAATAAATTTGTTGAGAAATAATGCCATTATTGATTTAGAAAATAAAGCTATTAAGCAAACAGTGAAATAATTATCATTGTGGGGCAGGTATAATTTGAGAGTTGCAAAAATGAGGATAAGGTTCCACACTCAAGGGAGAGAAGGGGAGCAAAGACAGAGGATGTTCAGTTGTGAGTCAGGCGAATAATGATACTTCAGCATGTCTAATTGTCTAATGCTGCAGCATGTATAAACTAGGGCAAGCTGTATATTATAAAAATTAAAAGCAAGCTAAGGCTGACAACTTTTACTGAGTTCTGCTCTACTGCAGAGGAGTTGGCTGTGATGGGAGTTGTGTTCTCTGCCTTGCTTGCTGCTTGGCTCTCTCAGTATGGAAGTGGGGATGTCATTCAGTCAGTTTCGCAAGATGCAGTTGCATCAGCACGGTATTTCTGTGAAAGACTTGGTTTATAATTTTGTCTTTGAGTTACCTCTAACAGTCCTTCCTCTGCCTTGCCTTCAGAGATGTAAGTTGGCAAGTGCTCAGTATTGCTCTAAGTCATGTCTTTGGATGTGAACTGAAAGTCTTCCTTGTGACCATCCAAGTCGGCATGTGGAGTGCTGCGCACAGAATGTGCTAAAGAGAGCAGGAGTGGTGCTGGAGCATGGAGGCTTTGCATCATCTGGCTTCAGGCACTGGAATTGTGTTGACTAGAAGCTTAATCTCCCTTGTAGTAAATGCAGAGACAGACTCCTCAAAGAAGAGACTTAGAGTCTACACTACAAGCCTATCTCTTGCAAATTTTTTTTTAGCTTTGGAATCACAGCATCTGGAACTACCCTCCTAAATATATTAAGACCCAAAACCCTCCTGTTTGTGAAGCTACTGAAAGAGATGGGAGCTGGCACTGAGGAGAGAAATAATGGAAGCTAGTAAAGTGTAAAATATTGCAAATTGCCAAGAGTAGTTGGCTAGGGAACTTCTGTTTTCCCTGTGTCGCAACATTCTGCTTTCCAAACTCACTATGCTATATCACAAAAAGTATTCCTCTGTTGCCTCTATGGGTATGTATGTCTATTAATCATCACTGTCTGCTTTTTCCTTTGAATCTATTTACTAATCATCTTGTTAAAGATCTTAAGTTAATCTGTATACTGTATTTGGTAGTAAAAGCTGGTTAATGAAGTTAAACTGAACTAATTTTTCTGAAGTGTGAGGGGCTTGATGTTTGTGTCTCATCACCTTTTCTTGGATTGGATCATTCAGAGTCCAGCTCTGTTCCAAGCTTTTCCTAGATTAGGGTGCTCATGTGGTATGCTATCAAGCCTCCTGCATCTCAAGGACTGAAACTATTTTGGCTCCAGTTTTAGCAAATGTTATTTAATTTTTTTTCCATTGTAACTTAAACCTGTGCAAAAATTAATGTAAATTAGTGGGTTCCTTAATGTGAAAGGAAATGACTTAGTATGGCATCTACTTACGGAACAGAAAAAAGAAGCAAGATTTTAGCAGCATAGCTTTGACTGGTGCTGAAGCATGGAAACAGTAGTGTTTCCACATAGGCAGCCATCCTCACACAGGATGTCAAAATATCAGGTAAAGAATTTCATCTCTCAAAACCCAAAGTCAAGTTCTGATTTTAGGTACCCTGCTGAAAACTAAGTAGTTGCTGCCCATGTATCGCTGTAAAAACCAATACCTTGGAGAGAATGGAACTTGGACACTGTAAGAGGGATTTGCAAGATCCTTATGCTTGAATAAGGATTAAACCACTGCCTCTGCTCCTGGCTGCAACAGAACTGAGTTTATCTGTTTTTCTAATCTTTATAGTGTCAGACTCTTTTTGATTCTGTTTGGGACTGGAAATGTGAATAGGAAAATGCAGAAACCTATGAGAAAGCCTTAACCCAAGGGGTTGCCTGGTTTAGACTGAAGGCTCACCAAGCAGAGGTTATTAAGCCATCAAATTGGAGAGTATTTATCTGAAGTAAGCAGACTTCTGAACTGCTTGAAATTGTTCTGTGAGAAGTTGAAGGTAACAGGTCAGATCCTTCATTAGCTTTCCCTTCAACAAGCTTTCAAAGGTGAGAGCCAGCACTTTGCAAACTGCCAACATAAACATCTTCTTTCATATAATGCTGGCAAGTGTCTATGTATGCAGATATATGCATATGTCTCCAATTACCAAAAAATCCTTCCAGGGTCAGAGTAAAAAGAAAGCCACAAACCTGTATTTTTAAACACCTCAATATAAAACCACGGATCTCAGCACACATGAGCTTTGGAGAATTTGACATCCTTATGTGATTTAGATTTTGTCTATAACACATCTCTACTCTTGTCAAGTTCAGTGTGCTCATGCCTTTTAGTAGTTATGCAAGAAAATACCCAGAGACAGATTTCTGTAATTAAAATCCTGATTACTGAGTAGATCAGCATGTGATGAGGCAAGAAATGGTGGCTAATATCTGATGTTATCTTACAAAAAAGAGAGCCCTAAGCTTGAATTTGTTTAATGCACATTTGACTTCCCATATACAATGATAATGATCATCTTTTGACAAGAACAGCTGTGATAATGGGTGAGTGCAACAGTGTTGCTTGCTTTGGTTTGCATTGCTGACATTTAAAAGCAGGGAAAGGCATTTGTTTTAAATCTTATGAGGAGCATTTTCAGAGTCAAGCTTCACCTTCTCACCTCTGTGCACAAGGTGCTAACAGAGCTGGCCAAGTGTGACCCAGTATCACCACCTGGCTGCAGACACCTTCTCTGTTGCTGCTGAAGGACACCTCTGTAGCTGGCACCGGTTTCAGTACATATCTGTAAAAAATGTTGAACTATGTGTTTGACTTCTGGAACAAGGGACTGGATTTAATGACCTAAAAGCCATCTGAAAACAAGATATACTTGTATATAGTCAGTGTTTCTCATGAATCAGAAGCTTGGCAAAGAAGATGACCAAAATTACTTTATTCCCTCTGAAATTTCAGTGCTTCTGAAAATCACATCCATTGAGAGCTGTTGTTAGGCACTGACAAAGAATCTTTGCCCTTAATTAAATTGTAAGTATTTCTGGGTAGTGATTACAGTTATTTTAATTATTTCCTCTAAGTACAATACTACTGGCTCACACTGGAGCTTTTCAAAGTACATCTCTCTACCTAGAAGGACAAATTGTATGCTCTGATCAGTGAACTCATGTGATTTTGAGATGCTGTAGTTAACAGGGATTAGTGTTTCTATGATTTTAAAGATTTAACTGTCATCTTTCATTTACTTTTAAATCTCACTTTTCTTCTTTTTATCCTGAGGGTATTACAGAAAGGGTTTCTTGCTAAATTTATCTTGGAGTTATGAAACTGAGAAAAGAAAATTAAAGAAGACCCATAGTTCCCACAAAAGGTATAGGGATTATTCAAGATTTATTGGGAGGGGAAAAAAGGCAAGAGAAGAATGAAGCAGATAAATAATTCTACCACGTAGATCAAGAGGGCATCCCATCTTAGAGAATGTTGTGTAGAGTGGAAAAATCATGTTGGTGCCCATGGGGTGGTGGGTATGACTTGATGGAGTTCTCTGTTGAGCAGTCCCCTGGTCATGCTTATCTATTCCCTGTTGTCCCAACATTAGAATTCTGCAAATCCCTTCCTGTCACACCATCAAGGGGATCTGCTCCTGCTCTTTAAACAAGATGATTGCAATGCTCAAATGAGGAGCACCTGTGGTGCCATATAATGGAGCGTGTTCTTCTGTGATAGGTTGCCTGATCTGAGTTGCCTGACAGTCCTTACTGTCTCTGCCTAGGAAATGATTGAGGTAGGACCCAGGGAATACCTCTAGTTGGGTATTACACCTCTGGTCACATCATAAGGGATGTATCCTGCTGTAGACCCCACAAATACGATGGCCAGTGTGTATCAACAAATTATCCACTTTGAATATAGCTTTGCCACTGAATTCAGTAT
The DNA here is from genome assembly GCA_013389925.1 of Aegithalos caudatus. Lineage (NCBI taxonomy): Eukaryota > Metazoa > Chordata > Aves > Passeriformes > Aegithalidae > Aegithalos > Aegithalos caudatus. The sequence goes on along the minus strand of WEIU01000386.1, from coordinate 265,548 downwards.
TTATGTTAATGACTCATTAATATTATTTATGTCCTCCACTGAGAGAAAAATTGTAGTGTAAATTTACAAATGCAAAGTAAAAATCATTGCAAGAAACCAACCCCTGTAGAATGCCACTCATCACTGCTCTCTAGTTGGGTCTTGAGCCATTGATCACTACTGCCATACAGCCAATTTCTTATCCATGGGGTTGTCCATCTGGTAAATCCATGTCTCCAGTTTAGTGACAAGCATGTCATGTGGACAAGGGACAAAATTTTAACAACTATTTAACACCTGAGGTAGTAATTCCCTAACCTGAGGAACTGGAACTTTCTAGAGCTGGTTACAGGTAATGCAAATATGACAAGGCACCATGAAGCACAGTAGATGGAGCAAAGCTTCCCAGATAGGGAAGGAAGGGGTTTCTTCTTCAGAGAAAAGACTGGTGGGAGGGTTCTATTTCAGTTTGTATTAGTTCTTCTACTACCCTATGAAGTACTGATTCTGTGAGTATGGTGTAGTTTCTGAGGATTTGTCACCAGTATTAATTCCTGTCATTTTTTTTCCTCAGTGTCTGAAATTAAAGTAATTTTTAAGTGCTCTGCTGGGTGACAATTGCTATAATCACTATGTTTCAAAGTTAGTGTATCTGTGTTTTCCTCCTGGTATTTTCATACTTCCCAAGGGGTCTTTTAAAGTGCTTCTCAGAGGTTGTCTAATTGTCTCCATGTCATAATCCCCCAAACCATTTATTTATGAAAATAAATGTCATCCTAGCTTTTAACACTTCCATATGTAGCCTTCCCTGTAAAATAAGTCAACAGAAATCAAATACTACTTCCCACTTATGCGAAGTTTGTTTCTCATTAGAGCATTTTAAAAAGATATCTATTATGGTAATAATTTTAGCTATTCATATCAACTTACTCTCAAAATCTGTGCTTAAAATTTTGTCACCTCTTTCAAAGACTTGCTGAAACCCTTCTTCTAGCCTTCCTCCAACTCTCATCTTTACTCATTTTGATTTCTTTATAGTTAGTTTTTTTTACCTTGCAAACCTTAACTGGTTCTGCCTTTTCATTTAATTTCTTCCTCCTCCTCTATTTCCACTACAGATTATTCTTTGTCCTTGGAGCTTTGAGTGGTCCCATGTGAACACTCATTCGTTGTTACTGCTGCTTTGCTGACATCAGTGTTGTAGTGTGCAAAACAGGAGAGTCAGCAATGCTTGGACCTTGATTATGAGAAGACCCTCCCCCTGCTACTTAAAACCTCCCTTGCAAACACTGGAGGGGAGGGGAAACACATGGTGGAGCTGATATATTAATACACATACAATAACACCAATTGCCCGCAGGAGTAAAAAACCCTGAACACCTAACTTGAGAACAAAATTAATTTTAAAATGTAGGTCATATGCTAATACAGCTCCCAGTGTAACCTGTGTAGCATCACCAAACATAACACAGGAATTGATGGTGCCTTGCTTTTCTTGCTTGTTCTTTTTGCCACTTTCTGCATGTTTACAACTAAATTAGCTGTCAGACTCAATGGCCACATTAAGGAGAAGATTTTTTTCATCTAATGATCAATAACAATGTTTTGCATAATTCTTATGGGTGGGTTGAGAATATTCCTCCTTTATTACTGGCAAGAGAAGAGAGAAACGTAAGGATTTCTCCCATGGATCACAGTGATCCTGGTGTGCAGGTTGTGTTATGCTGCTGTCCCAATTGCCCAGTGCTGTGCAGCAGCTGTGCCCAGATATCCTGGCCAGGGGGCCTGATGAGTTTGGACCTACTAGCCAGGAGCTGGTTGTGCTTTATGGATGCTTTCTGGGCTGTGTGAACAGACCTGGAGCATGTGCAGAGTCTGACTCGGTTTACATGCCTAGAGAAGACCCAGTAAAGCTGGACATCCTCTTTCCTGCCTGCCCCACACAGTTTGTCTCTGCCTGTTGGCTGACTATTCAGCTCCAACAGGATGGATTTTGTACTGCTCTTGAGGCCCTGGTTTTATCACACAGTTCAGGCCTTTGCAAAGTTCAGGATGTTTCAACAAAGGCAGTCAGATTAAGAGCTGTACAATAAAAACTTATAAATACCATATGCTGCCTTGGGTTATTGGGCTGTTTACTGCATAATGATATTGTTTAATTCAATACAGAGGATGGAGAGAAATAGAAAAGATGCAGTAAGGGGCAATGCCATGAGAAGAAAGATACAGAGTTCCTCAAGGACAGGCAAAAAAATGCAGGAGTGGTATTTTAGAAAAAATGCCCAGCATCTCTGGACAGAGGGATGGCTGGCTCTTTGAACCCCAGGAGCATCTATCTGGAAAAAGACTGAGTATCAGTGTCTAAGCAAACTGAGCTTGCCTATGGTAGTATCTGCAGGAAATGAGGATGTAGGCAGATAGCGAACAAATCAGCTCTGCAGGGCTGGATGTACTTCACAGTGTGCATTAAAGAGGGTATTCAGTGATGCCAATTAATACTATGGGAGTTTATTTTTATCCTGTTTGAAATAATATTTGTAAATTATGTTTTCCATGAAGACCATTTTAAAACATTGTCATTTTGTATCAAAAGGCTTAGGAAAATGTGAATCAAGCAAGACATTGTTTCAGACAAGTAAATTTATTTTTCCTTGCCTTTGCTTTTCACTTCAGTAATAAAAATAAGGGGATTTAAGCAGAGCATGGTCTCTTGGATCTTCCAGCAAACAATCAGTCTGTAAAGCTGTTAATGGTTGGTTTAGTACTTTAGAAGATGCCTCCTCAAAAAGCTACCTTTTAAAAAGACTGTCAGACTGGTCACTGGCTAGGTGTGGTCTGACTTTGATGGAAGAGCTGGGACCTGGACCTGGTAAATGACAGCAGAGGCTTTAATGAGTGCTTTCAGCCAGTAGTACAGCAAGTGCATCAGAATAATGCGTAGTTCCCCACATTGCCAGAACTGGCCTGCAAGCTGCTTGGCTACCTGATATCCCAGAAGCTGTGGCCTCTGCTGTGCCCATAAAAGGTGAACTTCTTGGCAGACCTGTAGCAGCCCACCTTGATCTCCATGTGTTTGGATCTGGAGTAGTTTGGTATTACTGCTAGCGTATCATAGCTGGCACAGCTGTGCTGGTATAGGCACTGCTGAAAGCAGCAGAATTGAGAAATATTGCCCTGAACAGATATAAGCAAGCCCTTGGAATAAGAGCAGAGAAGAGGGTGGTGTAGCTTCCCACAGTCATAAATTTCAGTTAGAGGAAGGACTCCTTAAATTTTGTGATTCAAGGAGCAATAGCCATTTTTGTTGGGCTGTTCCTAGTGAAGGTGAGCATGTGGGTCCTGGCACAGAGCATGTGAGCGGAGTGTAGAGTTCTAGTATTTTATTTTTGCTACTACAAAAATCAGTTGTTGCTCTTAATTTGTGCAAGTGGCTGGAGAAAGAGGTTTTGAGAAATGGCTTAGGTGTTGTGCACCCCAATGACCACCCTTCTGAATAAGCTGCTGCCCATTTAAATGTCTGCTCAATTATGGTGGCGCCAGCTTGTCCCATATTTGTAACAGTGTGCCAGCACTTCTACAATAAACCTTCATTATCTGAATTTTATATTTGTCCATAAAATCTTGCTCGAGGCAGATATGTGATGTATAAGGAGGAAGGAAAAGTGCAAATACCCATTATTAGTGGGTATACTGAGTTGTAGGTGGGCATCACAATTTTGAAGTATTGTGACTGCGCCCTGCCTAGTGGACTGGAAATAAATGTATGGTTGCTGTTGAGAAGAGCTGGGACCCTTGTTCTCCTGAGTGGGAAGCTGAGAGTCTTTCACCTTGCTGATGACTGGGGGGTGGGGTGATGTTCACGTTGGCTGCCCTGGACAGAAGGGCACCCTGCATACTACGTATTTAGCTGAACTGTGCTTACCACATCTGCTGTGATACAGCCTTCTGACCAAGTAATTTCATGTCTCCACTGCATTGCCTCCTCAACTCTTGCCTGAGATGACATGACACATTTTCCATCCCCTTTGGCTGCTTTTGTCTTTCCATCTGCTTTTATCATTTGTTTTTGACTTTGGTTTTCTTTTCCAAAGTAGGCAAAACAAGAATTGTTTTATGATGTTTCTCAGGATCACAAGAATTCACAAATGAAATATTCAGCAAACCAGAGTTACCAATTCCCACACACCTCTGTGTTTCTCTGTAGTTCTCTGCTCTCTTTCTTAGAGGCACAGCTTTATGTGCTCACTCAGGAGAAAGAAGTAATTCAGAACAAGAAGCTCTTTCCCTGGTTGTCATCTGCTTGGCTTTCTTGCCTCTGTCTCAGCTGTCCAGGTGCTTCTGTAGTCCCCTAAACCCAGATTTGACTGGCTGATATCTGTTGAAGGGCCTGCTTGTTTACAGCACTCTGGTGACATGGACCCATTTATTTGATTAAAGATAGCCCAAATGAGGAGTAATAACTTGCTCAAAGGAAAGCAGCACAGACAGCAAATGACTGTCATAAGGAAAAGGCAACTCCCCTTCTCTTCTGTTTTACTCATTGTTTTTAAAGAAAAATTTGAGCAAGATGTATTTTAAACAGCACTCAATGTTGTGAGAATACCACATCGTACCTGAGTTGATAATCGTACCAGTCATGTAGATTTTCAGATTTTTATGTGCAGTTTAAAAGTGTGTTGTCAGTTTTGCACCTGCAAGTGTTCACATTTGTGTAAATCAGCCATTTAAATGTCAAACCCCCCAATACAATGATGTCTTTAGTTCATCTTCTCCATGTTGAGGTAACTGCAGGGGCCTCTGATTACTAAGTAATAGGAATTAGCAAGACAAATGTAAACATTTGTTCAAAGGGATTGTATTTGGAGACCTTAATTAGAGGGCATGACGCCATTAAAGAGTAAAAGCCGGCTGGCCTGGGGCTGGTGGAGAAACTGGCTGGCCCTTCACAGCTATGAGCACAGCCAGTTTCTCCACTCTCTCTGCCATTTTATTTGTTTTTACAGAGACACAGCTGGATCATTCTCGTTTTTTCACAGCTAAGGCTCTGACACTTTTTTTCATTTCATACCCCATTGATTACTTTAGGCAATGTTTGCTTTCAGCTGTGTCCTAGAAATACATCCACGTGCTTCCTTCTGGCACCTTGTCTGGCTGGCACTGAGATTTGTGGAGATGCAAATTTTGTAGAACTTTGAGTTTCTTCGTTAAAGTTCATGCAGGTAAACAAAGCATGGCCTGCAAAAGCCATGGAACTTTTCAGTTGCATAGGAACAGCACTGAATCTCAGTGGCTGGTGACTTCTCTGTTTTAAAACATACAACCTAAAGAATGTTAAGCAGAATGTCTCATCTTTTTCTTGTCCCAAATGAAATGAAGAGGAACTTTTTGCTGTTAGTATAATACAAATGTTACTTTTGTCATTTAAAAGGATGTTTATTTGGCCTAGATGGTCTAGAACTAGCTTGCTTTGTAGAAGCGTGTGGGGCCATGTTTTGTGTCTGTGAGCCCTTGGTCATCATATCAATTGTTTCTGCCTTGTATTTTCTTCTGCAACAAAGGCTATGATCTGGTTATTTAAAAAAATAATTCATTTAAGTAAAACACAAAAATCACTCCTACTGGGGGCTTCACTCCTACTGGGGGTTCCAATGGGATTAAGATTGAATCATTTGCTAGGGTCTGACCAATGAAGCTGTTAGCCTGATCCAAAAAATTTACTATCATTTACTATGTTGCAAGTCTAAGAGCTGGCACTGGATAAGGAGGACAATATTACCAACAATGCTACATGAATGCAGTCCCAGCGGGAAATGTGTCGAAAACACACAGTGGAATGAATTATAGCACATGACTGAATGGAATGAGTTGGGTAAACCTACTTTGATGGCAAAATGACTTCAAATGCAGGCCTCCCTCCTGCTCCAAAAGACTTCTGCACATCTGGTGCATAGGCTATGATCCTCACCCATAGCCTGCAGGGCCATTTGTCCACCTTGTTGCTTGGTGTGAGAGCGCTCCCTGCAAAGTTTCCTTTCAGGTGTCCTTGCAGTATCGTGTGCTAGAGATTCATGCAGAAAATCCAGCAAGTGCTGCTTGAGATTTTCAAATGACAGGCAGATAGCTATTAGCATTAATCCTCTTTCTGTATTCTCCAAAGGGCTTTTTGACAAGGGTGTGTGCAGGACAGGAAACACTTGACAGGATTCAGTTCCCACTCAAATCCCTACATTAAAAATGAAGAAAACAAAAACCCTTTCCATCATCATCCTAGTGCTGGTGCAGACAGCCTGCCCTGGAAGGCAGTCTCTCCACCAGGATAAGTGATGGGGGATCTTCTCCAGCAACTGCCTAAAAGGCCACCCAGTAGTTGTGTAGGTTTGAAGAGCATTAGGCACTGAAAATTTCGGTTAAGGCACAAGCCTGCATCCAAGAGCCCCTGGAAAAGCCCTGAGATGAGCACTGTGACACCCAGCTCTCCCACTTTCCTTCTTCCCTTGCTTATCTGTGATGGATGAAGTGCAGTGAGGAAGCACTAAAAGAAAGGTGCCACTGCTAAAAGAAGAGTGATCCCCTCTCAATCAGCTGGGCCCCCATCAAGTCCCACAGGGTCTAGCAAGAGGTGTTAGCTCCCTGAGGAGGGAAGGGGAGGGGGAAGGGTTGTCTTAGCTTGAGAGGTTCTGCACCTTTGGCCTGAGGGCAGTGTGGGTCAGTGTTAGTTTTAGAGGACTGAACAGGTGCTCATGCTGAGGTTTTGTAAGTGGCTTCTAAAGAAACATAGTGAAATTATGTATTTTCTTTTAAATATATATTGCTCCTAATATCTACGTCTCATAGATGGAAAAGGGAAGCTTAATGGGTTGGTTGTGGTGAAAATAACCAGTGTTGCATGTGTATAGCTAAGTGTACTGTGGAGACATGAGAAACTAGAGGAGTCTGATTGTGGTTCAGCTTATGTCAGCGATGCTACAAATTATATTAAAAAAAATAAATCAGATTTTATCTTGCTATGGCCCTCTTTGAATCCAAACTTCCTTGATCCATAGTTGTAGCTGATTTCCAGCTGGTCAGTGACTTTATAATTCCAGACTTTTCTGCTAAAACCCATCAGCCTTCCCCATGCAGATCTAAGCTTTTCTTTGGGAAGGAAATAATTTAGGTAATTTGCTGAATAAGTGTGTGGTAGAATTTTGTGGGTAAGCCTAAGGGAGAAGATTAAAATCACAAAACACATTTGAACATCAGCTGGCTGTATAAAATACAAGACAATGAAAGTCAAGACAATGACAACAGCAATTTAATAGTTTTCTTAAAAATCTGTAGCATTTTACTACAAAACTGAATATTGATTGATGTTTTGAAACACCTGTGTGTATGGTGAGTTATTATAGCAAGTCCTATAGGAAGGTGATACAAGCAAAATAACAACTGGAAGAGCACTAGTTTGTAGGAAGTCTGACGATGCTCTCCCCTCTGCATCTGATGATCAGTCTAATGCTGTCTAATGTCTAATAGTCTAGTTATTGCCACATGTGAACTGTTAATACTATATCACCTCAAGGAAATATGCACTCAACATTTGCATTAAAGGATCACTTTTAAACAGATTCTGGAATTAAACATGTGTTAAATCTTGGCTTTGCAAAAGCTTGACTGTTGTCTTCTTCTGACTGCCTGACTGGCATTGAATCTCTCTTAGGACACTCAAAGTTGTTAAGCATAGATGGTGGTTTCAGAAACAAAAATTTGGCTACAAAAATGTCACCAGACCTTGTAGCTGACTTGAGCAGATTTCACCATGCCTTACAGGAAATCCCAATCTGAGAAACAAGAATGGAAGACATGAGAGAGTTCAGATTCTCTAGGGTAAAGGAATATTGTGGGACCACTCTATTCCTCATACTGCACACAATTTAAAAAAGCAAACAAACAAAAAAACTAAGCTGAAACCTTTTCTGGATAGAAGCACCTAGTTACATTAATGTTATTTCATGAAAATCCAGTAAATTATTTTGACCATGAAGTGATCACCAGCATAGCAACAGGGTTGAAGTTTAAAGATCAAACAGGCAGGTCCCAGGAGCATGAAGCTGCATCGTGTTTTCATTACATTGTTTTTTGAGAGTACGTCACAAACAGTGATGCAGTCTTATCACTGCAGATGGACACTATCTACTCGGCTTTACCTTGCTCATATTCATAGAGCCTTCTGTGAAATATCTCAATCTCTGCCTCAAAGATGCTGCAAATATCAAAAGCAATTTGTTTGTGTGGTCTAGGAAAACTAGCCCTTCTAAGGAGAGAAATGAGCTTCCCCTGCTTATAAAGTTAAAAAGGTAAAGGAAATGGGGCTTAGAAGGGCTTCAAGAACAGGGTCTTTTGTGTTTGGCCTGACTGGGGACAGGTGACTCTCTGACAAACTGGAGGCATTCTTAATGTTATCTTAGTAGATAAGATTGGATTTGTAACATTTAGGCCTGTTAAAACATGAATTGAGGTTATGACCAAGATTTTTCTTGAAATTGCTAGCAATAACAATGCCTCTCCTTTTATAGCATCTGTTTAAAGGAGAATGATGAAAGGGGAAAACTAAACACTCAGATGTTGTGTATCTTAATATTTGCAGGTACCTCAAGTTTATCACAAAAATTCACAGGTAAAATAAAAAATAACTACAAGACCTGGTTTCACTTAGGGATCTCAAAACCACTTCTCCTGTATGTGGTATTTCAATCTTTGTGTTCAAAGCAAGGTAAGATCTTAAACCAGATTAACTCATAGATGATGTGGTCACCTCTCTAGCCCTCGTGACATTCAAGGCTCATGGCATAGCACTTTATAACAAGAGCAGATGGAAACCTTTCTTAGGTGGAAGTTCCTTATTAGAATAATTTCAGAAAAGGTCATAACACTTTAGGTGCAGAACTTGAGATAAAACAATTTTGTACTACTATTGTACTATATTCTGACCTGCAGTCAAAATGAGGCAGTATCTTTCATCTGCCTGTGACAGAGAAGCTGAGACAAAGCAGTCATGTTGCTCCTCAGGATCACAGTATGGGGACAAACCCCACTATTCCTAACCCTGGCCCTGTTGCATTAGCTACTGGCCTAAAGGATCTGCTGTGCTTAGCTAAATGATTCTTATAGTTAACTGCTGATGCAGATAGGAATCTCTTTGGTGTTTTATCTTGGTTCTTTTTGGTGCTTATTGTGGTTTACACTGTCAAAATTCAGTGTGTGTACGAGTGGCATTTTGTAACTGAAAGGTGTTTTCCATTTGCATTTTCATTTTGTTCATAGCCCTTGAATTAAGTCACCATGGAAAAATGCCAAATAATACACCCTTTTTTTGGCAAATAAATATAAAAAACTTGATGCCTCAAGCATATTACATGCTTTGCAGGAAATTCCCAGCCTCTTACAACAAAGAGACAGCCAGGCACCGTATCGGCTCTTCAGAGCAGATCAAAATTGCAGTTACTTGCAGAGTTATGGAGCTGAATGTCAGAACTCGCCTCTTTGAGCACCATTTACATGAACCCCTTTCTAGGGGCCTGGTATCCAAGATGAATTCTATGGCCACTGTTTGTCTTTAAGGGGCATCATTAAATGAACCAAATATCCATGACGATTTCAGGAAGCTAAGAAGAAAAATAGCATGTATTTGTCAGTTATGTCAAACTGGAGACCCCAAGCATATAGCATGTTTCCAAGGTACTAGTACATATTTCACTAGTCATAAGAGAACTCTTTGTACTGGAGTACTTGAATGTGTTTGGGGTGCATAGGTAGCTTCCCTCTCACAGCAAGGAGTTTAGGAGTTGGACATCCTGTTATACAAGGGTTATTTGATCTGTATCTATACAGCATATGCTGACAAGCCTAACTCCGTTTTGATGAAAAATGGCTTATGTGGGATCAGACTGTGTAAAGCAGAACTACCCAAGACAAAGGGCTGAGCCTAGAAGACACATTATTGATAAAGTCACTTGTGCTGCAGCAGAAGGATATAAATTACCCAATCCATGTTCTCTTTCCATTAAATCAGCTTCTACTGCTTGTTTTTGGCATGGCAGTGCCAAAAAAATTGGGTAAACTGCACTCCTACACTGAGGCAGATCAACACACAGCAAGGACTGAGCAGTTTGCATATGTCCAACCTCACAAAATGTTGCTTGTCTCAATTCTCTTTTCCTGATTTCCTGGGTATTATAGTCTGAAGGGTGGAGTTGTCCCTAGGGAGACATGAGGCCTTTGTGGTGTACCAGGGCTGACCTACACAGGCTTCAAACAAAATTAGAATCCATGTCTGAACAGCTCTGACTTTTTGGGGAAAAATATTCCAAGCCAAATCTGGACTTTGCAATTCAAGACCTTAGGACAGCTTAAAACAATGGTTGTATTTGCACTGTGACTCATGCTTGGGGTGTGGGTAGATGACTCCCTAACTGTGACTGAAGAGCAAAGTAAAGCCAGGGAAGGGCTCCTAACCTCATCCTTGCATTTCATTCCCAAAGAGAAAAGTCCTGTTCAGAAGCTCAGTTAAGCTGATACCAAGGGACCAGTGGGCTTCAACTCCTGCCACAGCTGCAGACCCCAGTGCATATTGCCCTTGACCAGTGAGGCTCATCCCCGAATGTCACCTTTGTTTCAACACCAGGGGAAAAAATTGGATAAAGATAACCAAAGGGAAAACCTAATTTGCACATTCCACAAATCTCTCAAAATTAACTTCTGTAGTTTTTATATTGCTCTTATGCCCTCTTGAGTTACTAGAGTAAGATTTTATTGCATTATGGGTAAAACACCTGTCTGGACACTGTGTATTTTTTCCCCCAAATCAAACATTTTGTTCAAGATGGAATAACCTCATTTTGCTCTTCCTGTTTACCTGAACTTTATTTCATGTGGTTGGGCACTGAGGTAGCACATAGTGATGCAGGAGTGTAAGCAATTTCCTGCTCTTTAGAATATCAATGCTTTTATTGTGTACTTGGATTACAATCCCTTGCTTCAGTTTATTTTCTCCTGCCACAACCCCTTGAAGACCCTGGTAAGATTTGGACATCTAGTAGTTTCTGTAATGTAATATATAATTTTATCAGATAAATGTGGACATCCTATAGAGCCTAATAATGTAAGGGAAGGCAACTGTGAAAGAGGTGCCAAGTCCAATGTGTGAATATTAGTAGTGTAAATGATAGAGTGCGTGGTGGCAACCCTTTGTGAGAGCCCTATGTCACTTAGTCACAAAAACTCCTGACTCTGACAGTAATTAACTTTGGCTTCAGCAGAACCAGGACTTATGGTTTCAGTTTCATAAAGGAGTTAAGAACCAAGTTATTGATATATATACATATGATCAGAAACTTACATTTATAGCTCAAAAACTTAATTGAGCAATGTGGAAAAAATGCTCAGGAAGGCTGTGAAAACCTTTTCTTTTCCCTCACCTTTTACTCTCATTTATTTGATAGCATGTGAAATACTGTCTCAGTTGTCCATCTAGGTATGCCTAAAAGTTTGAGCCTTCTTCTTAAATTTAAAATTTGCAAAGCATTTTATGGCTCCAACATCAGATTTCACTGTCACATAATATTTGTGTGGAGCCATAGGTTATTTGTATGGCCTCTGGCCCAAAGACATTGCAATCTAAATGAAAACTCTACAATACAAGGTGCTTAGAGAAGATAACAGCAAGCAAGGAAATGGAGGAGAAATCTACTGGACAGGTTTATGGACTGTTTGGGATACACCATTACACAGCATGTCAAAAACTTTGCATTTTTAAAAGTAGGGCAGTGATTAGCCTGCTATTATGTGGAACAGCGTTGTGGATTATGGAGCTATAGGAAATAGTCTTAAGGAAGGAGTTGCATGAAGCCTGTGGGAGCAGATCCATAATAATCAGACTGTGTGCTGCAGAAATAAATATCCTATTTGACTAGAAAGCCTAAGATTTTTTTTTTTTTTCTGTACTGAAATGGGCAGTGTACTGCTCAGGAGCATTTGAATCTGAAATGAACATGTGAAGCTCCTAATACACTTGGATTTTCCCTTCTAGTTTCTTTTGGATTTTCTTGCCTAGTTACTTTTGAATTAACCATTAGCTAAATAGACGCTCTGCCTTACCCTGTTACACAAGCATCACCTCATACTCAAAATAGCTGCTTTTGTAGGTTAAAAAAATTGACCACTTTATTGTGTACTTGTATTATTCATTATGTTTCCTTTACTGATTTTGATTTCTGAAAAATCTTCTGAGTTTTGAAAGACTTTTTTCCTCTGAAGCCTTTGCTGCTTTGCTTCTCTTTCCCCACATTGGCTTGTTTCCCCTACATCAGCTCTTACTTTTGGTAGCAATCACAGGCATTTTTTCTCCTGTGTTTTTGGACTGGTGTCCTTGAGAGCTCCAACCCCTCTAAGTATTTTTCTAGAGGAAACTGTCTGTTTTGTGTTCCTTGCTCAGTTAGAATATCTAGAATTATCTGCACTGTGCTGACAATCTTGATTGCAAGGCAAGATGAGTCTTAAATGCAGTCATAGTGTTCAATTTTAATGTTTTGTGATTATCTGGAATTAATAAAATATCTTGATAACATAAAAACATACATAAAAAGCATACATGCTCTTATATTATCAAGAATGTATCATGCCTTGTAATCCTGAATGCTTACAAAGTATCAGTTTTCATACAGGGAAAAAAATGGGTATTATTAAATTAAAACAATTACCTTTTTAATCTGAAAAAGATGGTACACATAGAAATAAACCAAAATAATTAGTATTAAAGATACAGCTCTGACCTGGGGTCAACAATATCCTGGCCAAATTACACTTATAAGCAGATCCAAAGAGATTTCCTAAAGCACTGAGCATTTTAATTCTCTCACAGATGACTAACTCCTTCTCTGCTATTGACCCTTATTTGTTCTGACATCTTTTAATATGTCTCTTATTCCAGAGTGCTTAGATGTAGCATGACCTATGATATTCCCAACAGTCTGACCGCCTAACAAGGGCATAATGCTCTGCAAGTTAAGTAGGAATTCAGGATAGTTTATCTACCTTGTTCTCATATCTACCCAAGGCTTTGATTTTTAACAGGAATTTCTGCTGGAAGAGGGAATATCTTACCTAGCAGTCATGTAAAAATTCAAAATGTGAGACACTTCTTTCTTTATTTTGATGACAAAAGCAAAGTTTATTGCTGATTTGCAATGGCAGCTTTCTACTACCCCAAAGTAAGTATCAGCATAATACTCTGAAATAATTTTCTGGTTCAGGCAAGTTGGCTTTCCATTATTTACTGGATGATATCACTATTCTTATTCACTGTTAAATCCAATTTGGGCTTCTGGGCTGAGAGTGCCAATTTTAACTAATCTGACACATTCATTTTACTGTATTGCAAAATATACTAAAAAAAGTATGCCCCTGGCTACCCTGCTAGTACTGGACTCCATCAGAGATCCTGCAGAACCAGGCTGGGTCTCCTGTGGGATGCAGCCCAGGGTAAGGGAAGGGAAAGGAGGGTAAAGGGAGATGAAGGCAGTCTTGAAAACTACTTCATGTTTTCCACCTGCTCCTGCCAGTCTCGTGGTATCTCGTGATGCTTTGTGTCCCAGTGAGGTGGCCCAGAATAGTCTTTAAGAGCATGTGGTGTGGACCTGGTTTCTGCCCCTCCAGCCTGTGGTATGTGTTTGTGCTGAGGCTTTACATGGAGTTTGCACATGGGCAGCTTGTGGTTGTGCTGTGCAGGGCTCATCTGAGGGAATCAGCACTGTCACACACTGCACTGCTTGCCATACTTATGGGAAGAACTCAGTCATTTAAAACTAGGTTGGCAAAATTTAGACAAAGCGACTAAAAATCACGTCCTCTGATGTAGGTTTTTGTGGAAACTGCTTTTTGTGAAGGATGCAGAGCTAGTCAGCTTTGCTGCTTCTTTACTATGTGTGTGGATGGTAGTGAGAATGTCTTGCTCTCACACCAAACCTTCAGCTTTTGGAGTGTGCAGTAAATTGCCAAGGACCATTCAAATGTCATGGATTGCCTGTGTGCCTCTGCCTGTGAGAACAGCAAACTCTGTGCTGGGCTGCAGGCCAGAGCACTGGCCTACCACAGTTCCATTGTTGCCCTTCACCTGGGTTTTCTTTTGATAGAAAGCAGGAGCTGTCAGGTGGACGGTGCACTTGAGGCTCACCAGCATCCAAGGGAAAATGTGGATCTGAAGTGGGAAGTGCTCTCAGGATTCCCTGAGAGTAGCCAGACCCACTGAGACCAATGTTTGGTCGGCTTCATTATACCATCCTCAGCAGAGATCTGTAAATGTAGGAAGGAACCACTCACTGATTAGGGAGCATGAAATATGAGCACAGCCGGGGGTTTTTTTCTTCCTACTGCTTTTGCTTGGAGCCAAAGCAACATTGTCCTAAATTTTAATTTGTGGCTGTTCTTTACAGAAAAAAAAAAAAATCACTTTCTGGTACTTTTTGCTGAAGTATTCTTTCTCTAAACAGAGTAAAATGATTCATAATCAGAAAGAGTAGTGTACTTTACTCACTCTTTTCTGGTTATGCAGAAACTCATTAAGCACCATACATCCAAGTGCACTGTTTTATGTAAACAAGACCTCTCAGAGAGATATAGATGTCTGATAAAGATGAAAAGGAAAACAGACTAATACCAGGCCACATTAATAATGGCCATGTCATGTTCTTAGAAAACAAGTCATCTGCTGTGCAATTATCGCAAATTTCACAGTAGGATGGGGGCAAGGTAAAGAACAGAGATGTACAAAGAAAGGACAGCTATAGATTTTAGATCCAAATTATATAGTTGCATCTAGGTTTGAAACTTTTCATGATTTTTATTCTTGATGAAATGGGACAATCTTTGTTGTGCTTCCAAGTGCTTGAGACTGGTATTTTGTGGATGTTCTTTACTGAGACTTCAGGATGCAGTTGTAACTCATACTGAATTCATCTAACCTTCAGCAGCTGAAGCTGACAGCATTTTTCTTGTAGGTAAGGTTTAGGTTATTGCTGCATTTAGCTGCGGCCTCTGCTCTTAATAATGTATTTAAACTAATTGGATGGTTTAAGGTTAAAACTGTTTTTCTGGCTGTGTGTCCTGGTGCTGAGTGGATGGTTTGAGCTCTCTGAATTAATTTAGCATTTTCCATAAGACGCACAGGCTCTGACCACATGAACTTCACAGCACTGCTATGTTCTCTCTGGTTTATGCAGGGGGCAGTCCTTCCAAGCTGAACCCAAAATTTGCTCTGCTCCCTTCAGCTTTTCTTTGCATACACTCTGATTCTTCTTTTGGAATTCAGAAAACAGAAAAAGTACGTGAGAAAAATGCAAGTAGAGATGCCATGGGGAGGCTTTCAACCCCGTTTTATGGAATGGAGAGTAAGAGATTTTCCCTGTGTCCTTGGATTTGCTTAAATATTGAAAAACAGAAGTCAGACCCCCAAGCTCCAAAACCTGTGGAAGATCATCCAGTTTGCATAACTTGAAGTAGCTATGTCTCAAGACTGTAAACACCTCTATAATATATAGCTATGCGCACAAAGTTTAATATATAAAAAAATTGTTACATAATATAAAAATATATGCATATGAAGATGCACTTAATAAGCAGTATGCTGTTTTCTAGTAAAAAGCAGGAGCCTGGGCTTGACTGGTGTGAAAAGATATAGTGTGTAACATACACCATATGATTTGCTCCATTCCAAAGTAAGCAGAACTTAACTTTAAATATGTAGTTAACAGCAGCTTGCATTATCCACGTTAAGCAACGTAAAGGTCAGGCACTTCCCCTGAGACTAGATAAATATGCCAGAAGTATAATTGCTTGCATTTGAACTGAGATATTACAAGCACAGTTTACATAAATGTTTGTACTTGTGTACTTTTATTAACTGAGCCATCTTAACTTCTTCCACAGATAATCATATCAACTCAGTAAACTCTAGGCTGTAGGCACTTATGCCATGCCTTTCACTGAGAACAGTGCTCCTGTGTAGCATAACAGGCCTGATTACCACTAGCACAAAATGCTTCAGCCTCTTTGACTCTCTTTACAACCAAACTCTCCAAGATGTCTTCTCAGTAAACTGCTGGTTTCTTTGTTCCCTTTTCCACACACTTAGTGGCTATGGCTAATGCTATGTATTCATGATCAAGAGCTCAGACTCCATAATGACAATATTTCTTCAAAATGATGATAAAACTCCATAGGGCAATAGGATGTTAAAATAAAGGTTGGATGAGCATGAACATAACTGATGGATTTCAGCCTTTTAGTGTAAATTACCTGTCCTTCAAAGTAATTTGGTGATTTTAGTTGAGTTTTTTTTTTGTTTTTGTTTTTTGTTTTTTTTTTTCCTTCTGATGGAATGGCTTGAAGTTGTGGCAGGGGAGGTTTAGGTTGGATATTAGAAAAAGGTTCTGCACCCAGAGGGTGGTTGGGCACTAGAACAGGCTCCCCAGAAAAGAGATCACAGCACCAAGCCTGACAGAGCTCAAGATGAGTTTGGATAATGCTCTCAGGCACATGGTGTGATTCTTGGGGATGATCCTGTGCAGGCCCAGGAGGTGGAGTCAATGGTCCTTATGGGACCCTTCCAACTCTGCATATTTTGTTGGTTCTGTGATTCTTCATATTGTTTTTCAGCTCTTTTTCTATCTGCTAAATTTCTGAGGGCCTCTGGAAGTGACCATAGTGCTCTTGTCTACAGAAATATCTTCTGTTGAAGGTACTTACGATTCTTTCTACTTCTCTGTGGTCAGAGTCTAATGGTCACAGAAATGACAAACGATTCTCAATAAAACTGAATAAGTGTCTGTTTATGCCCTGGAGCCAGAAGGGTCCAAGTTCCTGAAACAAAGATTCAGTTTCAAGGAGTCTTCCTTGAAGGAGTTTGGGACTCAGAGTAGGTGTTTACAGGAATTGTGCTGCAATCCAGTTGGGGATGGGAATCATAGCACAAGGCGTATCTGCATCCTACGTATTTTCCGCTGTTGAAGATGCATAAGCAATGGATTCTCAGCTGTTATACAAATGCTTCAATAAAAAACAGTAGTTCTCCAGTGCTGCCTCTGAAGGACACTCAAGGAGAGAACTGAGATATTACTGGGGTATTAACTTGAATGGGTTGAGCAATGATAAGATAATATTTGCTAGGTAGGAAAAGTACTGTTCTGGCGCTAAATGATTAGTGGACAGTTTTACTTTACATAAAATCCCACAGTTTGTACTTAGCTTACATGTAAAATTGTATTTTCCTGCTGTCAGATGCCAAATGACACTCCTGCTGTTACTCTCAAGAACTCTGACTGAATGGAGACATGCACCTGGTGAGTGCACTTAAAAAATAAAAAAAAAATGAAGTAACTTTCCTTTCCTGATGAACCACATGCCAAATTTCTCACCCAACTTGTATCTTGGAGACCCAAGGAAGGGGAAGCAGTGGATGCAGTTCACTAGATGATCATGACTGTGACCACTCACTGCAAGAACAGGAAAGGAGAATATAAACCCACACATCAGAACCTTGGCAACACTGGCCTGTGTCCTCCCTGCTGACTCATGTCCCGCTACAAATGCCGTTTTGGACTGGCACAGGATTGTGATTGCTGACCTTTGTCTGTGGGCATAGGATTCACCCTCAGCCTAAGGAGGTGTTTGAGCTGCCTGCAAACTGCACACACCCAAAAGGCAGAGCCCAACAATCCTTACATTAACCTATGTCTGTGCTTATGGGGCACATAACACAGAGTCCCCCTCAATGAGGCAAATCAAATCAATGCTGAGCATCCTCCTTAGTCCCAGGTATATTCACTTTCCACTGCTCCAAAATGTAGCTAACACAGAAATGCTTCTATGTCTTCCTCCTGCCCTTTTTTCCCCCGTTTTTATTATTCTTCTCTCCAAGTGTTTCTGACATTATGCTGATTGATCATCAATGGCATACAGGTTTTGGCCTAAGCTTGGTAAGTTGGATCCTGAGGATTTGTCTTGTTTATTGAATATCTGTGACTCAGATGTTTTTGGGGAAAATCTACTGAATAATTAGATAAAGCCTTATAGATTATGGGTACTGTTACTTCAATGCAATGATATTATGGAGCATATTACGAATAGCATAATTTTCCTCTGTTGAATACTTGCATATATAGTCAGGTGGGCTACTGGAAAGACTGTGACTTAAGTACCTAAGTGGTCAAATTGAAACTGAAATCCTCAAAAGTTAATTGGTCATTGGTTTTGTTAATTGTTTGCAAAGATTGGGGTTGATAGAAGTAACCAAAGTGCCAATGTTTTCTAATGGAAGAACTGAAGTGGGCCAAGTGCTTTTTGTAAGTATCTCCAGAGGATTTACTTCAATCACAAATCAAACATAACTAAAAGTTAGAAATGCTGCATGCCCACAAGATCCAACCACAATGGAGTTAACAATGAATTGATTTTATGCCAAACTGTGTTACATCCCAAACCAGCAGCAGAATTCAAACCCACTGCTACACTGGGAAACAATGCAGCTGCCTGAATAGGATTCTTCCTCCTTCCATGGTTGCAGCATAGTGTATGTTTTGAAAGACAGGGCCTCTATTTTGCCAAAGAAATTGTCATTTTTCTTTGCAAGTTTAAAGGCAAGAAAAATCAATTAAGAAAGAAAAGCAAACAGGTCATGCAATGGCAGCAGAATGGCTTTTCATACATACTAGAAAGCACCTGGCACAAATCAGAGCAGAAGAAATGCACTGGTGGCAGCTTTTAGGGTAGCCCTTGCCCCCCGTCCCAGCCCTTCTCTTCCCTGTTCTGTTGGATACTGTCTTGTGAAACAACTGACTTTTTCATCCAGTGTGTTGAAATGCAAACACCGCTGCATGTTTGACAGGTATGTTGCTGCTAATCTTACAGATTTAAAAGTGAAGAAGTGAAAGAAGAGGATAATTGGTCAATTTGTAGCCAGGAGGTGGTACTTGTTTGAGATACATGCAGATTGTGCTTTTCTCTATCAGTGCAAAAATCCCAACAAATGATCTGAAGGAGCAGCCGGCACCAGGGTGAGGATGTGTGTGTGTGTGTGTGGTGTGCCTGGTAGGGTTTTTTTACCCGCTCTCGCAAAGCACAGGCCTTAATGAGTTCCAGGGGGACAGTGGCTTGTCAATCACAATATACTTTTCAAGTAATAGTCATCTCTGCCCCATCACAGAACCACAAGGCATGAAATAATTAGAAAGCCCAGAGTAACTGCTCTGTTTTACAAGAGCAAAATCCTTGTGTGGACCATTTACATAAACTTGTCACTTCCCATTATGGTTCTAATGCAAGCTGGGTAATAATCATGGGACCAGGAGAGGGGAGGTCAAGGTATGATGCTCCTCCATGTTTGAAGCACAAGGTACGCATGTGCCCAGCTTTCCATCCCCCACTGAATTAATGTAAAGTATCTTTTATTTTCCATTAAATAAGAACTATTCATGCTGCTATGGTAGCAGACCATGTGCAGCCTTCTCTTCTTAAGAGAGAAAAAAGGCTTTTGCGTCAAGCCATTGTTAGGGGAGAATTCACTTTGAGGAGCATTTCAAAGCTGATCCGATTGGGGAAGGAATAATGTTAAATATTTGGTATGAAATATTTATAAGATGCACACATGAACATCTGACAAAGTAGCCTGGAAAATACACATTCTCATCTCTGACAATTTTAGCTCTTTCCCTCTGAATGGGAGGGCGGAGAAAAGGTGTGTGCAGAGGGAGAATTGTGTGTGTGTGTATAAATGCATCTAAACACTCGTAAGCACACACACTCAGGGCAGACACACTTGCATACAAACGCCTGAATGGGTTGATGGGATTTAAGGCAATCTGCATCTGAATACTGCTCTCCAAAGATGGTGGCAATAAGGGCTTGCTGAAGTCTGTTTTAATCATTGTAAAGGAGGAAGCCCTGCACTAATGCCTATCACGAGGGGCATCTGTAGAGCGATGGAGGTGATGGCTGCTGCTGTTGCTGTTTTCCAGTAACCATTTTTTTGGTGTTCTTCACAACTGTCGTCAGGCACATTTTTGTCACATGAAAACAAGAGTCTGCTTTTTGCACAGATTGACTTTCCCCACCTGCATCCCTGCATGGCTGTTTCATTTTACTTTTATTTTAAAAAAGATGTGCAAAGAGCAGATTTACTTATAGGCAACCAGAATTGTTGGGTTTTTTTTTTTACGTTTTCATCTCTTTCAGATAAAACAAGGTAAATTTTTTTTTTTTTCCTAAGGGTCTGGAAAGGTTTCAGAAAAATGGGTTATCACCTCATTCTCAGTTCTTATGACAAGGGATAAAGAGAGAATGTAATGGCTCACTCCTTATGGCAGTCACAGTGAAATGCACAGGGATGGCATATATTAAATAACCAGGATAAAGGAAACCATGTGATCTGCTCTCCTTGTAAGGGGATCTAATAGCTCTCTTTTAGAAACCTTATTTCCTTTTCCTTTTTTTTTTTCTTTGTCTCTTCTTTGCCTACCCCACTTGTATCAGCTATAGGATGTTATTTTCTGATGTAAATGCCTGCTTGGTTTAGGCTGTACACAGGTTAGAGCAAGACCTTTGTGTCTGTAAATATCCTTTTGACACATCACTGCTAAACACATATTAATAGCAATGGTCTTGATGAGCTAAAAGGCCATATATTTCTCTTCTTACAGGCTTGGGGATTTATTCTCTCTTGAAAATTTGCTAGATCAAATGCTATGGGCAGGCTCCATGCATTGTACGTGTTTTTATATGAGCAGGCGGCTCAATAGCAAGGCAGCATCGTTTGCCCTCATCTGCCAGTTTTTGTCTTTGAGTGGAAGTGTGGGGCCTGGTGAGAGGTAGGATATGAACTGTGTCCAGACTCTATTCCTTATCTCTGAGATCACCAAGAGGGAGGGCATTGTTGATGGATTTAAATCAGCTTTTTCTCCCCTTGTGCACAACAAAAGTCTAAATCCCTTTTCAGGCCAGATTGCTCCATTTCGCTGCATGGGCTAGGCAGATTGGAAACATGTTTGTCACTCAGCTTTTCTACCAACCTAATCAGTAGACACTGGGGTGGTGGGATTTCGGTGCTCAGTATATCACCCTTTAATCTATGGAGTTGGCCTTTAAAAGCTGCTGATGTTGTTGCTGCTATGTGTGAGCTGCCGCTGTCTTTCATTTCTGAAGACAGATATAAAAATAATGTTAACCACAAGCACAAGCAGAGGGTTTAGCAGGGATTTGAATCTAAAATGTGATACTTAACACTGACCAACTTGATTTGGTCCACCAGAGCAGAACCCCTTATTCTGTTATAATAAAGTGTGTTGTATGTGGGGATGATGGCAGTGGGATTTACTGTGTCTGTATTTTAGTTCTGCTGATGAATGGGCCTAAATGGGCAATAACCATAGGCCACAGAAACATATGGTTGGAAAAAGGTGGCTTGGCAGATTTGTCTTTGGGTTTGAAAGGTGTCTCTGATAAACCCACAAGCTCACCAGTGTCTTTGCACTTCTGAGCTCCACAGCATACTATCCTCATCTGTGCCTGGTACCACAGTCCTAGACCTAGAGGGACAAATTGTCACAAGCAGGTATGAAGAAGCAGGCCAGCTCTTGTGAGTTTGCAGAGGTCAGAAGGATGCTAAGAGGGAGAGTTATGTGATAGGTGTGATGAAGGATGTTAAAAGCACAAAAAGAATGTAGGCTCTTCAGGGCAGAGACTGCAGCTCTGTTTACACACAAACAAGTCTGTATCTGCTTGCATACACACAGCTACTTGTTGTGTTAAGCGCAGCCTGAATCAGATATTGACTGAGGTCTCTAGACAAATTCAAGCTAATTCCTGACAGGAAAGATGTAATTCATTGACTAGGTATGCAATAACATTTCTAATTCTTTTTCTGCCAGTAAAATACTCTGCATTAACTACCTTGCATCCTCTTGAGCTATATTTGAACAGTTCTGTGGTATTGTAAGGTACAGGTAGCATGCAGAATTGCATCCACTGGCCCCATGTAATGGCTTGTTTGGCCATGAGAAGCCAGATACAGAAGGAACATGGAACTCGGCATTTGTGAAGCAAGGATGGTTGAACAATTCACCCCAAATGTTCAAACTTAACATTTTGCTGTGAGGATAGGCTGGATGGATTTTCCAATAACCCATTTTGTTCACTGATAGATGGGGGAGGAAGGTTTTTCCTGCCAGTCTGGCATCCCAGATTCCCAACATCTGGGCCCTGGTGTGTCAGGTCCCTGACTGGAACTCTGACCAGTGTGAAGGAACTGGAAACTTTTTTAATTTCTTCTTTCTCTTTTCATAATTTAAAATACAAAAGAGTTTTTGAATGGAAGTTCCATTTTCAGGAAGCTTGAGTTCTTTCTTTTTAGTGGTTGTGAACTATGCCAATTGTTTTGTTTAAGTGCTGAATAACTCAGTTTAGTTTTGGCTACCCAAGGACAGCAAGAAAAATACCAGTCATCTTTCCAAAACTCTCCTTTGTTTTTGGGAAAGAACACAATTTTTCAAAACTTTCCAGATTCTCTTTACCCCTAGTAGAGGAGAAGGAATATAAGGCATAAAAAAGCAAATTTCCCCAGATGTTTCTACTGGTACTGATTGTCTCAGCCCTTATTCCCTCCTGACTTAATAACTGGGAATGTTTTTAGCAACTTCCAGTATTCAAGTATAAAATTTCCAATGAGGTGGACAATGTCAATATCTACAGTAAGCACCTGTGGCCTTATTGTGAATTAGTAAGGATCCTTCTGAAGCTGCCATTCCAGTGGATAACTCTAGAAGTGGGAGCCGAGGTACTCAATCTTAAAGGCCTTTTCTAGTCTGGAAGATTTTATAATTTTTTATATCTTCCTGGATGGGTCAGAGGATAATTGAGATAGACCCTAGGAAGGGTCTCTGAAGAGATGAGAGGCCACGATGAAAGTGCTAACAATGACAGAAAAAATGTGGAGGCGTGTAACCCACATCTCTTGAAAAAAATAAACTTTCCTGCTGGACAGAGTCGAGTCAATGCTACAAATCCAGCTTGCCTGGTGGGAGAGGTTTTTAACCCACTTCCCTGGTGAAACAAGTGTAAGCAGTCCATACAAGGACAGGATGATAATGAAAGTCTGATTCAAGCAATGGGAAGCAGGGAAAGAAGGTAGGCTCCTAGCTGATATCTCTCTTTTAAAGCAACATGTAGATATGTATTTATATATATTTATAGCAAATTAATTAAACAAAATTCCTTACAAGCTGAGATGGCAAAGGACAAAATTCCATTNACACTTAGTCTGGCAACCTTTCCCCAATGTAGGCTCTCTCTCTTTTTTTTTTTTTTTTTTTTTTTTAATTCCCATGTTCAAAAAGAAGTCCCTAAGAAAGGAGGACTGGATATTCTACACAGAAAAGTGTTAGTTTTTCAAACAGGTTGTTTACAGAAGGTGCTAGCTACATCATCTCATTGACTAACAAAAATTTGGTCTTTGCCTATGCTATTTCTGTCTGGTTGGCAATTAAATGAGGAAAAATTAGAGAAGAAATTTAGCTCAGGTTAACTGAAAATTTTAACAAGAGTTTTACTTCTGCAGAATAATGTTTTTTTCAACTAGAATGTAAATGGATTTTTCTTAGGACAAAATAGTGTCAAATGTAACATTTTGTTTAATGGCCCTTTTAAGGTAAGGAAATGACAAAGTAAATGCAATCTCTTTCATCCAAGAACTTGATGATTAGGGCCCTTATTTTATGTGTGGGAGACCAGGATTACATTTTTTTCCTCACCTTGAGGACATTTGAATTGATATCACGCAGATATAAGGGCATTATTTAAGTGGAGGAGAGAGTTCTTAACTTCTCTCCTTGCTGTAATTTTATTGGGAAAATACTTGAAATATTTTGAAAGCCATGGAGAGAATAATTTTGGGGCTTAGTGCACCCAGCTGGGAGGAATAAGATCTGTGCTCCTGGCTGCATTACACCAACTACTTAATTTGAGTGTAAATGTCTCCTGGAGCAGGGACTGCAGTCCTTTTCTTTTTTTCACCATGACTCACCTAAATTTCTAGTGATGAAGTTGTTTTGCTCACTGAACCCCAAAGAGGGTTTTATTCTATGTAAAACATACAGATTGAGCAGGAGAGACTGTGAAGACGTGAGCCCAGACAGACAGCCTGGCAGGTGGGTTAATAACTGCAAAATCTAGCTCAAACTTTGTCCAGGCAAAGGAGAGATAGTACCCAGGACAGCATAGTACTTGAGTGACAGCTCTACAGCTAACCTGGAAAATTACAAATGTAGCAACAACTTTTTCTTTTTCTTTTTTTTTCTTTTTT
>WEIU01000386.1:131982-241185 GCA_013389925.1 Aegithalos caudatus | reverse complement strand
TTTTTTTTTTTTAATTTTCACTAGACAAAGCTAAAAATATTGGTCTGATGTTCAAAATAGCTGTGGGAAGACAAGAAACCACAGTTAGCAAAAAAAAACCCCAACTTTACCTGGTTCTTTTTTTGACATCCTAGTCACAACTGCAACTTGAAAAAGATAACTAATAGTTACCTTAATTGCTTGGCTGTGTGTTTAAGAAGGGAAAACTGAACTTCAGTAAGACACTGGCCTTCTTGTCAGATCAGACAGTGTATGAAAAAACATTGGGACAATAAAATGAATAGAGAAGACAAAAGGTAAACAAGCTCTTCACTTACAGGAGGACATTTGTATTTATTTCCCTTGTTTCTTGTGTTTGGAGCTGAATCTTGGGGCACAGCTAGAGGAGTCAGTGCAAGTAGTATGATATAGGCAATGGAAGCATTTTTAATCAGAGATGTATCTCAGAGATAGTACCAATAGATTGTTATAGATCATTTCCTTTCCCTTGAAGTCTGAAGGGAAGGAGGGATAAAACACCTGAGTTGTGGGAAGAGCAATCCTGTGTGGTCAAAGGATTATCTAGATCAAAAGGACTTTCTCACAACTTTAAACTGTTTTGTTCCTTTTCTTGCCTTCTTATCCTCCCTGAATGAAAAGCACTGAGTTCAGGTCAATTTTATAATTTTCCCCCTGCTTTTGCACTTTAAGATTTCTTCTGGTCTCATGTTAGTGCTTAGCCTGCTTTCTTCCAAAGCACAGGTCCTTTCCAGAGTGACTACAATCAAAAGATTCCCTAGCTGAGAAGGATGCCAAAATAAACTGCTTGAGGTTCCACCTCCCAAGACTTTCAGGAATCCTAGTAGAGACTGATGAGTTAGATTTGGCACCAATTTCGTATTTTAAATATATTATTTTTCCCCTCTAGGTCATGGATATTTAGACAGATGTGTTCAGAGATTTGCAAAAATTAAGGGAATGACAAAGTTGGCTTTGTGTTGTGCAAGTGACCAAAAAAACAGTCATTGCTGCAGCAAGTGAGGAAGCCATGAGGCCCAACTATTCCAGGCTGTGATGGAGTTTTTCCTCTTTCTGATAGTGACAGGTTCTGTTCAACAGAGGTGTTAAGACCCTTATGACCTGAATTCTTGCCAGTGTCATTCCTTTACAACAACTCATTATACCTTTGTATTGCCTGAGTTGCTGAAGTGTTTGCTTAGGCCTCATGAGAGACTGAACCGGGCATCTGGCACCACCTGTGAAAATCCCACTTGTAATGGCTTCACCTCTGCACTTCTGCTGGAAGCAAAGCCCTTTTCCTAAGCAGAAGTGTGATTCTCACTGCTGTGGCTTCAAAGAAGGAAAGCCTTTTAATCGAAGTATTACACCTGAATGGCTGTTATCCCTGCAGGAAAAAGAAATCAAACCCCTCTCACAGGACCAACAAATAACTCATGAGTCTTTCTACAGAGGAACAGCAAGAAAAGTATGTCACCTTGTCTTGTTTGGCTTGGCAGAGCCAGAGTGCTCACAAGAGGTGAAGCTGCTACGACTTGCCTCCCCTGCTCCCAGAGCCACGCAGGCTCCGCTGCCAAAAGCGCTCTTCCGTCGCAGCAGCGCGGCAGGTGAGTGTCTGCCAAATGACAAAACACAAACCTCCTAATGAGCAGCTGAGGGTAGGGTGGGGATTCCAGATAGAGACAAATCTATGTCCCTCAGGAGATCTGGTGCAAACCGATCAGTATAAGAAGTATTTCGCTGCTAATTAAGTTTTGATCCTTTGGCTTCACTTAAAACAGTTTGAAAGTATATCAAGTGGGAGAGCAGGTGCTGACTGGCTTGAAAGCACTGGTCCATCAAATCAGGTAAGGGTTTTATATTCAGAAACTCCCCTAGAAGGGAGACTGTAACTTGTTAAGTGATAGATATACCCAGACCCTTTCAAGTATAATGCATTATTGACAGAGTTATAATGCTTGTGAATTTTATTCCCCCAAACACTTGCAAAATTGCCTCCTTTCTCATGTTTTGTCCCCTTCATTTGTGTGTATGGAATGAATGCTGAAGGAGATATATATAACCAGGTGCAGCTTGGAAATCCCAGGCACAGTTGCTTCTTGGTCTTCCTGCCTTGATTTGGAATTCAAATTCAAACAGGAATGTCTTATTTTAGAGGACATGCCACCTCTGTTCCATTGTCTTCAAAAATTCCAAAGGTTAAGAGCAAAAGAAGGTTGGATGCATAGTGTGTCTTGTGCCAGAATATTTAGAGAAGTGGTCACCTTTTATTAGTAGCTCTTACATGTCCTTGACTGACCAGAAAAAAAGGAAGGCCCAGCAAATGTGCAACTGAAAAATAATTAGCTTCATATGCAGGGAGGAACTGAGATAGAGGTCATTAAAAATTTGGGTTATGTTTTTCTGTATCTGAAAAACTTCTTAATGATCTCTGTGCTACAGAGAGCAACAAAGCAGATTAGAATAAATAAAAGCTGTACCGTGCCTCCCTACTGATACAGCTGCCTGAGGACTGAATATGGAATGGTACATACTTATAGCAAGCAGGTTGCAGTATGACCAGCTCCAATTGTTCCAAATTATAAGTTGCCTTAGAATCATGGTCAAAAGGTTTTTTTGTTTGTTTGTTTGGTTGGTTTTTTTGGGGTTTTTTTGTTTTTTTTTTTTGTTTTTTTCCTTTTTTTTTTTTCCTTTGTAGTTTGCTCCTTGATATTTGGGACTCTAATGCTCACTTTTTTAAAAAAAGAAAAATTTTCCAGTGTCACAGTACTTAAGTTTTGGGGCCAAAAGGATTTTTCACCCTATCTCATCAGTTGAATGAAAGGGAAATTTAAGGGACAGAGAAATATTTGCATTTGCAGAAGTCATTCTTTTACTATTTCCCATTCCATGGTTAGTGAACTGAAACTAAGTAAGCATTTATTAGAATTTCTGGTACGCCTTTAAATTTATGCTGTTCACACTGATACTCATAACCTGCTGGTGTACTGGTGATCAATAATGGTGGATGGATTTCCTTCATTATAGGGTTTTGAGCAGGGTCTTCCATCAAGCATTGTGCTAGTGGTGCACTTATCAGCTTGTTTCCAGACTTGTGGAATTTGGCAGACAGCTGACAGTAGAAAGCTTCTTAAAAAGGCAAAAGAAGTGGCACAGGGACGTTTCCCTTGTCCTGAGAAATTTTTGTATGGCTTTCTCTTACTGTAGAGTAGTGCCCTTCAATGGCTTGAGGTGTGTGGTGCTTTCAACTCACACTACAGTTCCTGAACAATTAACATAAGGCTAGTGGAACAGCTGTTGGTTAAATCAATAGCATTTTTGGATGTAATTGGAGGCAAAATTTCACCCTGCAACAGATAGATTGTCTGGTGGTGCCTGTGCAGCAGATCCATGTTCTTCATGCTCCACTAATAATGTCAGTCAACTGGGGACTCATGTCTATGCTTCAACCATAGTCCTCTCCTACCTGAATAAAGAAGTCTTCCCAACTAAACAGAAATAATGGAAGGATTTTTTTTTACTATCAACAGATGATATAAACCATCCATTAATTAGTTACAATAGCTACACTTGCTCAGAAGTATTTCACTGAGTCTAAATATCATAAGAAAGAAAGTTGCTCAGTGTGTTGTGTGGATAAGTAGTGGTTGAAATATTGTGTGACAAAAATTACAACATATGCATGCAAATCCAGAGCATCCCTGTTTCTATCAGGAAAAGCATGCATTGGTGTGTTTCCATTGTTATGTAGTACCTCTGAAATAAATCTGTGAAGATTTTTTGAAGAAATTGCACCTAAATAGTTTGCAAGATGAAGGGCCTGTGGAAGAGTCCTGAGAACTTCTTTCATCTCAACCACAACACTACAGGCCCAGTGTAGTTGAGTGAATTTGCCTTTTCCTTTCAACAGGAGAAGTAAAAGAAATTAAGCAGACCATCCAACGACACTAAGCCATCAGCTTTAGTGGTAATACGTTTTATTTGCTCTTAATTTGGAACAATAGGTAATTAATGGTGTGAGCCCTGAAACAGAAGTTGGGAAGGAAATAAGAACATAAGATCGTGGCTCTCCAGTTAAAATGCATTTGTGATGGCTGTTCTCCATCCTGCTGTAGTCCTTTTGTGAGGATGAAGGCTGCTTAGGATTATTCTCCCTGGACTTGGTTTTGGGGTGTGGTGATTTGAACACGAGGCTGTAGTCAGGGAATGTGCCCCTTCCAACCCATCTCCTTTGAGGAACCACCCAACTATTTCTACTCACAGAGCACCAATGTCTCCTTTCTCAAGGCCCTTTTAGGTGAAGCTAGCACGAGAGGTCATGGAGCAAGAGAGAGGCCTGGCGTCAGCTTCTAGAAACATAAAATGCATGTGGATTAGGAAACCTCAGTCTTGTACACAACAACTGAAACATGTAAGGTGATCTGGGCAAGCCCCATGAAGGCATCTTCTGAGAGTGATCTGCCAGTGTACTGTCCTATTTTGGCACTGCCACCACACAACCAGTAATCTACAGCGCCCTGCACTCTTTCTGGTTGCTGGAGACCCTCTTAGATATAGTTTGAGAGTCTACTCTAATATGAAAGGGGTGAGAAAAAGGCCCCAAGTTTGCTTAGTCCTTTCCTCTTTTTCTTCTTCCATGCATTTGGTAGAACTTGGTTGAAATGGTAGACTAGTGCCAATGGCTCTAGGGCTTTCTGAAGTTATTAGCACATGGGTCCAAGTTCTGGCATGTTTAAAACTGGCCCACTGATTCCAAAGTGTAGCCACACTGAGTGGCTCAGCCAATGCTGTGTCAGATATTGGCAGCAGGAATAAGGCACAGGTTATGCTCACCCATCCCTGTATTGAAAGACCTTCTCAGCTGAATTCACTGAATTGTCTTCTATATAGTAGTTTATCCTGCATGAGGCTAAAAAAAAATAAATCATGCATTCAAATTAGTGTTAGGGGCCACTGTCTTCCCCAGCTAATACTGCCTGAGTCTTTTAGTTTTGATCAGGGTGTGGGTAATTTCTCATGGAAGAATTGCTAGATGCTTTTCAAGTACCAAGAAATAAATTTGATTTTTTTTTAATTTCATACCACTTTTAAAACAATGTTTGCAGCTGGTATGCTGGAGGAAGAAAGCTAAAACCATCTTAATTCTTCCTGGCTTTAAATGCAGCCCTTTCCTTGAAAGGGGAGGAAACCCCATGCATTGATGCACTGCTATCAGTTCTTGGAGAAGCCTGAATAAAATATTGATGCAATCAGCACTCTCCTCAGCGCTGCCTTCCAGCCCCTCTGGGATGGATATACAGCACCTCCAAGATATGGCAAATGTCAGGTTGCTTGCGAGGCCACGTCCCCACGTTTGAGCTTGGAGCTACCAGCTGGCAGTGGCAGCAGCCCCGTGCAGGGTGGTTGCAGCAAAGAGCTTTGAAGTTCTGCCCTTCAGCTATCTCCAGTTGCACGCAGCTTGTGATACATGAGTCTGTGTCCTGCAGCTGTCTCCGTTTAAGTCAGCAGGCGTTTGAAGCAATGCTGGCCACCCCAGGGAAAGGGGCAAGAGTTGAACAAAATGTTCATCTTCAATTAAACCGTTGGAATGCCACTGCAGAGTCTGATTCCCTGCCACTTTCTCCTCTAAAACCAATGTCATGTCTGAGCTTTTTAACAGGCAAGAGATGAGGCAGCTGTCAATGTCTGCTAGTCAGTTCAGGTTTGAACCAAAGGGAAAAATCAGTAATGGTATCAAGCAGTTTGTGAAAACACTCTGAGTGTGAAAACACTCTGAGTTTTAGGGAGTGATTTCAGCAAGCTCCTGCTCCCCTTTAGACTACCGTCTTCAGTTTGAAACTTTGCTGCTGAGTATGTCAGAGGAAACCAACAGGACAATATCCAGGAAGTTTAACCAGCAGAAGGGTTTAAAAATGGTTCCTTGCAGTGAGTGAAATTCAGCTCTGCTGCAATTCCTTCTGAAGTCAGTTCTGAAGCTGCTGCTGAAGGTGGGTTGAAACCAGCAGTCCAGGTCTTTGCCTTGAATTGAGTGACCTGGTTGTCTTCCCCGAGAAAGACCTAATTACAGAAAAGATAAGCTAGAGGAACACATGGCCCACCTGGCTGCTGCACCCATTTAGTCCTGGGCTGAACTTGCTCAATTATCTCTTTTTTTTCTCTCCTGCATATCAAGTATGGCCGCCTGTTTGGAGCCACAACAAAAGCAGTAACAACAGACTTTGACACCTGTGTTTCCTCCAGCTGTGAGTCTCATCTTTTTTCTACAAACAGCTTTATCCGCTTCAGAATGTGGGACCAGTTCTCAGAATTACAAAGGCTGCTCTGCAACAAATGGTCTCCTAGTTTGCCTTGTCTGCTCAAACGTGTGATTTTTGGTCTAACTTGACTTTTTCTGTGAACTTTACATGCTGGAGGGTATGCTCCTGACTTATGGAGTGAGTTTGATACAAATTGCGTAACAAAACAATTTACAGTGCAGGCTCATATGTTTAAATCCATGGTTATGTTCTTAAGGATCTGACTTTTGCCTCTCCCTTAGCAGCTGTCCTCTGTTAGTGACTGGTGCTGATAACAGCCTTGCTGAGAAAGCAAATGGTAGAAAGCAAATTGCTTTTTGAAAAAAAACAAAACAAAACAAAAAAACGCAATGGGGGGAGTGAAGAAGTAAAATGAAAAAGAGGGTCAGAAAAATTTATTCTAAAATACAAACTACTGTTATACCTGGATAACTAGACTGGCAATCTTTGATATGGCTGGAATCATTGCCACAGAAATGAGCAGAAAGTTTTGTTGTCATTCACAGCAGAAGAGTAGCAAAGGAATTTATGGTATGAAAGTTGTCTGTCTTCTAATGCATCTGTATACACCATGTGCTGGGCCACTTGGCAGGGCAGGAGATTATGTAAAAAAAAATAATCTTGGAAAGTCTGCTGTCTTTGTTTAATATATCAGAAATGCTATTCTTCAATAAGCAGAGCAGCAGCTTGGTATCAGAATTTTGAATACAGTGTAGGCAATATGCACAGGAGGAATGAAAGCTGTCTTGATCCCGTTTCGTGAACTTTCAAGAGGATGCTGAGGATAGAATCAGAATGTTGTGGTGGGAAGTAACATAAGAGTAATTTCTTATTCTTTAAAAAGTATTTTATGTTTATGAGAAAAGGAGACAATACAAATAAAATTATATTGTATGGATTTGCCTGCTGTATTGCAGAGGAAAAATTAGGTAGGTTAGAAGAAAAAGTCATTTCAATGCTTCAGAGGGTGTAGTCATGAAGCCAGGAATGCAGTATGTAGTTGAAACCTTTTGGAAAGCTTTGAAAATCTAACCCTTAATTTCCAAGACTGAATGAAATTTAGGTCGTTCTGATCCACCTGCTTCCCCTCAATAGGTCTGAGAGAGGAATTCTGTCTGAGTAGACACATCTCTCAACCTAGATAATTAATTACATTCATTTATTTTAATTTAATTAAGCCAGGAATAATTTTACATCACAAATTAGTTGTCACTATTTTTTTTTTTTTTTTTAGTGTTCATATTCAAGTCAACTGGAAAGATCAAATAGACTTGTTCATTTCCTTCCTCGCTTGTAGTTGTTTTTCAGTCTGCTTCCTGTTGAAGTTTTTATGCACATTAGAGTTTGCTTTTATTTAAAATCTACTGTATGTTTTCAACAATATAACTTAAACCGTGTCTGATCCTGCAAGCTTCTTTCAAGCCATTTGTGGTCTGCTGGACTTTCCAGTCTCTTTCATAATTATTTGGAGCCTTAAGCATGAATTGGTAACCTCAGATGTGCAAAAGAGCTCACTATTCTGGTTAGGAGTTTTGCTGTTTGAGATACCTCTGATCTGTAGGACACCATTTCATAGCCCAAATACCCAATTTATAATATGAACAGATAGAAGGTGATTAAATTTGGAGAACTGCTGCATCATTGTTTTGGGAATTAATAGGCAGACCGGGACTCTGATAAGCCAGTCTTTAAAGTGCTTTGTTCTAGCAAATAAAAAGAGGGTGATCCTGATAATTCCTCAGTCTATTCTAAGACACTGCGTTCCATATTTGGACAAGAAAGAATCCAAACCTTGCAAATATACTTAGCTTAATGTGGAATATTTGTGCATAGGTAGTATTTCCCTATGCAAAGTGCAGAACATACCAAGGTCAAAAATGTATTTGCAAAGATCTCATGGTCTTATTGTGACCATGTTTTAGATGGTTCTTCCCACAAGAAACAGAACTAATTTGTCAAAAGATATTAAAGAGAATTTTTTCCATAATGGGTGCCCCATGTAAACCTATACTTAAAAAACTGATTTTTTTTTTTGACTAACATGGCAGAATTATCTCATTACATTCGTTCTTAACCTCCATAATTTCACATAATCTGTCTTCATGCAGAAGCTTATGTAACATGATCAGGAAAATACTGAGTCCATTTTTTTTGAAGTTCATGAACTTTCTTCTAATTTTAATTTTGTAGGACTTTTCTATAAGGATGGAATATCTGTAAAATATTATGCTACAAAAAAAAAAAAAGATTTTCTGCTTGAACTGTTTTTTGTCAGGGCTAGTTCAGATAGGTTGGGCAATGAAGCTATTGTTAATTACTATATTTGCCTGTGTTTCTGACTTCTCAGCTGGTTCTGCCTATTTCTAATGGGCAGTTGTAATGAGGACTGTGCACTTGCCTCTGGCTCTGTCATGAGGCATGGCTGGAGCTGGACCTTCTGAGAATTGGCACAGCACACTTTCACACGCTGCAAAAATAATTTCTTGTGCTAATCCCTTGTGGCATTTACATATTACACAAGACCCTCTTTATAGTAGAAAAAAACATTTTCCCATGACCATAGTTAATGTACTGTAAATCTGTGAACTGTTGGATCTGTGAGCCACATCTCAGGATACTTTTTCCTCCAGAAAAGGACTTGGAACAGCAGTGTGCTGTCTATTACAGAGAAAAGTTCTGGTGTGGTTAAAATATTTGTTCTAGACTCTAGAGGTCTAACTTAAAATTTCTGCTCATCTACTCATTGCCTTGTAACTAGATATTAGGACACTACATGAACAGAAAGCCAGTGTGCGTTATCTGTGAAATACAGAAAATTCAAGAGTTTAAAAACATCTGTTCTGCCTCTGTTTTAGGGTTCATTGGGCCCTCTATCCAAGTGGTTACTAGAAGATGCACAGGGAAGAATAAAAGTAAGGCAAGAAATGTACTTCCTCCAAGTGCATTCCCAGTTCCTGCCATTTCATAAACCTGATGTGTGGTTTTTTACTATTTGATAGCACTAAAATATTGGTTTCTTCAAGTTTCTGGTACAGGTTCCCTGTCAGCCTGTGCAAACTTTTTGCATCCACAATATTCTTTTCCAGGGAGTCTTGTTGTCTTTTATTTTCTTTTATTTTTCCTGAGCCTTGTTCTTGTACATTCCATGTTGTGTCCCTTAGTTTTAGCTGGAAGGGTCAACACACAGTAAACTTTTATCCATTTTTTCAAAGACACTCTTTAATTTGTTGACCTCTGTCATGTGTTACATGTTCAGGTTGTCTCTTGTCCAGGGTGACAAGTCTCAGCCTGCTCTGCTGTCCTTTCAATTGCATACAAGCTTTTACTCTAGTGGGAATCCTGGAGAGCATTTGGCAGCAAAATTATCTCTATGTATATATATGCATATATATGTAGGTATATAAAATACAATGAAGTCTTGAGAATGGTACTATGGAGCACAAGACTAGTATTAGATATTTATTCCAAAGCTAATATTAACAAGATGAAACTATATAATCTTTTGAAAACAGGGCAAATAAGTGACCTTGTCATTACCTTGTAAATGACCTTGTAGCTTCCTCCTATGAGCCTCCTATTTTACCTGAAAGGTTTAAATGCCTGTTTGTATAAATGCTTGAGCTCTGGCTAAATGCCCACTGAGGGCAACTGTGTAAGCAAATGCCCTAAACCCCTGTAATGTATTTATTGAAGTTGTCTCCCAACACAGTCTATTTTTTTCAACCTTTTTAAGGAAAATTAAGGCTGACTCTCACTGCTGCACAATGACTTCTCATCACCTGACTCCCAAGTGAAATCACAGTCAGGTGGGGTGTCAAGACCTTATGACTATCCTGCAGGCTGCTTGTGTGCTCAGGCTGAGTGCATCCTGTACATCTCTGTGGCTTTGGGGGCAGCTGGGGAAATGCCCACTGAAGGCTTGGAAAGACACTGTAAACTTGTGATGCTTGATTTGGTGCTAGCACCTGCCATGTTCCTGCTCTGTGTCAAAGGCAAGTACAGAAAAATGTTACAGAGGCTCTGAAGATCTTGTTTCCTCCCCACAGACTCCAGGGTAGACATGACCCTGATTCCTCCTGATTCCTCACTTGGGTTTATTGTTGTTACCTTTACCTGAGCTGTGAAACCTATTGTTTTTGCACTGAGGGGACTGCATAACCCAGGGCAGGTAAAGTGTGAGAAAACCTTCAATTTATGCATGACATACATAATGTCAAAATGGTGTTCCTTGCGAGGAACTACAGAAAATCCCAATNGAAAATCAACAAAATCTGTTTTTTTTTTTTTTTTTTTTTTTTTTTTTTTGGGTTTTGTGGGGGTTTTGGTTTATTTGGTTTTTTTGCCATTCCTGACTCTTGAAGTGATGTTTAGGAAAGGCAGTTCATAGTATTTGCAACCCAAGAGGAAAAAAAGCTAGACCTAGTGTGGGCAGTGCATAACCCATTGCAACCTAATGGAGCAAATGAATGCCTACTCTTTAAGAAATAGATTTTTGACAGACAACTTTGCTTAGATCTCTACTGAATTAATGTAATCTAATAAAGGTATTTTTGTTGGTGGATTTGGCTAGAAAGAGGTTGTATGCATGGAAGGGACCCTTATAAGGAGGGGCAAAAGCCTCCTGGTGATGCAGATGAAATGGGGCTGATGAAGACTATTGGAAAGAGCGAAGTTCATGAAAGGATTAGGGTAATTGCCTGTCTGTCAGCTAGAGAGAAAGTCCTGGTGCAGCCTGAGAACATCATCTACCTTGGCTCCTTATGATATCGCTCCTACAGGCAGAAGGAGTTCCCTTTTTGTGTCTTTGTTTGCCTGGTCTCTGTTCAAAATCACTTGTATGGGTTTCAAAAATGGAACTCAACTCCTCATTTCAGGACTAGGGTATAGCAGGGAGGAGAGGTGCTTGAGTATAATCTAGTTTTGCCTGCCTTCCACATGTGTATTTATGCAGCCATCTCTGCTTTGCTTGGTTCTTAAGCTGTTTTTTTCTGAGATTGCAAAAGGCATCCATTCTCCGTTACATGAGTGTCACTTATTTACAAACTATGTGCAAGGTTCTGCTCTGCTAAAGCAGGGTAGAAATAATAAAAAAGATTTTTTGTTTTTTTAACTGCACCTGTTTCAGGAGTTTTTTTTTTAAAGTTTTCTTCTTTCTCAGAACCAAATTACAAACATCTTAGTAATTTGCTGATTCAGCAGTGCAGCCATGCTGAAATCCTTTCCTCCTCTTCTCCTTCTACCTTTGCACAGACAAAATGTGTAATGCTGTGCATATTGTGCACAAGGTGATAGATGCAGAAACTAGTTAGGTACTTAAATATTTTGGTAACAGGGTACCAGATGAGCACAGAAGCTAGAGAGATTATTTTTCTCCTTTTTTTAATTAAGCTCTCATTTTTAATCTTTTTTTTCATACCCATGCACCATGATTTGCATGCCTTTAGGCTGCCTAAATCTGAGGTGGTCAGTAGAAATGAGGCCCTATAAGATCAGATAAAAGCTTATCCCTCTCTTTTGGTAACACATTTCTGAGCTTAACTCAGATCAACTTTCCTGTCCATCAAAGAACTTTGCTTGAGCTGCAGACGAGGAATGATCATGCAGTCCACTCGCATGACTCTGATGGAAATACTCTAAATCTCCAGCAGAGATTCACCAGCAAACTGAACAAGGGCTTCTTCATGATGCATGGGTTTGTTCAGTTCCTCAGTCACTGCTAAAATGCTTTAGAATTGTCTGTGCACAAGTGCTCAGAGTTGCTGAGGAAGTGGCACAGGCTTTCACAGCAATGCTCTGGTGCTTCCTGTTCATGGAAAACCCTCTTTCTAGAAGTCCTGAGCAGAAAAGCATCAAGGTAGTGAGATGTGGACTTTGACTGATCCTCCTGAGCTGTTTTCGATCATAGTCTTAAGCTCATGGCCAGGAGTCTTAAAAAAAAAAAAAAAAAAAAAACCTAAAAAAAAAAAAAAGCCTGGCAATCTTATTTTCCCCTGCAATGGAATGGCTTCAGCTAAGGAACGCAGCCTTTCACAATAGTCAAATAAAGTATGTAAAAATACAAGCCTATGTGGTTTTTATCTCCTTCTTCAAGTTGAACAATAACCCTGCATATGACTCCCTTTGCTGGCAAACTGCTTAAAAGAAGGCTGCCATTTCTGTTGCTGACATCTCTCTTACTTTTTACTCCTCCAGACTGTGTGGCATATTTAATTAAACTTTGCAGCTTTGGTATGAAGTTTAGGAAAAGACAAAGATAATGTTCATGGGGAGAAAAAGGAATTCTTTTAAAGTCAGCTTCATTAACTATCAGGCTATAGAGCGGGGGTCACTTTGCCCAGACTGAAATAACTCGATCTCCCTAATTGCATTTTACTTGAATTATTTCTTTATTTCAAACATGTTATGCTTGTTAGTGATTTAATATGACTGCAAGCACAGATTAATTATACCTGGTAGCTAATTGTAGGAAAGCTATGGTGATCAATGTTTATGTTTTTTAATGTCTACCTTTAGTATACATACTTGCATCAGCTCCCTCCCAATCATGAATAAATATTTGCTGCTTATATGTTCCCATGCAAATTGGATTAATTTTAGCATATTCATGGAAGAAGGACATCACTGCCTACCCTCAATATTAAGCTAGCTGAACAAGCAAAGATTGCAGGTTTTTTCCCGACTTAAGTCGTGAATGAATGAGACAGACAGAAAATTCAGCACAAGTTTGCTTATCCCGAATGGTTTGGGGGCATCCAGGGTATTTGGAGAGATGGAGGTAAAGTCAATCAAAGAATTGACAGAGAAAAGCAACTCTTCCTGGGGCCCTAACCTTGAAGAATTTCAGTTAAGCACTGCTCAGCTAAATGAAGTGGTAATTGGATAAACAGAGTGGTGGATGCTTGGTCTGGATATGGACAGAACTCACCACATGCCTGTAAGATTTTCTCTTTACGTTTTCAGCATTTCATGCAGCCTTTGTGTCTTCCCTGACACCACTGAAATGCCTGACATTCTGTGGTGTAAATGCACCACAACTTTGGCATCAAAGACTCTCCTTTCTCCCCATTTAATTATTTGCCATTTTGGATGTACTTCAATGGGGGTGTAAGAACAGCGGAGCTGTACCTTTTCTGTATGTCCCCAGCCATGCTCAGCCCCTGCATGATGACTCTGGGAATGTTGGGAGCTGATCCTCTGTGATGTGACTCTCTTTTTGTAGGCAGGTAGTTGCTTTTTTCCAGAGCTAAGTCCTAATGGTGCCCTTTAAGTTGTATCCTTTTCAGGGGTTTGCTTGTCTTTTCCCAGTTCTCCTAACAATACGGGTGGGTCATCCCTTACTGGAAACTGCGCAGTTGAGAAATCCTCATCTCTGCATTTGTTAGCTGAACTGAATTGTGGAATAAGCCTTGAAGTGGAAAATCTTTTTAGTCAGAGATGTCACTTTTGGCTTTTTTGTTTGTTTGTTTTTGCCAGATCGATTTGTTGTAGGAACACTGTTCCTTGAGACAGCAAGTTGCTGAGGACTTGGATGTTGTTCTTGTGTTGTGATACAGTACCAGGAACAATCTAGAGATAAAGGCACATGGGTCAGGCAATGCTATAGCATGAAAGTCAGTAGCCAGCTTTGTTGGCTCTGTACTGTGGAGACTCTTATTATTCACTTACTGTTGGCTGAGAAAAGTACCATCATGAAACAACATTTTGGGTGTTCAGCACTTAGATGAGCTGGTGTGCACAGGAATTTTAGGCTCCCAGCTCTGGGCCATCAGGATTCAAAAACCTCAGCCAGGAGTCTGAAAATACATAAGAAAATACTGGGATTTTGTATCATTGCTCAGACTTACCCTTTCAATGGTTAGGGCAGCTGGTTACAAACTGTATTTACTTTCTTGGTTCCTCATGTCTTAGAGGATACAAGGCCTCCAGACTGATGGAAGAAAGGACAAGAACAAATTCAGATTTTGAGATCTTGAGACATGATCTTTCACACCAAAACAAAAGGATCAGTGTTTTTCCTGCTCCTGTGGTGAGTGTTGCCAGTGTGTTGCTTCTTATCCTATAGGATAGGAAGATACAGAACTTAATGTTGTTGAAAAGCTCAGCAATGAAATGGTCAAGACAATGAAATGTCCTCCTCAGGACAGCAAATCCAGCATCTCTGTGTGAGCATGTGGACATGCACGTTTAGATGATTCATGTTTGTGCAGCTCCTCCTGTGTGTGCCTGCCTCCTGTGATGTCTGTGCCTCTGAACTCCTGGGATGCAGAGAGGCTTGTGTGATATGGAGTCGGTTTTTGCTTGGTTGGTGGCCATTTGTCTGAGATTTCCAGATGTTACAGCTGTTAATTGTCTGGAAATCTGGTGGAATACTGCCCAAAGCAGTTGAGTTGGCCGGCGTGAAATGTCTTTTACATGTCTAATTAATTTAATGTGCATGTAAAGTATCTTCCCATGCAAAGAGGATCAAGAAAAAAGTGTGAGTTACTAATAAAAAGGCTATGAATTAGAATTCCAGATCTTCATTTTCACATTTCTTATATCAGTGCTACAATTCTACCAACATGCAATAATGAATATTTGGCAAGTGTATTTGTCGTTACATGACATCTTCTGTGACATTTTAATTTGTGTGTGTGTGTGTTAAAATTCAGTTGCTGACTCAGTTTCCTTTCTGCCCCAAACTAGATTAGATATTTAGTGATGACCTAAAGGAGCAGAGCAGATCCACACTGATTAGCATTGCAAGTGACACAGGATTGGGGAAAAAAAAAAAAAAATTATTAAGAGGCCTGTGACATAGACTTAATTGTCTATGAATTGATAAGGTAAAGGAAATGTAATTATTTGAATGTTTATATAATTGGGATAGGATAGAATATGAAGGCAAAAATATTAAGGCGCTGAAAGCAGAATGGGACCTTGCCTCAGAAGTGATGAGTTTAGAGCATGGTGGAAATTTTCTAGCAGAGAGCAGTGTAACAGTAACTTCATGACATTCTCTAGGATGTTAACCATAGTTGGAGATACGAGCAAGGAAAGGTAAAATATAAACAGAGAATGTCACAGCAGATCTAATTGGGAATTCTCTGCAGTGTCACATTCTGCCATCAGAAATTCAAAGAAACTGATGATAGATTGGAGACAATTCAGGGAAAAGTGTTTTCTCAAAGAGAGAAACTCCTGTAGGGATGTGTAGGAGCTCTGAAACTCACTTTATAATCTACCAAAAGGCAGATAATGTGAATTATCTTGGTCAGAGTCTCCCAAGACCTAATGTAGTACAAAGTTTGGAAATAGACTCTTCTGTTTGGTAAAGGATCTAACTGCTGGAAATTGATGCAAATCCCATTTTAACTAGTGAAAATGTGTGGATTTTGAACTGAGAGGGTAACATGGGAACATGTATTCTTAATTGAGAAACAGCTACAGAGTATGCAATTCCTTAAAAAAAATAAATTGGCACAATTGCTTTGGAAGCAAAACTGAGAGGAGTATTGTTGCCTGTGAAAGGGAACCCATTCCAATTTTACAAGAATGCTTATTCAGCTGAGCTAATTTGTCTTGACTAGAAGTATATAAATAAGAGGACTTCTAAATTTTCTACTGTCTTAAAAGTTCCTGTGAATATTTAATGAATTAATGTAGTTTGACTTTTGTGCATATTTTGTGCTTTATTACAACTAAGTATTGAACTATGATAGGTTTTTAATGATCCATGAAATTTGGTCCAGGTGTGTCCTTTGTGGCCAAAATTTCCCACTGGATCTTCTGCAAGGAAAGGTTATTTCTGATGTTGTTGGTAGGCCATTGTAAGATCCTGATATTTAGAAAAGAGGAAACATAGTGGCCTGAAAAATCCTAACCTACATTACTCTGGAAGGACTTTGTATTCCAAAGCAACTGTATTTAAGGGAGCCATTTAGCAAGTGCACATTAAAATTTTAGGGGAGGTCAAGAAATATTATTTTAGACTTGTGGGAACCAGAATTTCGAAGAAATGTGGGGATTTTTTTTTGCAAGCAGTTATCAGGATGTATATGATAGACATGAAAAACTAAAGAATTTAGAATCATCTGAGTGAAAATGACAATCTCATTTTAAGACAAAACTTTTCATAGCCTGTCTCTTTAAAATGAATTAATTTGTTCTTTAATCACTTTGAAAGTGAATTGAGATGTGTGTTTTAAGCCACGTTTCTGATGCTCTGTCATGCTGACTTTTTCAGCAGTCTGCATATAGAATCAGAGATGTAAATTGTCTTTTAGGAAACTAAAAATGTGTTGGAAAGAGACTGTGAACATAAGGCAGAACCATGTTTTCTGTGCTCCAATCTATTGCACCTTCAGAGTTTATATGCCAACAAATCTTTTTCCTTTTATGCTAGCCTTGAAAATGCAGTCCGGAACAGAAATCCAAAGAGTCTTTTCTTTTTTTGCCCTGCCTTATTTTCTTGTTCCTGTTTGTTTGTTTTTTTGTTTNTATATATATAATTTTAAAAAAATACTTTTAAAAACTTAGAAAGTTATTAGAGATTCTTCTAAGCAGATCAACTGTCCTGCAGGAAAATCAGCCGTACTGCTCCATACATTTGCAGTGGGATGGTTGGGCTTGCTTTAACTTCTGTGATTGCTGGCATGGATTGCTCACAACTCTCTGGTAATAGTGGCTGATATCAGATGTGGCCATGCCCTGCTGTGCAGCTGGCAGTTATCAGTATGTATTGCCTGGTGAGCTGTTCTATTGACAGTCTGCTTTCATCTTTCATTTTATCAGACTGCATTGTTCTCCAGAACTTTAACAGGACATTCAGTGGGTGACTCTCTGGTCTGGAGGGCTGTGGTGTGAGCATCCACAGTGGGAACCTCACTGCTGTCAGGTGACTCACCCCAGGAGCTGTTTTGGAGGTCACTTCTGTGGCCACAAGGGTTAGAAAGTTGTACTTCTAGAGTGAAGAAGAGTATGTCTCATAAATAAGGGTCTCTAAGGAGGAGGGGTGGAAAGGAGACATCAAATATCACAACAATCACAACAAAACTATGCAGGGTGACCACACTGCTTGCTCTCACTGTTAAGACTGTCTGAACCTGGGAATGACTGTGATTTCTGTTCAAAAGAAAAGGAAAAAAGGCAGTTCAGCGTGAGGTAGACCTTGTGTTTCTTTCCACTTGCCTTGGTTTTTTTTGACTGCCCATGTGGGTGATTGCATTGTACACAAGCAATCTTGCTCCCCTCATTTTGGCAGGTTGCTGAGTGTGTTTTCCTCCTCAGTGACAACACTTGCACTCCTGGAGCAGGTTGTGCAGTACTTGTCATGGAGGGAATGGCTTAATTCCACTAACAAGGCAGAGGGGATAGCGTGCCTCTGACTTCAGCTCTGTGTTCTTGCTCAAATGAATGTGTGCTTTCCCATTGATACACCTACCCATCAGATAGCTTCCACCAGGTCTGGGCTTGACCCATTGTTCTACCAACAATATAGTCAATTCAGCAGTTAATGCATGCGTGAGATGAAAGCTGAAAATAAATATCTCTGCCAGATATAGTACATGTTTTAGTGCTCTGCTTGCTACAAAGCGAGCATACTTTATAGTATTCAAGTTAGAAGCTGTAGGAGTTGCCACAATATTTTTCAATGCCAAAGGTCATGCCTTTTAATCTTTCATGATAACAAAACTAGGTTAGCCCTTATGAAAAGAAAGTGACATCATTTTTCCCCAGTAATTGTGTTTTTAAACAGGTAGAGTTCAACTCATTGTTGGGACCAAAATGCACAGCAAGAGATAAAATTAAAATTTTAGTATATATTTTGAATCAACATGAATAAAGAAAAATAATAAAGTGGGCAAAAAAAAACAAAAAAACAAATGGGAGCTATTAAGGCTAGACTTACATGATATTTCAAAGAATGAATTGTCATATGTTTTTAAATTGACTGTTCCTTTATTCTCAGAATGTGGGTTAGTTTTTGAATGTGGAACAAGAACTTAGCCTTTTTTCAGAAGTCGCATTCTTAACAAATTATTCTTAAAATGAAGCTATTTAACAAAACTGGTTTTTAACTGCTGTATAAAACCATGCATTATTAACAGATGACCATGCATAATACAACATAACACTGCAAGGTAACAAGAGCTCTGCTAGCCTTATGCAGTTCTGAATTTTATCACTTTTACTTTAAAATATAACGGGTTAAGCATAGTCTTTGTTGGAGGTCAGTGACTCGTCTAAAGCACAGCTCTTTTGGCTCAGCCTCAGCTCTGGGAAGTTCAGGGTGTTTTGCAGTGAGCAGGTGGGCGAGTAAGGCGTACACTGCAGGGCAGATTGCACAGCTGTAAGATGTGGAATTCCCCTCAAAAGGATCGGCATGTCTTTGAAAATGAAGTCACACTGAAATTAAAAAAAAAAAAAATTCTGGTGCAGGGGAAGAAAATGGGATTTGATTAGTTTCAGATTAACTCTTTGTGTTTATTTTGTCTTAATTTCCCTCTCTTTACTCTGTTTTCCCAAGAGATGGTTTTCAAGAGAGAATACAGGAGAGTTTGCATGTTTAGAAGGTGGCACTGGACTGCTGGAATAAACTCTTCAGTGCAGCCTGCTTCACTGTAAACAGGCAGCCTGCCTCTGTTTAAACACAGAGCTTACTGGAAGCTACCATGTATGGAACACTGGATTTTGAGAAATCCATGTTTTCTCAGTATCTAATAGGAAATATATTCATTACTTATTTTCTCCTTAGAATTCTATAAGCAATTATTTTTCATTGTATGTTTTTGTGGATGGTGGTTAAACAGTGCACAAATTGGGAAGAATGGCTGCAAGGACTCAATGCTGCATGCTCTAAAAGGATTTGCGTGTTAGCAGGATTTGAAATACATAAAATATATTTAACACTATAAAAATCTCTTTTTACTTATTAATTTATTGGTTGCATGGATGAAAATCCTGGATTTAAATGCTAGATTTCTTTACTTATGTCCTTGAACTTCCTAGCCACCAGCAAGAGTTCCAGTGTCAGTTAAGACCTGAGCAGACATACTCTCCAAGGGTTTTGCAAGTGCCATTGCTTTCTGCCCTCAGAACCTACCATAAGATGGGAGCTGATGATGACAGGCCATGTGGAAACAAATCACCTGCCAAGAACTTCAGAAGTTCTTATTTTATTTTGAAATATCAGAGTTTTCTCTGCTCTTGCTGATCAATGTGAACAGTTTCACGGTCAGCACAAGTCAGCCAAAAAACCCACATTTTTCTTTTGCATCTGATAAAAAATTTATTGCCATATCAAGCTCCAAATAAAACTCCTACTCTTTAAGCAATTCCTGAAAAACACAAATTAATTTGGGTTTGAATAATACCCCCAACACAAGCTGCCAACTGAAAAAGGAACAGATAATTAGGAGATGACAACAGACAGTAGAGAGCCAATAGAGGAAAATCTGGAACACAGCTAGGCAACAACACTGGCCATCTAATCCATTAACAGCCTCCTGTAATTGTTTTGCTTTTGCATTAAACTGGTATAAACACAAAAAGACATTACTGAAGTTTTAATCTCCAGCAAAAGAAATCTCCTCCTGCCTAACAGCACGCAGCACACACACAAATGTGACTTCAATTAGCACTAGCGTAAATTTTAATTTAGCACTTCGTAGGAGCATTCAGTAATGTATGTAAGAAACAGGGGCTGATGCTCCATTAAAGACGTTCCATGCAATTATCCCATTGATCTGTTGATCCCTTGATTCACATTTGTGGGGTGAACAGGAGGGGGAGGATTTAGGAATTTAGAGCTTATGAAAAATGCTAGAAGAAATTTTTCCCCTGAAGTTTTCTGCACCTTTTCCCTGTAGCTGCACTTTGCCTGTTAAAAATGTGTCATTGCCACCTTCCTGATG
This sequence comes from Aegithalos caudatus, assembly GCA_013389925.1. Classification (NCBI taxonomy): domain Eukaryota; kingdom Metazoa; phylum Chordata; class Aves; order Passeriformes; family Aegithalidae; genus Aegithalos; species Aegithalos caudatus. Next base: position 220,997 of record WEIU01000386.1, on the reverse strand, counting down.
CCTGGGGACTCAGCTGTCCTGTTTCTGTAGAGGCTGGGATGGTGGGGGTGTAGCAGCACAGGCTCTCTCCTGCTGCCCAGACAAGCCCATTGCTTTCTGCAAGTGGAAAGCACCCACTCACCCTCCTCTTCACAACTGCTGCCATTTAATGCCCTTGAGGTCAGAATTCTGTCCCACGGACATGTGTTTTCTCCAAGCATGACTTGGGTAATCCATTGCACACGGAAGCATTCTCATTTAATTTTGCACATTAGCCTGTGAACCTGACAGCAGCCCAACAGGTTAACAGTGTTAATTATTAACAGCGGTGTGCATTTCGGGGCTGCACAGCGGTGCTTTCTGGTTGTGACCATGCAAAGCTGACTTGGAAAGTCTCCAGTATCTAGCTCTGTCATGGTGCACCTGGTTCTCCTTTTTTATAGGACTATATTGTGTGGGTAGCGTGTAGGTTTAATTCTGGCAGCCAGCTGTGATTTGGGTTTAGCACATTAGGGCACCAAGAACTTGTTTGTTGTTGTATAAAGTTATTCCCTGGTGACGATGCTTATTTGTGTTTAAACTGCCGATGCCCACATTTATATAATTTGCATTGTTTAAAATGTCACCATTATTTGTTGAAAAAAATTCTGTTAGGCTTGACAGAGTGTATTCTGTGATTTATGCTACAGCCTTGTGCTATGCCATTTTGGTGAGGTTCTTGAAATAGGGCCCTGTGGTTTCTTTTCCCCTTTTGCTGTTTGTTCTGCTCCTTAATTACATTCATATCAGCTACTTTGAAGTTAATGAGACTGTTGGGATATGTAAAAGAGAATCCTGTATTGATTTCAGTCCTAATATCTTATCTTTGCATCTTTTTCTTCCTGAATGTAATGTGTTCTGAGTCAGAGTTGCTGACATGTTGTGATGGGTGCAATAGCTTTGGCTTGACACAGAGCTTTATCTCACAATCCAAATGTAGGAGGAAATAGACAAACACAAGGATCCAATCTGCCTTCTCATTTGCTTATTAAAACTGGTATATAAGGAGTATAAGATATTAAAGTTACTGGGTTTCATATACATCCTAGGCTATAAGAATTTTTATTTCCTGTTACTTTACAAACAAGCCTTTTCCTGACTTCTTGCCTTCTTCCCCTGCTCAGTAAAAAGAAAGAGTCATATAGTACATGGAAGGTGATAATTACAATGTTCAGATATTGATTTTAGGAACAATGCAAGTAAAATAATTGTTCTAATGCCTATTGGCTAGAGCCAGGTTCTTTAATACAGTTAGATGATGACAGAAGAGGGTAGGCTAATGTGAAGGATACAAGTCCAACTGTTCACGTAATTCTTTTGGTAACTGGAAAAGAATTATGTAAGCCATCAGATTTTATCTGGCTGCTTTTTTTTTTTTTTTTTTTTTTCTTTTTTTTCTTTTTTTTCTTTTTTTAAACCAACCAAAGAAAGTAGATAATCACTTAATGGGTTTTGGAGTAATTTCTTAACTTAAACTCTTCATTTAAGCTTAGGTTCACCTGTTCCGTTGCCAGATGGAAATCCCTGCAGAAATGTTACTGAGTAACTCTCTCCCAACTGCTTTTTCCTGTTTTTATTTGGCAACCCAGAAATGTCAGGGACCAGGACCTCAACAGACATACATTCCACTCCACAACCTGCTTGACCAGCTGAAGACTGAAAACTAATTGTGTATTTTAAATCAAAGTCTTCATGTGCTGCCTTTCAATTTTACAACTCTACTACACGTGCTCTCATTCAAAAAGACAGTCCTATTATGCTTTGGTCTCATTTACAATTAAACTGTGATTTACACTTGTGATATCAAATCATTTGGAGATATGTGAGAAGCCTGTGTTGGCAGTAAAGCACCATAGTGTTCAGCTGGGTTTCAGTTTACAGAGCATTTATTTCCAAATTCATCCAAAGTGATTAAAACATTATTCAGACAACAGAATTTCATCCTGGTTTCCACCAGAAGGTTGATTTTGGATATGAAATAGTATCAGTAGTACCTTGTGTAAGTGCTGACACTGAAGTGTTTAATGACACCTGAGGCTATTTCACTCCTGGTATTTTCTCCAGACCATTCACCATTCTATCTTCATAAGGGATCAACTTGCATTGTCTGTATTAGAAAACCCTTTATTTCTTGTAATGTTTTAATAGAGTATTGTTTTGCAATTAAAAGGCAGGAATAAGGTTTAGAAAGTTCACTCCTGGCTGTAGAAGTGTTGCAGAGTGGCCAGGACTCTGTACAGGAGAGTATGAGCAGAGTCGAGAGATGAGTGGACTGTAGTGGCCTGTGACCACATTCTGTTAAATTCTCAATCCAATAAAAGATTTAAGGATATTCTCAATGTGAAATAGCCAAGGATTTATTGTTTGTTATGTTCTTTATGGAATTGTGCTCTTCTAGCACACATATAGGCAGAAATGCTTTGTAATATTGGCAGCTGAATGTACGTTATACCCAAGGCTGGAATACAATAGTCAAGCTCTTTTCTTGAACATTTCAGTGGTATTTCCAGCTTTATTTTTCTTTTCCTGCTGTACTGAAAAACTTGGTCATATTTCAGGAGGGCGCCTAAAAATTTCTTGTGGACAAGGACGACCTACTTAATAGTCAGCACCGAGAAAAACAGTATGTTCAAAATCAGTGAAAAAATCAACTGGCCTCAACATGAAAGTGTATTTTTTTCCCCTATGAATAAGAAGTCTTCCTCCAGCAAAATGAAGCAGCTTCAATTCTTAAAAAACACTTTATCAGCTGGAAACTGGGGTAAGAGTGACTGTATTGCAATGTATCAGTGTCCTGTAGTAAGAAAAATTCCACACACTCAGTGCTATGTGTTTGCTGTAAGCTGTATATTTTTGATGTATGAGACCAGACTGTGGGGACAACTCTTACATCCTATACTTTTTGACTATGTAGATCATTGAAAGGCCACTTCCCTGGTTTCTGTCTGCATTGCTCCCTTGCAAAATGATGTTTCCCATCTTCAGAGAGCTCTCTTAGATAGCTGGCTAAAATTCTTGTTGTATTTTCAATTATGCACACACACGCCACATGTGTTTGGATTACCGATTTTCTTCACTGCAGATTTCAGTGATTTCATTGTAATTTATAAAACTTTGTATTTTTCTATTGACCAAAGAACCAAACCCAAACCAACTCAACCCTGCATAAACTCTATTTATCCATTTATTTATTTTTCATTTAAAATAAGATTACGCCTACTGCAATTCCATCTGTAAAAATGTCTTGGCACATCCTTTTAAAACATGCTTATCTAACCTATTAATCTTTTCTAAAATTCAAGCCTTTCCTACACCAGTTTGAAGTAAAAATATATTTTAACACAAGTGAAATTCCCTCAGTACAAAGTGTTCTATTCTATAAAATTATATTGTCAAGCAGTGATAGAATAAAATTTCCCTGGATAAATTGGGCCATTGTAACATTTTTTCTGTTTCTATTCCAATATACAGGTTTCATGTATGATAAATCATATTTTTGTTATGTAGTGGCAGGAAGCTGGCCTAAAATTTTGAAATAAAATATGTTTCATTGTCACAAGGAAATCTATTCACCACCTGAACTGCTTAGGATTTTGATTTCTATACAATAAATATGAGGCACTTGAGGCAAGAAAAAATATGACATAATTGGCACAAGTCCCATCTCCAGATGGAAGAACTTCTAAGACTGACACTTTAGACTCACATAATTTATGGGAGAAATAAAAACACTGAACCCACCTCTTATTACTCCACCCAGAAGCAAAGTTTAAGCAGGCATGTTCCTTGAATTAAACCCAAATTTTTTCCCTGAAATCTTGACTGAATACAGAAAACCTTGTTCTGAAAGATACAAAAAGGGCAATTGCTGCAGTTGAGCCCAAGCTGTGGGACCCAAGAGTGGTTCTCTGGGCCATTACACATTTCTTTCTGCTCCTGCAAATGCATCTGAGAGATTCAAATTTCTCTTGCTCTTCTAATTTCAGAGTTCCTTCCAGTCTCTCTTTATTCTTACAACACTTTGTGCAGATGAAGAGGATTATTCCTCAGATGGAGAATGGTAGAATGAAATAATAAGTAGTAACTTGTTAGGGAGAGGGAATTGAACCAGTTGTCAGACCCTGCTGTCTCCTTTGGGCAGCAGCTGTTCTGGCTTATGCAGAGGTTGGGCTGTGTAAGACCAGGCTGCCAAGGCATGGTGTTGCAAAACACTTGTGTGCCAAGCCAGCTGGATGTGTCTGTGCACATGCTTACCAACACTGGAGGTGGCAGGCAGGAGGAATATTTGGACTAGCTGGGAACAGAGATGATGGTTTAATGAAAGCCTCTCATACAACATCTTTTGGGGATCACTTGAGAAGTGTCAGTGCTCGCTTTTCTTCCCATCTCTGACTCTCCTTGATCCCAGAGAATACAAACTGGAGACAAAACACAAGTATGAGGCTGGGAGGGTTGGGAAGCATCTTCTGATGACTGTGTTTTCCTAATCTTCTGTCCTCAGTAAAGGCAGTTCTTGTTTTTGTTCAAGACAAAAAATACTCTGTTAAATATTTGCCACTAGCACTTGGTATCACCAAACTTGGATGCCAATGGCCTTCATGCTAAATCATAGGGTGCATTTTCATGACAGTTTTTAAATAAAGGATTAGCTAATTTGTTTGCTCATTTAAGAAGATATTACATTCATAGCATGCCTCAATATCCAAGCAGCATATGCTCGCTCTTTCAGTATATGCTGTTCCTTACAGCAGACACTAGTGCTGAGTGGGAGGCCAGACATGGTCTTACAAAATCTACTATTCATCTGCTGTCCACATGGCAGTCTTGCAGTTAAATACAGTCTTTAGAGTTTAAAAAGAAATTTCCTTGTTTCTGCTCACTGGCCTCTGAAGTATCAACAGTTTGAATCTATTTATGAATGTCCAAACTGAAGGTGTGACATGCTTTGTCTGCAAAGTGGTAGGAAGTTGGCATCCTGCCTAACTTTCTCTCTGTTCCCAGCTTTTATGTGGTAAGGAGATTTATGAGTTTTTCATTACTGGATTGCTTACTTTTGTTTTGTTTGTTTGTTTGTCTTTTAACTATTTAGGTTGTGCTCTTAGCTGAACTGTGACACTTTTATTGGAGGGCATACAGGAGTAAATGAGACAGCTTTGGTTTGCCCCACTCTGGTAGCTTTCCTGCTGTAGTCACCCTGGAGCACTGTGCTGGAGTGCTGTGGTACTCAGCCAGCCCCTGTCCTGTATCCTGTTGGGATGTAAAAATCAAAAGATGTTTCAAATTCTGAGGGTGTTTGTGCCACAATGTCAGCTAGAATCGTGATGAGAAGTGTGGCATGCAGGGAGAGCCAGTCTTCTGGGTCTAAGCCTGAATATGGGGAAAAGAGGAAAGGAGGATGAGAATGGGCACAACTAGAGGCGTGCTCTTCTGTCTAATAGGGGTTTTAACAACTACCTTGGGAACCACCTGTGATTTTAACAGCCATTTCCACTCAGCTGTACTGAACTGCCTCCAGAAAGCTTTGGAAAACACCTTAATAGAGACATTTGTAGGATAAATAGACAGCAGAGACTTTTTTCCCCTAATCTTACAATTTAGAAGTTGGCTTATGCCCTAAAAGTTGGCAGATTTGTACACCCTCCAATCTGATCTGTTAATTGTAATAATGATATTTCATTTTTAACTCCTGCTGTTGTAATTCTTGTCAGCCACAAGCTCTCTGGTCTCTTCTGAAAATGATGTGTGGCTTAGTCTCTTGGAGTATTCAGTTGGAGGATAGGAAATCCCATTCCTCTAAGGATCATATTCATGTGGAAGTTTCTAAAATTAATGTTTATTTCACACTCCAATTTGTTGGGCCTTACTCGCATCTTCTCTCATCTCCTTTCTACATGCTTCAATAATTTTATTTTCATAACATACTTGGAAATAAAGGCTGTGAAAGGTTTGAACTAATGATCTACCTGGTCAGGTAGTCTGAAAATTTGGTCTGTAATACAGTGTTAGTCTGGATCATACAGTACCCTTTAGGGGTCCTGTTGTCCAATCCTATTGTTATTCCTGTAAAGACTTACTGAAAATTCCTCTACTGTAGGGAAAGGACTCCTTTGAAGTAGATTCTTTAAATATAACTCCATATTTGTAGAATGAAATAGAGAACATAATATTCTATTAAATTCTGTGTTCACATACCTGTGAAAGTTAATCCTGCCTTCAATTATAAAATACATTTCTACTCAGTAACAAGAATCAGAAAAGTGAGCTAGCTAGAAATATCAGGAGCACACCTTTTGTTGGATGTCAGAGATCAGACATTCTGGAGTTATTCCCATACAGTGTGAATGTATTCACTGCTGATCTGAACAAGACATGAGCAGCACAGGTTGTAAGTCTTCTCTCCATTATATGAAGAGTAGGGCATGAAGTCCTTGCAAAGCCATTTATACCTCACTCCTGAGCTGGGTAATGAGTAATGGAATGCAGTGAGGCTGGGTGGTATGCATGGAGGTCTTGGCAGTAGCCCAGTGAGGTAGCCCTCATTCAGTATGCCTGATACCACAGCAAGTTTGTCTCTTTGAAGAGAGAACAGGCCAGCCACGACAAGAGAATGCATGTGTGCCCTGAAGGTGATTTTCTGCAGCCCCTGTAGCGTGGAGCAGGTTACTGTGGGTTGCTCTTGCATCCACAGTGGTAATCAGGTCAGCTCTGTGCAGTCCCCCAAAGACCGTGTGACTCGTGTTTGTGTTCTCCATGCAGCTCACTTTTAAGTCAGCTTGAAGTCTAATTCTCCAAGTTTTCAGTCTCTTTTGACACATTAAAACCTGGATGAGATTAGCATGCAGCACAAATATGACTTCTGTCTACAAGAACTTTCATACTGACTGCTTGAATGGAAGATCCTTGAGCTCTTACTATCTACCGTCCTGCAGTCCCTTTCTCTTGTTCTTTCATGGCTTGTAATTCTGTGAGGCTGGTAATGCATACACTGAAAACTACCAAGAGGCCTCTTGTGAGTCTCATTAAGACAAGACTTAAAACTTCTTTGAGATTAGTTCAAAGTCTGATGAACACATCCCCCAGAAAATACCAGCAGGAATTTTTATAAATCTTTCTGCATTCATACTTGGGCACCTGAGCTGTCTGTCACTTGGCATTTTTCTTTGCTTAAAACTGATGAAAAGTAATTTTATGTACAGTGAAAAGTAAGTGTATGGATAAGAGAGAGAGACTTGGAATACAAGGAATGCTCTTCTGTGTGTGAACTTTGTTGGGCTTTGGAGGGCAAAGCTGCTACCTGTTCCTTCAAGAAAGGAGTCACAGCTATTTAATGCAAAAATTCAAAATGAGTCATGTATCATCTGTACTTCCCTACAAGCAAAAGGCCTATGAGGAAGAAAATCTACATCTAGTATTGTTGGTGTTTCTGTAACACATTGTCTCTTCAGAATCTTAGTACAAACAATAAATTGACGTGATTGCTTTGCCCAAGATCATTTGACCCTTTGTTTTCAGTTCTAGTGCTGATGTTGTTATTGAATTGAACTGCCAAACACTCAGACCCAAAGCACCCCACGAAAGTTACATCCAGTGAACCACCAACCTGTTGGATGATGATGTGGATTTTGTAAGATTTATGGAAATTATAGAACCTTTGGAAGTTGTATAAGATTATTATAGCAAATAAGAACAGGTAAAAAGAAGACAGAATGCAAAATAATTTTCTATTTACTCTCTGGGATGATACTAATAAGCCTCTTTTATTTTCATGAGGCCAGTTTTGTTAGAAATTCTATTCAAGGCACAGCTGGCAACAGCTGTCTGTAGTATGAAGTGTCTATTTTAGCTCTTCTAATTCTCTGGTGTTTAAGTTGAAAATATTGCACCTCTAACATGGTTTCTTTTTCATGTAGGCTATAAGGAGTAGTTAACATCTCAGGAGAATGGCTGTCAATTATGTTATGTTATTGTTTGTTCTCCCTGCCAGACAATATTATACTAGATGTGCCCTCAATAAGAGCAAAAGCACAATCTTAAAGTGCTAAAAAAGCACTTGCAAGTAGAGAGCAAAAAACTCTAGGCTGAGAAAAAGGAAGAGCTGTGAGAGCAACAAGCAGTAGAGGTGGCAGGCAGAGATCTTGGTGCGGTAGCTGTCAAACGGTTACCGCTCTGCTCACGGTGCCCTGATAATGATCTCACAGCAGTTGTATCGGCTCCTTCCACAGAGACATGCTGTGTTTGATCAAAAACTGATGTCAGTGCTGCAGTTTTCTCCAGGAGATTTAAATGTGAATGTTTGTGCCCTAACAATGCAGGCTGTGCTTGAAGATCTTTGGTCTGTCTAAAACAGTGGCAGACTCATTGGGACAGAGGGAACGATAGTGGCTTGTTCAAGCGTTGACAAGGAAAAGGAGGGAGGACTCTGGTGCTGGCCTTTGTGGTTGGGGACTGATGTGCTTATTACTGACTCTATTACCAGCCTTGCCAGCACTCTAGGCTGGGCTCTCCCTCTTCCTGGGGTCAGGAGGAGGCACGCTCTGATCTTGGAGAAACACTCAGGAAATGGTTTAGCACAGGCAAAGAGGCCTCAATGAATTTTTATGTTAGAGAAGACTCTGAAATCAATACTCTGGCCCAAATGAATGGAGCTATTCATTTTGGTGGGGTGTGGGTGGGAAGAGACTAAGATGTAAAAGACTGCCAGATTTTGTAAAAGGCCCTGTACTATTCCTGCAGTTTGTGTTTAAGAGCCGTGGCCAGCCTCTTCCATGGCAGGAAGGTACTAGGGAGTAGGCATCCTCTGAATAATGGCTTCTCTCCCTTCCCACCTCTAATTGTTATGATTCCCGCTTTCTTTTATAACCTCATCTGATGCTGCCTTTGCCTTCTTGGCTGGCATCCTGCTTGACCTCCTAGCCTCTTGTCTTCTTTCCCTCACCTCTCTTGACTTACAAGTCCAGAGCAGCACTCCCACTCACTGAAAGAGCCTTGCTTCTGTTTTCCCAAAACACTGGTCCTCCTCTGATCGGTTTGAGCACCGCTTTCTCTCTCACATCTTCACTTCTTTCAACAAAGCATATTTACCCTCTGCCCCTTGCCTCACCCTGCCCTCTTGAGACCTCCAATCCATTAATGTCTATCACTTTTTTGTCACTCTCGGCATCCTCTCCCTGCTCTCTGTTCTCTTAAGTGACCTCAGCTATTGCTTCTCTCCACTTCAGTCTTTCCTTGATCCTCAGCTCTTTCTGCAGTGCCTCATCAGAAAATCTGTCCCATGAACCCACTCAGCCCAAGCTTCATGACAACAGCTATCACCACAATCGTGCTTCCTTACCTATGTGTTTTCTTCTTCTTCCCTCTATGTCCCTGGCCATCACTTAAATTCAGAAAACACTTTCCTTCAACTGTCCTGTCACCTGTTTCTCCTTCAGATTATTTTCTGAAATCTCCTTATGGTTTGATACAAGAAACATTTAGAACAGCAAACGTTGTTTGACGCTGAAGATGTTATTCTTCTAAACATCTTCATGTGCTTCATTCTTCCTTGCCCTTTGTTATCTGTCAACTACTTTGGTATGTTCCTTCATATTTCAGTAATATATTCTTGCTAGAAACACAAAAATGCATGGATCCATCCAGACAAGAGAGCTGGACTCTTTTCTTGCTGTCTGAAAAGGAGAAAGAAACTATACTTTACTCTTTCTAGGAAACAGTCTCTCCCCAGTTTGGTAATTTATCTGTCACCTTGACCACATACAGCTGCTGTTGGTGGAGATTGCACACTGATTTTCCTCTGAATTTACACCAAACTGTAATTTCTGTAAACACCTTCTGTGCTGTGCTGCTTTTGGCTGGGCTAGAGTTAACTTTCTTCACAGTGGGAAGATGGAGCTACACTTTGGGTTTGTGCTGAACACAGGGTTGATAATGTTGAGATGTTTTTATTACTGCTGAGCAGGACTTAGACAGACCCAAGATGTTTTTGTACTGGCATGTTTGTGAGGAAGTTGGGGGTACATCAGAGGTTGGGAGGAGACACAGCCAGGACAAGTGACCCACACGAACCAAAGGGATATTCCAGACCATATGACATCATTCTCAGAATATACAGTGGAGGGAAGAAAGAGGATTGAGTGACATTTGGATGATGGCATTTGTCTTCCCAAGTAACCATTATATGTAATGGGGCCCTTCTCTCCTGGGGATGGCTGAAAACCGGCCTGCCCATGGGAAAGAGTGAAATAATTCCTTGGTTTTCCTTGCTTGTGTGCACTGCTTTTGCTTTCCCTATTAAAATATTTTTTTCTCAGCCCATGAGTTTTTGACCTTTTACCTTTTTGATTCTCTTCCCCATCCTGCTGGTGAAGGAGTGAGTAAGTGGCTGCATGGGGCTTGGCTACTGGCTGGGGTTAAAACACAACATGTGCTTTGCACTGTTTTGCTCAAAAATACGCGTAAAAGGCTCTGCACTGTCTTCTCCACATTAGCAAGTGAATCAATACTGCCAGCAGCTGATTCCTGAAGAAGGAAGGCACAGTAGGGAAGCACTGCCTATCATGTCCCCAGTTGGTTATTGTTTTGATATCCCTGAAACTTTACCAAATTTGCTAGCAGCGCTTAGCAGTGATTCCAGGAAACAAATACCATTTTCTCTGTTCATAATAGGTTTATTCAGAAGCTCAGCAGCAGTCTGGAAAGGGTTAACAAGCAGGATGGGGCAACAGGTAGAGGGCAGGAAGGTGTTTCAGTCTGATTCCTCTGAGATGTAACCCTGCAACAGGATAACCTGCTCAGGGCAGGCACAGAGCTGCAGTCTGGGGTCCACCTCTCATCCTCACTATCGATTGCTCCAAACACTCTTGTCATTCATTCTTGGTGTTCATCATTGCTTGTAGTTTATTTTTATTCCACTGTATTTGTCATGACACAATTTCTCTGACTCTTTACTGAAGAAACCCTTCTTATTTATTAACTTAGGATGAGTTTCATATATCTCAAATATTTCTACCAGGCAATTACATTTTATGCATTCTCAAACAAGTATGTGTAGGATTCATATGCGTTATTAGATCTATTCAGAACCCTGAATTTTTTGAATGCTATTTTCTAGAGAGCTGTCTTTGAGTTTGAACCTGGAATTTGTTCAGAAGTTTGTTTGTTTTTTTTTTTAACCTCTAAAAAAAAAAAACTTTCCAGAATTCTCTACAGAAAAGGAAGAGCACTCCTCCTAGAAAGAGTCTTAGCAGCTGAACTTTGGTTACAGTATTTGCTAGGAAAATTTAGCTGAGTTAGCATAGAAACAAATTTAAATTATTTTTTTGATGCCATCATAAATTTGAAAATGATTCTTGCTTTCTACTACTGACGCTGGGAAAGTGAATAGCTAGAAATAATGCCGATTACAAGGACTATAGAATAGGCTGTAGAGCTCCACAAGGAAGCCTTGATTAAAGACAACATTAAGCTCCAAGGAAAATGGAAACTTGGAAAAATCTCTCAAAACTTGTAACTTGAGAATGTTTGCCTTTATGGAAGGGCAGGAAGATGGATGATGCTTGAACTGTGCCTGAAATAAAAGTGCCTTTACCCTTTCCTCATGATTAAAGCTTTTAAAATTCTCCTGGAATACAGTGATTGTGCTTAAATATATATATATTTGCTTTTGAAACCTGAGGTTCCCTGTCTTAATTATAGAAGATTTATGCTCAGTTTCTCATGTCACACTCCTGTATTATAAAAAGTAAAGAAAGCTGCAGCAAATCTTGCTAACCTCTTAACCCAGGAATTGAAGAATTCTCTCAAGATAGTAAAATGGCTTAAAAACCTAAGAGAAACTAGTTAAAAAATTACTAGATTGAATATTTTCTCTTTCAAGGACATTCGTTATGAAGATGTTGGTCCAGCTCTTCCCTCTTTGAGGCTTAATTCTCATTGCGGCCCTGGCTGTCCAATTGTTGCACCTGCTTTTCTTTTTGATGCACAGTAATTGGAGCACTGGAAATAACTATGAGACTACAGAAGATTGTGGAAAGCTAAAGCCTCCATACCCAAATCTCAGCTATCTCTGCTTCTCCCTTTTATGTCTGGTATAAAGAAATCTTCTAGAACACCCTGTCCTTTCTTTGGCCTGGCTTCATGTTCCTGTGGGAATCCTAACAGGGACTGCAGGCTTGGGCCTCCTGTCTCCTTACAGGAATGTGTACTTCAGACGGCATTTTGCTGTTCTGATCTGTGCTCTGTACTTCATGGTGTATGTCATCCATATGTTCAAATCACTAGTGAATAAAGCTGTAGTCAGCAAAGGTGGGATACACCATTCCTGTAGCCCTTGCTGCTTGTTTGGATGGTTAAATGGTTCCCTCTCCCTTTCCACCCTACAGACATTCTCCCTGCCACTTCTGCCTCCAGCCAGGATAGCAGTGAGGGTCTGCAGATGGATGTGAGCCAGCCTAGACCATAGTGGTTTCTCTGAGAGTGAGCCAAGCCTCCTCACTGCCCTAAGAGGAGAGCACCTCCTGTTCCCTCCTACCTGCCAAGCAAGGGCATGGACTAAAAAAAGTGCACTGGAGCGAAAACGGAAATCCCTGTGCATTGACTGCAAGAAACACAGACTGTTAGTCTCCACTCTCTTGATTATTATTCTTTTAAAAAAAATTGAAACACAAAAATTGAAACAACCCACCCCACCCCACCCCACCCCGTAGCCCAGTACAAGTTCAACTTATTTGTGTTTCATTTTTGGAGAGAATTTTAAAAAATGTTATATTGAGGTGCCAATGAATGGCAGCTTAACTTAAATAATCATAGTAGTCCAGACAAAGACAGTAGTTATTAGACTTTGATCAGTACCTTTTAATCTCTTCTATGATAAATTAAAAAGATTTGTCTTCATCTCCAGCTACTGGAGTTGGATCCAGTCTGGTGCCCAGATGACTCAAGTCTGGTGTCCTGTCAACTTTAAGGAAGTTTGGCTCCAGGACTACTTTGCTGTTACAGTCTAGGGCGTAGAAAAACAATACAGACTTTGGATACATTTCATTTTGATCTCTGGAGATCCAACAGACTAGTCATGACTGTAAATGTGGCAAGTTTGTAAGAAAATTGTCCCACATGCTGATTGTATATCTGATGTCCAAATCTACTCTGTGGATCAAAGGGATATCTGCAAGGAAACAAGAAAGGAAGTAAATCTGAAAACAGCTCTGAAACTTGTACACAACATCTGAAAGGGTTTGGCGCCCTTATGAACTGCTGACAATTTTGCCACTGCAATCTGTGTGAGAGCCATCAGAACAGTGGAGGGGAGCAAAAGTCTAAGACCAAAGAGTAAAAGACTTTGCCTTAATCTATTGAACTGAAAAAGAAAATATTTCATTTCCAAATGCACATCTGCACAATGTGAATTGAACTGTCAAAGAGTGAACACAATGGCACATACTGAAGGAAGACATTGGCATATTACGAATTTCTCTTAAGAGTAATTTTAGTGACACTGGTACACCTATGCTTGAGTGACTTTTAACAATAACAATTTAATTTGATAACAATTATTAAAATAAAAGTAGTTTTACAGGACCTCTTTTATGAAGTCATTGTAAACAGTGAATGGAGAATATCAAAGCCTCACTTGGCAGTTCTGAAAGGTATTAGTTGGTTTGAGAAAAATAAACCATTTGTCTATGGCCAAATTAAAAGTGAAATCATGTATACTTGAACATTTCTCAACCAATTATGGCAGAAAGCAGTAACATGAATATTCTTCAGAAACTTTTATTACTTCTAGGTGGAGGTGAAAACCATCTAGGTTCAGCAGGCCTTGATTCCCATTCTTTTAACCGTAGACTTTCTAAATTATTTTCCTCTGGTCTATAAGTGGCTGCATGGCATGGGTTTACTCACATTCTCTCTCAAAGTCATATCAAATTGATCTGATTTCCTCTTAGGTACAGAAAATACACCTCATAAGAGGGACAACCATTTAACCTTACTTTGCCTTTACTAAGATGTTTGACATTCTCAAGGGCATAAATGTCATTGCCATAGATGATGTTATGAGCAAATGGGGGCAAAATTGTGCTCAGAGAATGACAATCAATTCCCTATCAGATGGAGGAATAAGTAAAGCACAGCTGAGATTTGAGATGAGTCTTGTTCTGCTTGATGGCTTTCATTGCTAATGGTAGGCAGTTACAGGATGGAGTACAGAGAGTCCTTAGTGCAGTGACAGCAAGCCAGAAAGGAAGAGTGAAGAGATGAGCTTTGGACTCTAAATGATCTTGGTGAACTGACAGCATGGTCTGGAGGAAGCAGGTTGTTTTTCAGTGGGGCAAGGAAGAAGACAAACTCATCACCAGGAACTACAGCTGTGCTGGAAGAGGGAGAGCAGAACTGGGTAGGTAGAAGTGCACTGAGGATCTGGTACTCCATGGTTTGTGTAGCCTCTGGGCAGCTGAGCTCAGAAAGTGTCACGTCCCGTGGTTACTTGTTCACCTTGTACCTGCTTTGGGCTGACTTCTCAGAACTTAGGGACTCAGCTTCGTTTGAAATCAGTGAGTTTTACTGGTAAATACTTATAAGTATCTGAATCCCTGTTCCTCATCTGTAAAATGCAGAAGATAATATTTCCCTCCCTCGCAAGTGTGTTTTTAGAGATTGTAAAGAATTAAGATGCTCCGGTAATGGGGATCATATAAGTACGCCAGATAAAGCTGTTTCTCTTTCCTCCTTCCACCTCTCTGCATGGCAAATTAGACTAAAATTAATCCAATATAGCTTTCTCATCATTATAGTATTTTTATTCTGGCATTTACATGCTTTAAGTTGCTGGGGTTTGGCACTTCTCTCCTTTAGGGCATGGCATGGAGAAGCACTGTCTGAGAATTGTGGATAAGATGGGACAGAAAATCTGAGCATGTGGATGCCAAAAAGGCTTCTTGGCAACAAAAATAGTTGGAGAATTCCCAGAATTTTCTCTTCTTCAATTTGACAGTCTTTATTTTCTTATAACTTCATAACAGAGTATCTCAAGTTGGAAGGGACCCATAAGGATCATTGAGTACAGCTCCAAACTTGTGATAAATAATCCAAAAGTGTGATTCCCCTTTCCAAATTGGTTCAAATTGAATCTCTAATAGCTACCATTTGGAAGTATGTACTTTTAAGCACTTTTGGTTAAAGTCTTGCTATTTGCAAGCCTTATCTTAGGCTGCAAGAAGTACAGGAATATAGAGGTATGTTATGTCTCCTCAGATTATACAGTGAAATGAAGCAGCTCCAATCATGGTTCTTCAGGAGGATTTGAACCAGCAGAGGACACTCAGTTTTTAAGTAAGGAAACAAAAAACAGATGAAGGGGAAATCTGCATTAAGTATGTCCAGAATGGTCCCAAATATTGAAGAAATGAAAGAATCCATGTAAAACCCCAGAGAAAGGGCTATTGGAAGAGAAGCTCAAGCCCATCTCCCTTTCTTTTGATAGCAGAAGAGTAGGAAGCTAGACGAACATTTTGAAGCACATTTGGAATTACAGGGCAGTTCAAATTTTGATCCAAGTATCAGTTCCCCAGCTGCTGAGGAGAGACGTAGGATAATGATAATGAGTATAAAACAGCACTGTCAGTTTTTGGTAGGGGGCTTGCATAGCAGCAAACCAAAATTCTTTTACTACTTTCATATCTTCTGTTCAAGACAGTTAACATCAGAAGCAATGTGACCAGTGGTGACTAACAGTAGTGCTGCTAAAGTCCCGATCTGTTGGCTGTTCCTATTCCACTCAGGAGAGACAGGTAGGACTGAACAAAAGAGAAGTTTTATGTGCAATCTGTTTTCAGCAAGTGCAGTGGCTGGCTGTGCTTGAATCCAGAGCCAGAGGAACCAAAGGGAGAGCATGGGGAGGGAACAGAAAGGAAGTGGTGTCTGTCTGTTGCACAACTGAAGTGGTGTTGCCTGTAACACTCAAGCAGGAACCAAGGTGTGTGTTGGACAGAGAATTAAATATTTGTGGCACTTTGGTTTTCAGCATGGTTAAGACTTGAGACTTTACAAATCTGGTGGAAGAATCAGGTTGCTTTGATGTGGAAGTAGGTCTGTAGTAGGTCTGTAGTGGGACTTGTGTTTTGTAGTTTCCAAAAGCAGCTTTAAAAAAATACATGTTTTAGGGTGGCCCATGGAGAAAATTATGCTCAGGATTTTAATATTCAAGAGCAGTCATGACTGTAAGAGCCCTTCAAATGCACTTGGTCTTCTAGGACAGTTTCTGCTCCTGTGACTGGGCTCACTGTTAGCATAGCAGCAGGCAGAAATTCAGGCAGAAAGTTCCAGGGCTTTATCTTGTTACTCTACCACACTGCGATCCTGTTCCTATGAAGTTTCCTTGAGTTCAGTGGCAGAACACATCCAGCAGCCACAAGTGAGCAAGCATCAGACCACCAGACAGAAGCAACTACCCAAAGGTTTTAGGGTTTGCCCATGCTGGCAGGATATATGAATAGCAAAGCATTGCACATGTGTGGAGTTTTGTTTGTGACCAGATGTCCTTCTAGCACTGCATGGTGCAACTGAGGCTGCAGCCTTCTGGAAAGGCACTCAAATTTGTTGCTATTATGAATCCAAGCCCAGTCAGTATGACCTGAGGCCATATCATGTTCACTGCATAGAGAATTCAAGCAGGGCTGCACAAGAAACACCTGCATGTCTTTTCCAAGTGGTTGCCAGAGTATACAGTGGTCGTCAGCAATTAAAAGATCAGGGAGATAAGGGGCAGGAAGGACTGCAATTATTCAAAACTTATAAATGTGTTTTATAGGCAAAAAATGCAGATTTTCAACATGTAACACCATTGATCATGAGTGTCAGGAGTATTACAAACCTCAGAGTTTACAAATCAATGTACTAGGTTGAGTTTTTTTAATAAGTCTGTGCAAGGAATGGGAAGATAAGAGGGTTAATAAAAAAAAATTGAAACATCTTTGGAGTTTACATATATTTCCTGAAGGAACTTCCCTCAAAGAATTTATCTTAATGTTTCTTCCTTAAATGCAATTTTTGTGCCATCCTTGATTTTGAGGCTGGAACATGTCTGTGACTGCTTGTTTGTGAAGGCTCTTTATGCTTTCTCACTATACAATTGTGAAATGTCTGAATGTGCTTTGATTTGCATTATTTCTTTTCTGTCTTTCTTCTCATCCCAATTTTAAGCTCGCTTTTGTCCTGAGAAATTAAATAATTTTCTTTTTTTGGCAGCAAAATGACTGCCTTGTTGGAGTAAAGATGTTTCTTTCAGCTGTGTCCTCTTGCTGCCAGCCCCAGGCCAGACTCCCTGACAGGTCACCCTGTGATGGCACCAGCATCCTCTTGGGAGAGGTGGGAGCGCTGTTACTCAGGGCAGTGCCAGGGAGGGGGTGCCAGCCCAGCTTGGCCCTCTTGGTGCCCCCGAGGCAGCCTGGGCTACGCCACACGCAGAGTGCCTACGTCGGGAGGCACAAGGCAGCCAGCAAAGAACCCACAAAGCAGAAAGGCAGGCTCCTGCTGCCAAATATCATGTCCTTATGCTCTGCATGCCTCATCAGATGCCCTGCAGCAAGGGTTCATTATTCAGCCTCTTCCTTGCCCTGCCACATCAGCAGGAGGTTTGCTGCCAGGAATGGTGGGCCCTACACCATACCAGGACCCAGAGCCCAGGTGAGGTGAGGGCTCGCTCTCCCCCTTATGTGGTGGGCAGGGAGGTACCTGGATGCACAGGCAGGCTCTGTGACCCTCCACATTTTGAAGGGAGGGAACAGAGCTGCAGGAGCAGCTGGAAGGCGGGCAGCAGCAGAACAGACGTGTCCTGTGGCTCTTGCGGTGCCACACTGCCACACATGAGCTGTCTCCCCACCCTCACCCTGATGTGGCCGTGCTGGGCGAGCCTTAGCCCCTCCTGGGTTCCACTCCTCCTGAGTCACTCCCTGCCTGCAGACTTGCTGTCGTGTTACATGTTTGGTTGTAGCCCCTGTGAGTTAAGGTTGAGTCAGGGCTAGCTGTTCTTGTTTTCTCTTGCCACAAAACACAAGATCTGGTGAGCAGCAAAGTGCCTGGAGCTGTCTGAAATCTCAATGACACAAAATTGTGTGGGAGTGTTGATCCACTGGAGGGTAGGAAGGCTCTACAGAGGGATTTGGACAGGTTGGATTGATGGACTAATGCCAATGGTATGAGGTTCAACACAGAAGTGCTGGGTCCTGCTCTTTGGTCACAACAACCCCAGCCAGTGCTACAGGCCCTGGAAATTTGCCTAGAGGAAAAGGACCTGGGAGTGCTGGCTGACAGCAGCTGAACATGAACCAGTGTGTGCCCAGGTGGCCAAGAAGGCCAGTGACATCCTGGCTTGTGTCAGGAAGTCTGTCCAGCAGGACCAGGGTAGTGATTTCCCCCCTGTACTTTGCACTGCAGAGGCTATACCTTGAGTACTGTGTTCAGTTCTGGGCCCCTCCCAACAAGAAGGACACTGAGGAACTGAAATGTGTCCAGAGAAGGGCAATGGAGCTGCTGAAGGGTCTTTAGAGTAACTTACATGAACTGAGAAGCTGAGGGAGTTGGGGGTGTTCAGCCTGGAGAAAAGGAGGCTCAGAGGAGACCTTATTGCTCTCTACAACTACCTGAGAGGAGACTGGGGCCAGGTGGGGGTTGGAATCAAGCTGCACCAGAGGAGGTTCAAGTTTGATAGCAGGAGAAATTTCTTCATGGAAAGGGTTGTTAAACTTTGGAATGGATTGTTCAGAGACATGATGAAATCACCATCCCTGGAGGTGTTCATAGAAGCAACTGCATGTGGCATACAGTGCTCAGGTCTAGCTGACATGATGGTGATGAAGCAAAGGTTGGACTCAATGGTTTTGGAGGTCTTTTCCAATCTAAATGATTCTGTGATTCTATGTAAGTGCCCTGCAGGTTTAAGGCAGGGTTGCAGATGAAGGCACTTTAGCACTAGGCTAGGTTGTTTGGATTATGCTTGGAGATAATTTAATGGACAGTGACAGAAGGTAGATTGCTCCTGTTTTTCATTCAGAGTGGGAACTGTGCTAGAAACAAGGTGAACGGAAGGCAGAGGACAAGCAGTGTTCATCCTTAAATGAACAGGCCTGGCTTAATCCTTAATGCCAGGCTTCTCAAACCTACTATGTGTGGGCTGTTTGTGGCTCTTTTGGCCAGTCCTCTTCAGATGAGCATAAGCCCTGTTCTCTGAAAAGATGTCAGGCTTCCCCAGCTCTTGCCTTCCTAAAGCCACTTGCTTTGAAACCTGACCCTTGTGCAGTTTTCAGTAAGGACCGTTCCACTAGGGAGGCGGTTACCTGGTGTAAGGGTAATGCCTTCAGACCCTGGCGAATGTCCCACTCTGGAGCACCTGGATTGCTTTGCTAGCAGCACACCTGCCTGCACGACCCATGGAATGTGCTCACTGCTGTGTTAAGAAAAGCCTGCAGCACAAGAGTTGCCAGATCCTTTTGGACTTCATGTTTCTCCCAGTGCCGTGGTGTTCACTTGCACCCTGCGTGGTATGTGCTGCGCCAGTGGCAGCATCTCCACTGATGGACACGACTTGTGGGACAATGCAATTCTGTGGCAGATGGCTAGGACAGGTCACCAAAAATGTTGCTTTTAATATGTAATGTACAGAAAGCAGGAGAGCCTGTTATATGGAGTACGGTTTCCCTCTCTGTGAGTTATTCCAGGAGAAGATTAGTGCCTCTTGCTCCTTCCAATCCTTCCACAAGAAGAAACACGGTATGGGGCGGGATGCCACTGCAATGAGTGGATTGCTGTTGCTGCATGGTCAGGCTGCATCTGGGGAAAGGGAGCACTGCCTGTTCATTGTGCACTAAGACTGGAGAGTATGTGTATCCCCTTCATGCAAACTCTGACAAGCTGGGTGGTCTCAGTGGAGACTTTCAACCTCTCTGCACTTCTGCTTCCCCAATGTATAAAGGGGGATAGTAATAATTAATTCTTTCACAGAGGTACTGTGTTTTCATGTCCACAGAGTGCTTTGAAGGGGTAAAATACTTAGTACTATTGTAGGTTTCCAAATTTCAGCTGTATTTCATTGCAAGTGTAACAGAGAATGATATATTGGTTCAAAAACATATTTGAAACTCTTGGTAATTAGGAAGTCGGGCAATGGCAATTAATGTTCTCAGACATGGTGTTACTGCTCTTCTCCAAACTATAGCTCATTTAAAATGCTAGCCCTATAATTTATTAGCAATATTTAATACCTCAGTGACCATAAAACTCAGTGTTTTATTACCGCTGATTAACATATGTTTGATGTTCTGCCCAGTGTTACACAATCCAAAACAAATTACTCTCAGGAAGCTGGATATTATATAAATACAGAAAAGCAATAAATAATGCATTGAAGAAACAGTTTTCTGTGGGTTCTAACATGCCACAATATCTCCAAATGACTTAGAATTCTTAGGCAGTTTCTCAGTCCTCCAGGACTATTTGCACCAAAGAACCCTCCTCACACCATACTGGCTACTATCTCTGCTGCAAATTTGCTGGTGATCCTTGGCATCCTGTGAGCCTCCAACACTTCAGTCTGATCATGCCCTACCAGAGGAAAGCTGGAGTTGTTTGGTCAGAGTGTCTTCAGTTATGATAGTCTCCTTAATAAACTACAGATGTGTGGGAAACAGAAAGGCTCTTTCATATTTCAGGATGCTTTTTTCCCCTTCTCTCAATCTGGTGTGAAGAAAAAGAACTTTACAAACGCATGGAATTTTTTATTTTCTTGAGCCCATTTAAGGCAGAGCTTGGATAAGAATAAGAGGTGAGGAGAGGGAAAGCTGATGGACTTAGGGAACATGAGTTGCCTAGAATCAGATTATTCTCAGCTAAATTTTTATGGAGCAGCTATGATATGTACCTGTTGAAAATCACGTCTGGTTAGATCTTCATTGACCATGCCCAAAACTCTGCAAATATCCATAGTTTCAGAAGTTCCAGTTATAACTAAGAAATCCAAATGAGAAAGGTCCAATTATGTAGCTGATCTATACCTGTGCAATCCCACAGCTTATTTTTCTGAGGACCTGGAGTTCCACCTCTCCTAAGACCATACTTCATATAAAGCACTAGTAGATGTGTGTAGCAGAAGCCCAGACTCAGGTCAATAGTACCTTTATCCCATAGTGCAGGCCTGGGCTTCCCCTTCCACTTGTAAAGAGTTAGATGCTGTAAAGTCTTGTAGAAAATGAGGATTTTACTTTTCTTTAAAGTCATATTTTCACTGGGAGAAGGGGGATAAAATTGCTACAACCAACTAGTTATATTTATTTTAGGAGAAAAATAAAACCAATATTGCATTTAAGAAAAACTATTCTTCCTGTGGCAGTACAGATTTGTGCTGAAGAGCCTTTAACATGGACCAGGCAGATACTGCCCAGGCACAAAGTAAAATATTACTTGATGTCCTGAGGAACTTGCTGTTTGAGTCTGTGCAGAAGTGGGGAACGGGGAAGAAGAAACAGTAAGATAATGACTGAGTTTCTGGTTACTGTAATCCAGCCCTGGCTTCAGCAGGGTGAAGAGCTTAATGGCTCCTTTCACACTTCTGCTCAGCCATACAGCATTTGGAACCTCAAAAATGTACTCAAAACCTCAGTCTCAAAAGTGTACTCACTGCACGCCCTCCCTTTTCCTTAAAACTTTCTTTTGCCCCCAACACCTTCCAGCAACAGAAGGTTTTAGTCCCTTAGCCAAGTCGGGTCAATAATGGATGTTTTGTTTCAGTGGCTGCCTTAAAATTGGGTTAGGCCAAAAAAATGGTTTATTTTCTTTCTACTGGTGTAACACCAGGATGAGAAAATTCGTGTTAGAGTCAATGTTGAAAATTTCATTCATCTTCAAACAGAAAGATTTGTTTCAGTTTTTGACTATTTAGCTTTCTTTCTTGCTCTTATGTAGGACAACCTTTAAATGAAAATGGCATTGCACAATGACAATTGGATAATCTGTTTTAAAAATTTAGGAAAAAAAAAATTTTTTCAGCATCACTGAAGTGCGAAACTTGTCAAGTTTTGTTCTCTGACTTTTGAACAAAACACAATTTTAGAAGAGATTACAAAGAGATGTGTTTGTTCTCTATTCATAAGCCATCTAATAAACCGTTTCCAGGACCAGACCTAATGTTCTGCTCTTCAAAGTGCTTTCTGTCAGGTCAGTAGATGAGATCAGAAAATGAAGTTTTTGGAATGATATTGCAGGCTATTTACTATACATCCTAAAGTTTTCACTTCTTTCTTCGTCCTCTAACAATATAAAACAGTTTTGTGTTGGCACCAGGGAAAAGGGTCAAGCTTCTGTCTTGCTATGACTTTGCCATCTACAAACTAGAGACTGGGTGCTACAGGTTTTATATATAAAACAGAGCATTCCCACAAATGCAGGCAATTTCAGCCCACCTTTTTATACTTCTGGAGAGTATATTCAGAAGCTGAGAAAAGCTAGAATGCTTCATTGGAGCCAGTGGTAAGGCAGAGGACATCCAGCTC
This sequence comes from Aegithalos caudatus, assembly GCA_013389925.1. Classification (NCBI taxonomy): domain Eukaryota; kingdom Metazoa; phylum Chordata; class Aves; order Passeriformes; family Aegithalidae; genus Aegithalos; species Aegithalos caudatus. The sequence goes on along the minus strand of WEIU01000386.1, from coordinate 198,447 downwards.
TTTCTCAGGCTCACCCCTACACTATCTGAGAGATTTCTCTTTCTAAAACTCCTCTCATGAACATCTGCTAATTTCTCTTGGAAATATCAAGAATAAGGTTGTGAAAACACCAATTAAAAATTCACAAAGAATTGCTAGTGACTTGTTTAGCATTTTCTGAGGCAGATGAGAGATTTGGGCGCCAAAAGATAAAAGGATTTTGACACTGTGATTTATATGTTAAGGAGCCTCCCCCCTCCCCCATTCTCTTTTTATTTTTTTAACTCCCCTTAGTCCTACTGCCCTGCAGCATTCATTTTGAGAGAGGCTAAAGCAACTTTTTATATTCTTGTGACTGCATGTCAGTGCCTGTTCCTTAATTCTACATCTGGCTTAAGTGCATTCAGGTGACTCATAACTTTGGGCTTAGATTTTTTTTCTCTTTCTTCATTTATCAACAACAACAATAATATTATGCAGGAAGGGTTTTTTTCTTCCTCTTCTACTAACCTGGAAAGCCATGTGAGTAGTCCTGATATGAGCAAATAATAAAATAGTAGACAAGATGGTGGGAGGAAATGAGACTGCTCTTTCATAATAGTTTGGTGATAAGTTAAGCTCCCTTCTGCTATTATCTGGATTTGTATTTATCCATGTAGACTAAGTGTACTGTCAGGCTGTACTGAAGTGACTTCTTTTTCTTCCATCCCTCTGCCATGGCACAGAACTCTGTTCTTGTCAGCCTTGGTGCCTGAGACTAGGGAACCCAAATTACAGATTTTGTGCCATGACAAATCGTAGAATCATGGAACGGTTTGGGTTGGAAGGAACCATAAGAATAATTTAGTTCCAGCTCTGCTGCCATGGGTCTTTCACTAGAGAAGGTCACTCAGAGCTCCATTCAACCTGGCCTTGAGAATTTCCAGGGATGGGACATCCACAACTTCTCTGGGATACCTGTTCCAGTGTCATACAAATTTCAGAGTGATAAATTTTTACCTGCATAGTCTAAACCTACCATCTTTCAGTCTGAAGCCACTCCCTCTTGCTCTGATACTACATGTCACAATAAAACATTAGGTCACCCCTAAACCTTCTTTTTTCCAGGCTGAACAAACCTATGAATCGACCGCAAAAATTCACTCAGCCACAGGTGTGCACTGGGGCTTTTGAGAAAGGGAGCAGTAGGGACAAACTGCAGGAGTTGTTCTTGTTCACGTGACCCACACTGTTCTCTCCTACCTGTAAGAAGAGTTACTGCAACTTATCTCTAGAAACTGCACATACAACTTGTGAGAAGCAGGAGATCCTGTGATATCTTGCACACTTCCCTTATCTCAGGAGCAGGCATGGCTGGATCTTTCAGAGATGTTTCTGGCAGACAGGAACTACTATCATTTGCTCTTTTTCTCTGTGATACTATGCTCAAAGGGTCCAGCTGAGGTTAGAATACATACCTGTAGCATGAGTATATAATACAAGGCTGTCTTCAGCTTCTAAGACAGTAAGCAGGGCAGTTCCTGTTCTTGTGGGACTTGGAAAAATCACTTTTACAAGGAAAAATAGAGGTCTATTTACAAGAAGTGTTGTTGCCACTGTTGCAGGAAGTGCCCGTTATCACCAACATGTTCAAATAGCAAAGTTGAACCGAGCTTCAATCAAAATTTGAATCAAATGTTTTCTTGATAATATGGAAAACAACAGTTTTTATTTGTTTTTCTATGTCTATGCTATAGATATGTCTATGTCTATCTATACTCTTGTTTGCTTAGATAGGATGTGCTTAGATAGATGCAGGTGTCCAGGAGCTCAGCAACATTAGTTGACTAACAGTACCTAAGCTACTGGATTAAATTTTTATTCAAGGTAAAGGGAGAGGAATACTTAAAAAAGATTAATGCTCATTTCACTAAGTTACACTTACTGTAGGATGTGTAAATGTTTGGAAGATAATGGAAAACTGAGCTTTGTGCCACATCTTTTTCCTTTCTTATCTCAAAGTCACTTTGTGCCCAATTACACCAACCAGAAGGATGTCCTTTGCTTGTTCTCTGTATATTCTTTGCTGCTGCAACCTTTGGGTCTTCTGCATTACATGTCCTAGGCTGGAAGAGTGACTGAGAAATGTGTCAAATGGAAGTATGGCAGCCTCCTGAAGTCATTGTTTAGCTAGTTGTGTTCCTAGACATTAGAGTCTAGGTACATATTCCTGCAAAGTGTCAGCTGCACATGCTGGGTAGCTGTAGTATTTTTTAGGTATCTGATGATGTTGGCTGCTGTCAAAGTCAGGCCACTACTCAGATGTTTATGGCTATTCTTATGTGTGTATAGCAGATGCGTGTAGGGGAAGTTGCTAAGGGCTTTTTCTAAAACTCAGTTCTGAACAGGAATAATGCTTGGCTTCTGATCTGGAGCTGCCTGCTCCAAGGCCTTCTGCCAGGTATGGTTTTCACTCTGGGACTCAATGTACAAGTTTACCTTGATACTCTACTCACCCATGATGCTAGGGTGAGTAGAGAGACTTCAAAGAGTTCTCAGGAGGGCCCCAGGCCTGGCCTGAGCTAGGAGCATACTTTCTTTTCCTGTGAAAGGGTAAACAAAGTCAAATGTCTTCCTGTTTCAGTTCTTCAAGGTAAAAGTTGTGGGTGGGTTGCCTTTCATGCACAACAGTAAAAAGGTTGCTGTTTGTTTTTGCGCCTGCTTACAAGGATCTCACTGGTGGTTTGCTTGCCATCCTCCACCCAGGTGAGTCATGTGGGAAGTCACTTGGGAAAGTCAGAAGCAAGCCAGGTGCAGACACTATCTGGTTTTGGTATCTCTTATGTACAAATATAAACAGAAGGAGGTTCTCCTTGAGTGATGCTGGAGAGCAAGCTGGCTTTGAACTGTCTGCCCTGTTCATTCCAAATATGTCTTGGCAGTATTGTTAAGGATGCATTTTGTGTGAACCTCATGCCATATTCTATACATAATACAGGCTTTCTAGAAGTCTCTTCTTGCAGGCAATGGGCTGCAGGCTATGTCATCTCCCAGGTGCAGTGCTTAATGTTAATCTTATGAAATGAAAAGTTCACACATGCTTGACACNAAAAAAAAAAAAAATCACACCCTGAATCCAAACAAATACCTGTAAATAGCAGCAAATATAAGTTAATTTGTCATCTGCAAATGCAGCCCCAGTAAAATTACAGTATACAATTCAGACAGAATGAAGATAACACTGAAGTCCCAACCACCGGGGAATCCTGAGCTCAAGCCAAGTCTCCTTCCTGTGCCTGCCTTCTTTGTGTGTGTTCAAGTATAAGACAGATCAGTGTGAAAAGACCTTCTGAGAGACAAACATGCAGGGTCTTTTTTCAAAACCCAGCCACAGTCTGGCAAAATGTCATACTTCAGGGAGCTTCAGCCACTCTCTGGAAGTGCCATCTTTCATGGGACTTTTAAAGCAAGACCTTTTGATCCCATTTTGTAGAGCAGATAAGCAACTATTCAGTCTCATCTGGCTTACAGTAGCAGACAGATCGCTCATATCTGTCATGTATTTTGCAGCCATTCTAGGTAGCGTATTTCCAATGAGATAGTACAATATGAAATTCAGGAAGACAGAGAACCATAATTCCATTTTTGCTGTAACTGCCAATATTTTTAACAAGGGACTTTCTCAGGAGACTTCCAGACTTAGTCTGGGATAAAGCTTGTGGGTAGAATGTCTGTCTTGCCAGGGAGAAAGAAGAAGGGGTTTGGGCAATGTACTAATTTGTTTTTCCATTCAAAATAAATGCTGCTTCATAACCCAATCAAGGAATGGAAGAGCACCACCCAGCAAATAAACTTTGCTGAAAATGTTCCCGCTCTGGTTTTGGAAGTTGGTTGAATATGTTAGAGCCAGAGTGCTTGGTTTGCCTAAGTCAATATGGCACACATAGAGATGTCAGGAAATGAGAGGCAGCTTCTTAACACAGAGTACAACCTGATCTATCGCAAAAGCATATTTCAGTAGCCCTTTTGTGATTCCCTGGGATAAATATCTTCTAGCGTAGGTGACTAAGCAAATTCAGAAAGGAGGTGAGCATCAGCAGTGTAGAGGAAGTTCCCTGTTGATTTTTTGGGCAAATTGTGCTCATATAGTCAATTTATAATGCAGCCAAGATCCTTTTCACAGCAGTATATTTTCAATACAGAGAACCATTTTAAGCTTATTTTATCGCTCTCATTTTTTCCCCAAGCACACATATCCATCCATAAGTGCCTACTTCACTTGGGAGTTTAAGGAATGAATATGAGGGTGGATGTTGCCCACCAAGTCAAAGTGGTTGTATTATCCCTACTCATTAGTGAGGTAAGCCATTGTTAATGCCTGTAGAAGGTTTCCAAGCTCAATTAAGTTGTAGCACTGTAAAACAAATGTTTGCAATAGGGCAAACTTGTGCAGCTCACATCCGGCCAAAACCGACAGCGAGCAGTCGGCAGACTGCCCATATTTAATTACATTATCCTCTGCCTGCAGTGTACCACAGGCCTCTGGAGGAAATCCAGGGCCATATATATTTTGTTTATATTTGCCTGTAATTTTTTATGATTAATTGGAGTTTTGGAAAATTGTTGTTTTAAAAGCCACAGCTTTGGAAATACATGTGTTAAGACTCAGTGTCTTGTCTTTAAGGAGTTGCACTATGGTAAAGCTGCCATGAAAAAAGATGGGAAAGAGATTGCTGCCATTTACACCAGCACAGCTGCAAATACATTTTGTTTTGCTTGTCATCGGGTCTTGTTTTTATGTGGCCTTAGTGGATGCTGTTCAAAGTTTAGCTGATGTGAGAACAGGATTACATTAGAAGTTTGTAGGTTTGAGGGTTATGGATAGCTTATGAATCCCAAGGGAGTGATAGGCTGATGGAGGCAATTTGGACCATGGAACAGGTGTTGCTACTGACCCCGGCTATCTGTCCTTCTCAGTCTTGTTCTGCTCCTGAATCTGTGCAAGAACTGTCAAAATTGACAGTTCTGATGAGGAATTTGCCATGTTCTGATGAGTGACCACCATGTTCATATCGCAATTCTTCCCTTGTGATGAAAACTGGAAACTGATTCCTGAACTACATGTAGGATTTTGGAAAGTGATTCCTGAGCTACACGTACCCTCAATAGAATGGGACCAGCAGCTGAGGGTGGTAATCTGGTTGGGCAGTGCAGGCTAATGTGTCAGTGAAACATGTTCATAATGAAGGGGGAAAGAGAAGAAAGAACTATGTTTTGAGTATTAATTCAGTCATAGTGGTCTGAAGTCTGATTTCCAATGAGCATTTATTGCTCCCTCACAGCTGACTCAGCAGAGAGATTCAAGACTAGACTTGTATATATGTTGAAGTCTGTTTTTGCTGAATATGGGACCTCCAAAGGCAAAGCTCTAGGTAGTCTCTGTCTAATGATGCCATTGTAACTTCACAGAAGTCATGTGCAGTTAAGCCTCATGGAATAGGTTGCTTCTATGCTGGAATTTCAGTATCATCCATTATTCTGAATATAAAGTTTTAAAAACAAAATTTGGAAAAAAAAAAAAGATTTTCATTTTCCTCCCTAGTCATTTTGAGGATGTATTTGTTGGTATGGCCTTTGTGGATAAATCTATGAAAATGTCTTCTATCTGCATATGTAAATCCAGTAACAGAGTGCACATACATACAGAGTCACCAAAACTGCATGTACTGGTGTGCTGTTCTGTGGTCACCACCAGCTGCCTGCAGGAAAGGCAAATTCAGTCAAAGATGTGTCCTTCATGCACAAAATAGTCTTATACTATTTCCATCCTCTCATAGGTTAAATTGTCCAAAGGAGTGAATAAACCAATCGTAAAGTCAATGCCTGGCAGATTGTCATATATGGGATGGCTAAAACTGTGCTAGAAGGACAAGAGTTCCTGAAACAAATTTTGCATAAAGGGCTTCTAAGTCTTCAGCTGGAATTTGATTCTGAACAGCTCCTAAAAATGAGGGTCTATAATGATTTTGAAATAAACTTTCCAAAGTTGTATATCATTTTGTTTATGAGTAGCCTGAGGGAGAGAAGTTCAAGAATCCCTTTCTGGGTTTCTCAGATTACCTGAATTTCATCATACGTAATAAGAAAATTATTTTGCATTAAATACAAAAGGTGGTTTTCGACAGTTAGAACTTGCTATAATTTTATTATGCTATAACTTTAAAATTTTATTATGTGCATGTGAGCAAGATTTCCATTCTTGTTTTTTCTTAGACAAAGGGATTTGATGTTGCTAATATCACCATGTCGTGCTTGCCAGGACTAGAGCATTGTATGTTGGTGCAAAAGAAACACGTAGAAAAATCCATTCTCTGCCTGCCAGTTTGGTTTTATCTGTCTTTTGTTACGGGTAGTGTGGGTCATGGCACAGTACCTGGTACAGGGCGTCAACTTTGGCTGAATTCCACATCAGCCTTCCGGGTAGGCTTCAGTTGGAACCTGAATGACACTTGGTCCATGAACTCATCCACTGCACAAAGACAGATTTTATTTTTTGAGGACAAGCAAATGTTCAGTTGTCAGCAGTGACCATGTGTTACTGACTTCAAAGAGATCCCAAGATCAGTTGGTTTATTTAGAACTAAGTGTAATGCCATGTCCCAATAACAGTTGCAGAAAATATTTACATCATAATTTTATTTATTTGGATTCATCCCACCCATTTATAAAAAAAAAACAAACCCAACAAACCCACAAGAGATTGTTTGGATGTGCATGTCTTTGTACAACTTGAGAAAGCTTCTGGTGTTTTTAAACTACACCAATATGCAGAGAGGCAAGTGCTGGCATGGGTGTGTGTGCTGGCAAATGGAAAAATAATAGTAAAACAACCGAGGGTAAACTCACCTCCTTGAAAAGGTGAAAAGTGAATACAAGCTATATTGTGCAAATCAATCCTCCCTTATATCATGGGTTCTTGCTTCTGAAAGGAGTTTTTCCACCTGTCTTCTGGACATTTTTGTATTGTTTACGTTCTTATGCTGTTCAGGTTCATCAAGTCATAAAGCTTTCTAGAATTCAAAATGAATCTCTTAAAATCTTGCTTCAGAGGAAGCTGTCTAGAAGGAATTTGGGGTCTTATTTTAGTTATCCAAAGATCAGCAGGCAGAGGAGAGAAATTTCTAAACTGTCAAGTAACTTTTGGAAATGCCCTTTTGTCCATAGGGATGTACATGTTTCTTAGATGCAGAGATGCTCCAGATGACTTGGTATGAGCTAACAGGCAGCAGAGCAGTGCACAGTACAGTGCAACCACTGGATGCTGGCCCCATAGGTCATGTTTTACCATAGTTATGACTACTGAGCCTGAGTTGATTCTTTAGATTTCCTGAGAGAAGCGTCTCTGGCTCATGTATATCGCCGCTGAAGTATGTGGAGAAGTGCACACAGCAAAACAGATTTAGCTGAATTTACCAATAAACCATGGGTGCAGCTTATACATGACAGCACATTTTGGTCTAGAAAGAGCTGTTATGCTCCAACAATGGCTCTGTGGTAACAATACATGTATCCAAAAGGTGCTGGAGGAGATGTGTTGCTCTGAGGGGTCTGTAGATCTAGAAACCCCAGAAAAATCTCCAAAGTTCTGAAATTCTACCTCAACAAGATTTCCAGGATCAAAAAAGTGGGTTTATCCAGAAGAGCAATACGTTTTGTTCTAACTTCTTGGAACATGGTACATCTAGACCTTCATTAATACTGTAGGGATTCAGGTTTGAATGCAATGTGAGGTGAGTCTAGGGTGAAATATTTGGTACCTCTTCATGTCATTGCATGCTGGTCAGGCATCAGCAGTACTCCTGTTTCTTGAGAAACTCCATCCTAAGTCAGAGAGACATTTTTAACACTCTACCTGGAGCCCACAACTGTTGCACTGGTGAAAATACTGTGAAGTAAATTTTTTTCTTTCTCTTAGTGTGCTCTGTTTTTCCTCCTTTAATCTGCTATAGATTTGTGGCAAGGGTGTTTTTATGCCCAGTTCTCTGGCTGGGATGAATAAAACAAACAGAGGTCAAGTGACTAATTCAAACCCAAACAGTGCACCAGCCCTTCAGCTAGGCTTTTGGAATGAGTTTAATGATGTTTAACTCCTTGCTGTAGCTGCTGCTTTAGTGTTCCTGTTTCCCAGCAGATTGGATACCAGGTCTACCAATCTACCAAGGACAAATAGGCCTGTTGCCCTATCACAGTAAAAATTACCATAAACCCAGGGAAAAGTGTTTGCACCAGTGCATGGACAAGTACTGTCCACAATTCTGTGTGCCTATTCTCCAAATAATCCTGGTGTCAGTGTTCAGGGCTGTGTTGCCTGCAATTAGTCATCAAAAAGGCAGAGTCTGCCTTATATATTGTGAATGATCCTTGAAACTGATTGGTTAGCTGGAGAATATAGTGACACATCCAGAAATAAATAGATAGTCCCCCAAAAAAGCTGTCCTTTGCAACCACAGAGGACTGTGAGAGGGCAAGGAGACAGAATTAAAGCTGGGAGGGTTAGAATGATAGACAGCTGAATAAAGCTGATGTTGTTTCAACCATAGTTGGGAAAACAATGGCCCTGTATGCCACTTCAACTTCATCCCTTCTGCAGGAGCCTGGGGCTTTTTTCTATGCTCTTCTTGGGATTCACATCTCCCTATCCTGGACATGGCTACCTGGAAGGGATAGGGAGGAACAAAAACATCTTCCCCTTGCAATGCTGCTTGTTCCTTTTAACATGGGGAGGGAGTATTCCCTGCCTGCTGCTCCTTACAGTGAATTCAGCACTCTGAGGGGAATATTGAAAAGCCACTAGCAGGCTGACTTCTCCCAGTTTGGCCAGAGGCCTGGGGAAACAGAGACAATCTTTTACCAGAATTAGTAACTGTGAGGCCACGGAAGGGAAAATGCCCATAACAAGAGAGCCTTCTACATGACTCCCACCAGAGGGGTTGAGTCTAAATGACACAGCCTTGTCCGTAGCAACTTGTCTGTTCCAGTTTTATGTGACTCAACAATAGAGTTTCCACTGTTTCCCTTGCAAGACTCAAAAGAAAGCAGGTCTTACAGACCAGATAACCCTTCCTTATTCATGTGGAATAATCCCACTAAGAAGTCATTCATGGGTAAAGCAAAGAGAAGCTGTCCCTAAAACAGCTTTCTGCATATATTTGAGCCAGTGGATTCCTGCATGTACACTGTTGTGCTTGTGGAGCAGAACACACAGACAAGGGGCAGCCTGGGTATGTGAATGTAACTTCTCCTCTGTACAAGCAAAATGCCACCACAAACAACTCTCCCCTTCCTTCCCCCCACCCTGCCCCCATCTCTCTGGGTTCTGCTTGAATGGAAGAGTAGAGAAACAGGTCATGGCAGGAGTTGTGCTTGCACAAACAAGGAACAGTATTCCCCCATATAACACAACAACCTCTGGTAGGTTTTTCAGACAGCTTGAAACCTTGAAACCCTGTGTTTTAGGAGGTAGCTATCCATCCAAAGGAAACAAATTTAGCTTCTCTGTCACTTGTACTCTTTTTTCTTCAGAGTGGTGAGGTCTGTGACTAATTATGAACCCTCAACAAGAAATAAGTATTACACACTTGAATTTGTGAACTTTGCTGAGCTTGGACTATCAGGTTGTCAATACAACGATAGTCCCAGACTCTGGAGAGAGGCCCATGAAGAGCTGAAAGACAGGTGTCTTATCAAGCAGTTGACAAGCAGTTCCAATTTATTCTTTGGCAATCTGCACTTTGAATGAGTCAAGTACAGTGGCCTTGATAACAGAAGGGGCTGCCTTTGGCACAGCTCTGCACCTTTGAGCAAATATGCTCTCATGTACACTGCAAAGGGATGCCAGGTAGATGATGTCAGAGATGAATCCAAAACCTGTTCCTGCTTGTATTGCAATCCTTCAGATAGATTGGGGTTGTGACGAGTGAGGCATGGTTTGATAACTTGTCCCATGGGACAGCTTCAGGGGCTGTGTGCAAGTCAGATGAGGAGTGACATGCAGAACAATGAGGAACCCCGCAAGCCTCATCAGCCAGTCTCCCTGAATAACAGCTTGAAAGGATTAAATCTTTGGCCAGTTGCACCTTACATTCAACCAGACCATGTGCCTAGAGACAGCACAGCATGATAGTGACAGCTCAAATTAGTGTGCTTTTGGTGAAGTTCTTAAAATCACCACAGTTAAAAGGAGATCCTAGGGTCAGATGTGACAGTATCCAAGAGCCTGTAAAGTTTCATAGTTGATAAAGAGAAGAGAAGGTTACATTGGCTGTTTCTGAGAATAGCAAAATCACCTCAAGCCTTTTCTAGATAAAATTTAAAATTGATTTCCAAGAAAAAGTATGGGATTTGGATCAGGATTTCTTGGGCATTTTTGTAAGAAATTATATTGGAGTTTTTGTTTATGTCAAGGATCTTGGTAAGTAATTAATTCCTTTAGGACTTTTTCAGCTGGTCTCATATACAATAACAGGCCAATACTTTCATGACCATAACAGAAGCATCAACTAGTTTTCTTGGGAATAAGAAGATAGTGTCCCCATGCATTATGAACTGATAGCATTTTTTGTCATGTTAAAAATGAAGTAAACTTGGACAATTTCTTGGCTGGCTGTTTCCTAATGCCAATGGGAATCACAGGGAAGCATTGATTATTTGATTGATTATTATTATTATAGTCAATCTTGCTACCTGAACAGTCAGTGTGAACTGACAAAGCAAGGAATTATTCCAACTTGCAGTGATGATGAAGCAGCACAGTCTGGGACCACATCTGCAGCTCCAGGTTGCTTGAAACACTTGTGTTAAGAGTTCTTACTGGCTTCAAAACATGATAAGATCTAGCAAAATATTTCACTTCTGCATCTGTATGGATTTAACAAGGAGCATTTTAAGAGAATCACAGGAGTGACCTGTGGCTTTCATAAACCCACCATGGACAAATGTATATGTTAATTATGGAAAAATTTGATTTCTGTAAGAGTAGGAAATGCTTCTCTGTCATGCACTGTTTTATCTGTTGTTATTAAATACTTTGATTGAAGCATTAGGGGCTTCCTTTCTAGATAGAGGTACATTAAGGCAGTAATACAGCTTCTCACAATTAATCAGAAATATTGTCTGTTTCTGTGAATTACCACTGAGCTGAACGAGACTTGTCAATTTTAAAGGCCTCTATGTACTAGCAAGTCTATTGCCATAAAAATCCCATGGAGAAAATATCATAAAGTTCAGCACTTCAGTTCTTTTTTCTATGGTAGATGCTGAGCTATCCAAAGAATGCCTGTCTGGGTTTTGGCACAGAGGCTTACTGGATTGTTCCTATCAGTACCTGTGAAAATGATGCCAGCTGCAATGATGTGGCAGTCTAAGAAGGATGGCACTAACCCTACCAATTTTATGTTTTCTCTTTATAACTTGGGTACTTGTTTCTTTAATAATTTCCAAAGTTGCTCAGAAACGTGAAACATGAATGCACAACCCCAGACAGAAACATTGCTGAAGAATATCTGGAAAGCAGAATACTCAAAATTCATTGCAAAATTATTGATGCAGCAGAAATTTCTGATTTCAGATGCCTGACTCTCCACCAAGCTAGTAGAGTCAGTCCAAGAAATTTGGTCACATTGATAGGAGTACATGGATAAATATGATGCACTGAAAAAGTACCAGTGTAGCCACTGTGAGAGGGAGTTTCATAGCTCTCTGTAGGGTGTCAATAAGTCTGCAGATAAAAAGGATCCAGCCAATATGTTATACTAGGACTTTCAGAAGATCCTTAATGATGTTTCACAACATAACATTTTAGCAATGTAAAGTTGTAGTGGGGTTAGAGAAAAGGCTCATTTTCAAACTGAAAGCTGATTAAAGGTGAGGAAGCGAAGAGTCACTCAGTGGCCACTTTTCACAATGGAGAAAAGTCAGCAGTAACACCCTTTTGAGATCACTGGGACCTTTTGAGATCACTGGGCCCATTTTGATTCTGAAACATCAGCAGTGACCAAACTGGAAGTGAAGAGTCAAATCTATAATTTTTGGATAAGCATTTTGAGTGAATCAAACGTTACACCAATGGTGAAGGACACTCAATGAATATCATAAAACTGAATGAATAAAAAGCTGGCTGATACACTTCACTTTACGTAAATAAGAGGAAATTAATTTAGAAAAAAAGTGACCCTAACCAGGCTACATTGTGCTGGACTCCAAACTGTATGTAATCGTTTCCATAAAAGAATTTTTGAAGTCATTACCAGGGATTCCCTGGAATTCTTGTCTTAATGTGCCAAAGCTGATAAAAAGCCAATGAAGTTGTGGGCATCAGAAGGAATGATGCTGTGAACAAGACTGATATTTTGCTTCTGTGTAAAACTGATGTGTCTACATTTTGAGTGTTGGGCACAGTTCCAGTCTCTGCATCTGAGGAATAAAATAATAGAGCTGGAAAATGCCCAGAAGAAGATAGCTAAAATGATTGACACAAGGGAGCGATCATCTTACAAGGAAAGATTAAAAATGCAGGGACTCTTCAGATTAGAAGCAAAAGGGCTGAAGGGGTATATGATTGAGATGTATATGGGGATATGAAAGCTATGTATAAACTAAATGACAAACTGCTAGCACATCCTGTAACACTAAAGCTAAGAAGCATTTTGGGAAACTAGTGGGAGATAATTTAAAAGACATAAAATAATCCTTGATAAGGCAGGTAATGAACTTTTGGACTTTCTTACTCGGGATATTTTGCAGGCACAGTATCAGCAGGTTCAAAAAGTGATTAAACAGATTCACAGATAAGAAATCTATAAAGCAATATTAAAAGGAACAGGCAAGAGAATATATAGCCTCTAGCACTAACACCACTGCAGTTCCTGAACAGATAAGAGGGAAAGACACCACAGAAAGTGATCTCCCTAAATAGCATCACTTCATGTCCTGCAGTGTCCTTGCCAATGATCTGCTTTTTATGTGCTTGAGTGGGTCTAATTTCATGACAGGTCTTCCCTCAGCAATAACTGCATGGCAAATTTACAGCAGATGCTGGATGAAGTGTGTGTTGAGATTGGTGTTAGTACACTTAAGACTACCACATGCTGAATGATACCAATTGGCTTCTAACTTGGTACAATTGATGTAGGATGTTTCTTTGTTGAGATTGCTCTGGGGCTTCTTTGTCAATGAGGTTCTCAAGCTCTTTGTAAGGTTTAGGGTGAAGGGGAAGAAATATTTTATATGGACCAGCAAAGGCAAGATATATTCCTATTTTCAGACAGTACTTGTGGGGAAATGGGGGAAAAAAGGTTCTTTCTTAAGGGTTCTTGACTGCAAGGATATACTTAATGTAGGAATTACTGTCTGAGCAGAGCTATAGCAAAAACTTAAACTTGTAACTTCCAAAGGTATCACTATCATGACCCCTGTAGTATCAGAGACAGGACAGTGTGGTATTGACCCTACTAATAAGGCTGATGCAAAAAAAAAAGGTTTCTCCATGCTAATTGACACCCCTCAGCTGGATCTGACTTCTTTCATTTCATACAGCTTCTTTCATTAGCTTGTACAAGTCACTTCTATGGACATGGAGTAAGTATCTTCGTTTTCTTGATGAATAAAATAAGAATAATTGTTTCCTTTGGATCAGCAGGCTTCTGTATTTTCCATGGTGCTTTTCCTTTCCAGAAATGATTCTCGATGTCTTGCTAAATAAAGACTATCACAGATGCTGTCCCCAGCCTCAGCAGAGACTTGGGTGTTTGCTCTTGGCAGATGATGCTGGTCTGGCTGAGTTCCCAAAGTTCCAGTGGATTTCTCAACGAGAACTGCGATGATAAAATGTGCTTGTAGGGTTTTCCAAATATAAATTTTATTTCTATGTATTTGCATTCATTCAGTGCAAAAGAGCTTTTCCTGCGTGACTGTGAGGTAAATCATAGAATCACAGAATGTTTTGAGTTGGAAAGGACCCTAAAAATCAACTTGTTCCAATCCCCATGCCTAATGCAGGGACACTTTGACCAGATCAGGTAGCACTAAGGAAGGGGATTCAAAAATCCCCCTCCACCTCATCATCTCCAGAGAAGACAGTTTCTTACTGAGCTCTGAAGTTTCAATGTTCAGATACACGATGCAGTATGATAGGCAACCTAGCTAACAACAGCCACAATAGCTTTCTCATTCTGCTTGTGAAATTGAAATCTGTGGCCAATGACTAATGAAGTAGTAGGCAAGAACTGTGCCTTCAGCAAGACTACAGTTCTGCTGTTTCTCTCCATGTGAGGCAAAGTGAGAACTATGAGAAATATGATGATGACAAAGGACTTAGTTCCAAAGAACTACAAAGGGAATAGCCTGTTTCTGATTTCGACTGTCTATTTTGTTGGCTTCAAGGTGATGTAAAAGTCATGCATAAGAATCTCATGATACCTCTGGAATGCCTTATTCCATCCCAGAGTTGTCATCTCAAATTGTAGGAGAGCACATTTGTTTGTACTCCACAGTGGCAAAGCTTTCAGTGCAAGGGGTTCCTGGTTGAAAAACTCCTTTCACTTTTCAGTGGCTCCAAAAGTCTTGCTGCTTGTTCCTATTCCTTAGCAGGACCCATTCCTGACGAATGGAAATTTGACAGCTTATTTATGGGAAAGAGTGCAGAGACTTGAAGCAGCAAGCAAATGCAACTTTTTCAGTGACAGCACTATGAAATACAGCAGTGAATGAATGGCTGCCCTGATTCTCCTGGCTGTTGCTGGATGAAGAAAGAGCAGAAGGAACAGGATACAATATGATTTTTTTAATCCTTTGGTATAAACAAGAAATAGAGCACCTCAGATACATAGGCATTAACTCTAGATAAAATTGAGATGTTCTTACAATGATGCATATCTTACCTGAAGGGAATGTAGAAAGACGGTGAACCAAAGAATTGATTATTGCTGCTTTGAAACTAGAGCAATTCAAGTGTGAGCCTGCTTAAAATACCTGTTGGAAACCTATTTCTGACTAGAAACATCTAGAGATAATTTGTCACATTGATACTTACCGTCAAGAGCCAAAGCAGAGAGAGAGATATTTTAACTCTTGCCTTCCAGAGGGAAGTGCCAAGGAGAGAAAGGAGAGAGGGGAACTGCCAAGATCAGTGTTTCCATGAACAAAAAAGGAACCTACTTGGGGCTTGTCATCTCCTTTCAGCTGCAAAATTGATGAAGCAAAAGCAGGAAAACTTGTTCATGTAAATGAGAGATGGGGTGGTTTGGTTCCTGCCTAGTATGTGTTTCCTAGGGAAAAAAAACCCACAGGAGTGATTTTACTTACTATCTAGACTAACTATCTCTCCATACTGATAAGTTGGTGCACAGAAAAAGGGTGGGGGATGATGCTGACAGAGGAAATAGAAGCAAAAAAAAGCACACACTTTATTTATGCAAAAGAGTAGGCCCTCAAAGCTACAAAACAGGCTAATTGTTTCATTTAATGGGAAATTGTGGGAGAAATGCTTATTGAGGTAAATTGCCACTGGGAGAACAAATTTAGAAATTTCTTGACTTAAGCACCTTGCAAATCTGCCTTATGCTGAAATTCCAAAAGCTTTGGAATCTAATTTGAAGATACTAATTTACCTTGACCTGAATGAAGACTTACCACACAATACCTAAAGTACCTGAAGGAAAGCCTTGAGGAATGCAGAGTGCATTACTTTTAGGTAGTGTGGGTTTGAAAAAGTCTTCAGGTGCTCTTCTCCCAGGTACCCACGAAGTTCTTTCTTCAGCCTTTGTCCCTGATGCATTTTCCAAATGGCTGGAGAAAATTAAGAGCTAGAGTCTCCCACACTCTTCCAAGATATCTTTAAAGGAGCACAGGGCAGGAAAGTTGCTGAAAGTTGCTACTAGTTCACTGTAGTGATTTTTATCCAATGTCTAATGCTGTTTGTTTATACTAAGAGGTGTTACTTTCATCTGCTTAAAGGACATAATAAAATCCCTTAAAAATATTATGGCAGTATCCACCTTGATTAGCTCTTGGCAAGTAGGAGTGCCCATTGTCACACAGACACCCCCACCTAATTGGGCCCCCCCCCATAAACAGTAAAATATTTGGTCATTAAAACCACAAGAATTATCTCATATTACTCAAATAAGAAGGTACTTTCCATTTTAGTTTACCTTAGGCAAATTAAACAGGCCCTCTTGAAACAGTGACAAAGAAGAGTTATAGGAGCTTAGCACCAGACACCAATTACGATTTGAGAACTAAATGCCATAATTAACAAGACATACACTTTAATCTAAAGCAACTCAAATATGTGGCTGGATAAAGAAAAAAGGTAAGGGTAAACTCTGTAATTATAATAAATCAGTGTACTGAGAAAGTGTGTACCCTTGAGGTATATTCTTTTATTCTGCAATTAACTTTCAAGTGTTTTGCTTAATAACACCCTCTTCCATGCACATATAAAAAAACTTCCTTGAATTCTCATATTCCCCAGCCCTCTGAATAAGCATTCATTTCCACAGACACTTTTTCCTCCTGTCTGTGGGTGATAGGTGTGTGTAAGTAGTGCTGCATGGCAGTTTCTCCCCTAGCTGTGCCTTCTTGTGGATACCCTGTAATGGCCCAGTTTTGCCTTTGTGGACAGGAGCAGAAGTAGCATGAGCAGTATTCACACATCCCGCTCAATGCAGAGCTGGGGCAGTGCTGAATGCTTTTGAAAATCCCATTGCAAACTTCTTTAGCATAAAGGAAGCTTTAAAAAAAACATGGTTTCTCACTAATATATAAGTAATGTGAATTTGTATACTTTGTTTTACATTATTATCTGATAAATAAAATCATGTTCTTGATATTTTTCCTTTAGTGTATTTTAAGAACAGCCTAATGCATCCTCCCAAGAGCTTTACTTATACAAATCTCTGCTTTTGCCATATTTCTGTCATCTGCAATAGAATTCTAGTAGGTAGTAATCATCTAGAATTTCTCCATGCTCTTGCTAACAAAGATAGGTGAGAATTCCCTTGCTTTTTAAGACAGAAGAGTAGCTTCTGCTAATTTAGAAAACTATGCGCCAGAACCAGACAAGTGAAGGGGAAAGGAGAAGTGACTGTTAAAAGTGAAGCTTTGTGAGTATAAGATGAATGTGTCAAGGTTAAAGTATTCCTCTAATCCCAGAGTGAGGAAGGAAAGCTGTGGCTAATAAAGTCCATCCATGCAGTTTTATCCACTTGCATGCACTTTACTAGAGGAAGAGGTGAAGTCTGGAGACCAATTACAAATCACTCGTCTGATTCTTTTAATCCCTTTATTTCCATATCTGATCAAAATAAAGATTTAGCTTTTTTCCTGTGTCTAAGAAAAGAAAATAAGTCCCAAATTTATCTGCAATACATTGTTTTCTGTTATTGACATGCAGTCTCATATTTTATTCTGAAGCTTTTCTGTTCCTCTGACTGTAAGTTTCTCATGGCTATGCATGGGTCTAGATCTGTGATTGTTCATTGTTTTTTGCTGGTTTAACATGGTTTGGGGGAAAATGGGACCATAAAGCTCAATTCCTTTAGAAAATCCCTATTTTAGATTGACCCTTGGCAATCTCCACTGAAACCAGGGCTGGAAATTGGAAGGACAAGCATATGCACAGCAGCAGACAGAACTGATTCCTTAGTACTGTCTGGTTATGCAAATGTGTTTCTGTTTTCAAACTACTGTAGTATTTCCCCAAACTCTGCCCATGAATTGTGTACAGCTGCACCCACAGTTTCAGCTACAGGCAATCAGAGACAGCATCAAGGGATTGTAGTATTTAGGGTAAGAGCAGAGAAGGTCACTGCTTTACCACCTTCAGCAGGTCACATATTTGGGAATGGTACTAGGAGAAGCACAGGGTAAGGCAAGGGGGGAGTTCCCTCTTCTCAACTAAGAGAATTTTAGCTACTGCTGGTCATCAAGGAAGGCAGGGAATGGTTCAGAAATTTGACATATTTTGTTCAGCACCATGATGAAGAACTGAGAAGTTTAACAGAAAATCCACATCTTCAGGGAGCTTGAGTACAAAAGTCTGCAAAAGCCTCAGTGTATGTGTTAATGTTTGGACCTAGATATTGTTAAAAAAGGTCCTATCTTGATTGTAAAAAGATGGAGCACTTAATTGAACCTCTCACTTATTAAGGATATATAATATTATTTTCTATTTAAGAAATTTGTTTTTTGTATTTCATTTGTCCTTTGAGTGATTTCTTATAATATGTTTTGTCCTACCCAAGCCTAATAACTTATATTATCCCTAAGTAGAGCAGAGTGAGTGAACATGACAGTTACTTCTGGCATTCAGTGTGGTAGAACATGTATTTTATTCTCTTAATCATTACACTCCAGATGTAAGAAGTGCCCCACATCAATGAAGTGAGCTTGAGCCTATGTCTGCTGTGCAGGTGCTAACTCTGAAAGCTCTTTCTGCTCCTTATCACTCATTCCCTCCCTGTTGTTCTTTCCCTCTGAGGCTGTGTTTCTAATGCTGCTCCCCAGCAATGAGAATAAAGTGGGTGCCTGCGAGACAACAAACCCCGAAGTCTAACTGTTGCAGTGCTGGTGATAAGATGTAAACTAAGATTGTATAACTCTTCCAGCAAAGCAGTCTAGCTGCGAGTGAGATACTCTGAGCAAAGCTCATGGGGTTTGATTCTGTCCTCAGATAGGGAGAGCCCCAGTGATGCAGAGTATCTTATCAGATCAACCACCTGATTTTACAAGATTTGCAGAATGCTGTGCCCTTAAGCTAAGGCAGATGCTGAGCCCTGGGTATGTGTTGCACTTTCATTCAGTGATGCTGTAATTTCTTAATATCTTCTCTGTCACTTAGAAACTGTGCTTTGTGTTAGAGAAACCTAGTTGTAGTATCACACCAGTCTCCACTGCTGACTGGGCTCTGTTGAAAATTCTCTATCAAGAATTATCAGAATTGGTGAGAAAAAGCCAGATAGGGCCTGTTTGAATGTCAAAGAAAAAATCCAGGGTGCAAAAAGGTTTGCATGCAGTGTCCAGATGTCTGCTCTGGGTTGATCTACTTAGCACAACTTGCTTTACATGGCTGGGAACATAAAATAAATGATTATTTAGCTGATGTGTTTATGGAGTTAATGAGGAGCAATGAATGCTGCTTAAAGCTTCTATGCCATGGTTTGCTCAAATGTCTGGAGAATCCTCCTCTTGAGATGTTTACCTGTCTTTTTTGCTATTTCTCTCTCCAGTACCTTATTGACCCAAGGGAATTATGAGGCTGATCCACTGGAAGAATTGAGTTTGCAGGAACTGTCAGCACTAGTGAGCTTAATCCATTTGCATGGGAGTATTGAATACCTTAGTTAACTTCTGACAATATTTTCATTCTTTACTGTCCCTTGCATTTTCACGCTACTGTGACAAGTATGAACCATTCTTGATTTGGCATTACTGGGCTAAAATATCATTACTAAAATGTGTCAGTGACCTACTGATCACTCTGTGTGTGCTTGTATTTCTAATGTGTCTTTTGTGTTTAGAGAAGGATGTAAATTTTGCAGGAAAACAAGAAATTATGCATGGCTGTTTACTTTTGAATTTGTAGCCTGTGCTGTTACTTGTGGGAATAAATCTGGTTTAATTGTGGCTGAAAGTTTCAAAACCATGTGGAGAATCTATTCCTTTTTGAACACACTTGTCTAAATCTCTGCTAGAGGCTTGATGTTCTCAATCCACATCTTGAAGCACTTGCACAAGGTGGCATTACTAAAGCTCCTGGCCACTCCTTTCATTTTGCATAATCTCTTGACTAAAGTTTCTTAGAACCCAAACTGGTTTTGAAAGCAGGGTGAGGAGGACCTAAAATCATTTAGATGTTTTTGCTCCCTGTCTAGTAATCAAGCAACAAATTCTGAAAAATACAGATCATCCTGTACCCAAGGCACTATTTCTCTGTGAATCTTTTCTGTGTGATGCTTTCTTGCTATTTCTGCACTTGCTCTCATGCATTTGGGTTGCCTTTCTGTGTTGGGTCATGTCAAGATGCTTTCCTAGTCCATTAGATCTTGCAGAACATCTTGTGAAAGGGCGTTTGCAGGCTCAGGTGATTTTCTTCTGCATTGCAGAGGTTGGGTTTCTAGAGAGTAAGGTACAAGTTGCTATTTTTGGAATAACATTTAGGTGTATAAGTCAATTTTGCTCTTCATTATTAGAATTTCCAGCATATTTTTGAGGTTGGCATGATTTCTTTCCTTTGTGTGCATGAAGTGCTTGCCCCTATCTTTTCATGTATCTGTACTTATACATACACTACAAATAAAAGTAGATTTGAAGGCAAACGCTGTAGAATATTTCATCAGGATTTCAACTGCAATTGTAATATGTTGCCTGAAGGCTCTGGACAATACTGCTTGAACAAAGGAACTCTTTCAATCCAAAAGGGTTTGTTTTCTGTAATGACTCTCAAACCCAATCAATATTTGTTTTATTAACCTGATGGGTGGATTCAGTTTAAAGTCTTAGTGTAGTTTGTTTGAAGTGCTTTGTACTTGGAAGCTCTGTGAGAGGTAAACAATACTGAGAGTCACAGCAACAGTGGCCTATTGTGTTGAGCAAGTCCCTTTTGTACGGAGGCTGTTGACCACTTGTGTTGTTTTTTGAGGAAATCAGCCCATACTTTTTTCCTGACACAACCTCCAGCATTCAAACGTCCCAAAGGTGGGTAAATATTTATCAAGATGCTTTAAAAATATTTTTCTCACAAGTGTTTGCTGGCTCTACTGTGCAGTTTTCTTCTCTTTTAATACTTCAGGAGGAGGTGAACAAGATCATTGTTTGTCAACATCAAGAGCAGTGCAGCTGTGCCTGATTATGTTAAATCATATGATGACGCACCATTTTTGACATATGCAGCATCTCTTTATTGTAAATTAATCATCCTAAGAATCTATTTTCATTAGTTAGAACTTTAGTGTTTTGCCCCTTTGTGTTTTGATTTATTTAGAATCATCATGGACTGAGATGTTTATTTACATAATTAGCTCCATATGCCTTCACTACATTCAACATATGGCTGCAGCTATGCAGGACTCCTGTCCCTTCAAGAATCTGTGCTGGCCCTGGAGGCAGGCCTGGGAGAGATCCTCTAGGCATTGCCATGAGCCTGCAGTCTTCACCACCCTGAGTAGTGATGTGGTGTGGCAGTCACTTTGCACCTAAAATATACCTTTCTTCTTTAACTGTGATAAAAAAGAATAAAATATCCATGCCTGTGATGGCCAGTGTTAGCAAGGCTCACTAGTGGGAGGTTGTGTGGGGAGGACCAAACTGTTCTGCTAAATCCTGGTATTGTCTTAGCTGCAAGGGAGAAGCCTTCTCAAAAGCTGACTGTGGCCTCAATTCATTATGATTTTGAGGCATCTGTAGTCCTGCTAGACTTTCATGCTCAAAAAATCCTGAGCTACTCTCCAACATAATGTGAGGTTGATGGCAAAATCATGAGATTAAAAAAAAAAAAAATTAAAAAATCAGTTCTGGATTATTTTATTTTCTTTGATGTGCAAGGCTTCCCATTTCCAAGCTTTGGTTTGAGAATATGAACACTAGAAACTTTGATTTAAATGAAAGCTGAAAAAACTTGAAAACTGCAGGATGCCTGGGTTCTATGCCTTTGACTATGACTTCCCCTGCATTCCAGCTTCGGATATTGCAGTATTTGAAATCCTGGCTCGTGGTCAGTTGTTGGTTGTTTCCATGAATGCTGCCATGGGTACACCTCATAAAGCAGCCATCCTGCTCCTCTGATACTCCATCTGCTCCTCAGCTGATCATCAAGGGCATGAAGCCTACGTGCTCTGAGCCAAGGCAGAGAAGTGCCAAGTGGAGGAATAAAGAAGGAGTGAGTTTGTAACTCAGCAGGAAGGAAAACTGCAGACCTGCATGCAGAAAATGTGTGAATAGGAAATATTAAACAGGGGGCAGGCAAAGTTTAAAGAGAAGGAACAGGGAACCTAAACCTGGTGAAAGAGAGACCCACCTCATTTTTTAGTTTGTTTCTGGGAAGTGCCACTAAAGCAGCCTTGCTCTGGTATTGGTATTTTCTACATCCTTATCACAGTTTCCACATGTGTCTGTGGAGAGAACAACTGTACCCAAGCGCTGGCAGTACCTAAGGTATCTGACTGAGTTTAGGCATCAGATATAATTTGGGAGCATGGTTCCCCGTTGAATGCTTCAAAACAGTGAAGGGTGCTTAAAGGTGTACTAGTCAGGGGATGTGCAATTTCCCTGTAGCTGCTGCTTCCTTCTGATTTTATATTCTGTTTCATGAAAATACTAACTGCGAGTGCCCCAGATCTGCAGCACATATGCCGGGTAGTTAACAAGAGAACTCAGGAGAGCTGTGCCAGTAGTGGAGCACTGCTCTGTTATTTACCAATTCCCTGAGCCCTCACAAATTAGGTAAGAATTACTGCCCCTTTCCAAAGGATATCGACACTCAGGCAGATTAAAGACCTTGCTCATGGACATAAAGACATAAAGTCTGTACTTAACCTGACAAATGAAATTAAGCCTCTAGAGTCCTAATCCAGAGCCCTTTCTACTAGAGGAAAGATAACTAATCTGAGCTCTTGAACTCTATGAGTGTGAGAGCACTTTCAGCAGGGTTGGCATGGGAAGGCAGCAGCCCACTGCTGGCACAGGCTGACTAGAGCAGGCTCCCAGCAGCAAGGCAGCACAGTTAGAGCTGGGGTGGCCCTCTTTGGTCCTGGCAGTAAAGTGGTGGAATGCACAGCGCTATCCTATTCAGCCTTTAGAGTTTTCCTGAGGTTTCCTATCTGCTACCCTTTTGAATGGCATCTTCTCAGCCAGGCACCTGGGACATGATTAGTGCCCCAGCCATGTTCTTGCTTTATAGTGCAGTAAAAGGTAAAGGGATACTCACAGAAAGGAGACATAGGACTGCAGGCCAGGAAGGAGCTGGGGGTGAGCTGAAATAGAGTCTTTCTGTCTTGTAGCTCTGCCCCTAGAAGAGTTTAATATGCAGTTAGTAAAAAACAGTAAATTTTGCCTCAGTGCTCTGAACCACTTTTTCTATCCTGTACATGGCTTATGTATGTATGTAGGGTAGATTTAGCCCATCAATGACTACAAGTTACAAAATGTGCATATCTTCAACCCCCTCCTCCTCTAACATGTGCTTCATCCTTGAGCTTCCAATCTGATCCTCTTTTTCTCCCCAGGCTGTAGTTCCTTTGCTCCGTTGCAGTGGCTTTGCAGGCTTGGCTGATAGACTGCTACATATATTCACAGAGAAGCATATGCATGGGCAATATGATTCATGTTGTGTGAGTGAATTCATTCCAACAGCTTTAAGCAATTGGTAATTTCCCTTAGGCTCTGCCATTTCTAGTATTTGCCACCCCAGCAACAACAATAAGGCAGTGACACAAAGAATGACCTGTGTTACACACTACCAGAAGATACTGACCTGGGCTAAGTATTGCTGTCAATCATGGGGCATCCCACATCTACTCACAGAGAACACCACAGTGGACTGTAGCATTGTAAATCCTCTCTCTGCAGTTATACTGAATACTATTCATTTTGGACAATGCACAAGAACTGTTTTTGTTATTCATTACCACGTCCTCTGAGGATATGCTTTTTTTCTCTCTTTCTTCTGGTGATTGTTCTGAAACCCTTGAATCTTTAATTGGAATGAAAATTTGCTTTATTGCTCAAGAGTCTTAACAATATAGCAGTTTGAATGAAATGCTCAGACACAGCTCAGCGTGCTCCCTTCCACACTGTTCTCAGTCCTCCTCTCTCCCATGTGCTATGCAGACATGTACACTTTTCCTGCCCTCTTAAACATATTCTGTTCCAAGACTTCCACTCAGAGAGATGCTGTATAACCCCCACTGCATGAACAGCTACCTTCTCCATCTGCAGCTTGATTCTTTTTCATCATAATTTTCCATGTATTCTCTCCTTTCCCTAGCACTCCTGCACTGAGGTGCATCCTGCCACTGAGGTCCTGACATTGTGACCGCCGCTATGAAAAAAAGAGCACAGCACTTCCTTCTCCATGTCTGGGTTTTACTCCTGGGACACTTCCCACTTTTGGAGTGGGAAAAAGAGCATCCCTCAAATGATAAATTGGTTTGGGCTTTCAGAAAGAACATTTCCAATGGGCTTGAGCTCCGTGTCATGAATCTCTGCATAAATTAGTGGCTTAACAAAATAATGATTTTTATGGAAAACATATAAAATATTTCCCTTTCCCAAAAAAGTTATTTCAGTATGACTCTATATCACTTTATCACCCAGCCTTTAGAAGAATGACCAAACAGCAAAGAGTCCTCAAGTCACTTACCTCTTCTCCCCCGACACATGAAGTTTGCTCATTCATCAGATACTTACTTTTCCCTTCAAGTAAAAAGGGACAGGAAAAGTTGAAACAAAGATGACTTTATTCCTGTTTTCTGCTTTCTCAGTGCTTTTTGTGCAGGGCTTAAGTGGGAATAGTATTCAGAAAAAAAAAAAAAAAAAAAAGTGTGCTTGAGTACAAGCTTCTGTTTAAACAGGGTACATTTCAGGCTGCAAAGAGGACTTTTACAGAATTAAATACAAGGTTCTTAACTGAAAAGGAAAATTAATTTAATATCTTGACAGAACCTTTTTTAATTATTTATTTTTACAAGGGACTATTCATAAGTATGCACGATTCCTTAGCCTTACATAAGTGACATGCTTTTTTGCTTCTATAAATATTCAGGTTAGCATATGCAGGACATTGATTTTACAGGTGATACCAAGTCTTATATTTGGTGCAGAAGGGACAGTTCAGATGACTGGCTCGTAATTAGTTATTTTTAAATGTGTAATCTGTGTGACTCAAAAGCTGCTTTTGTTGTTGGAGACACGGCCTGAAAAAAAAGCTCGTCAGCTTGTTATTTCGCGCAGCCGGGCTTTCACCGTCGCAACGCCGAGCAGAAAGATGAGTCTGCTCGTGATGTTTACCCACCTTGGGCCCGTGTTTGCCTAATATATATGAAAGGGATCCTGTTATCATCAGGCAGACATTCCGGAGGAAACACTTTGGGAGCCGCGGCCAGGGAGGGGAGCGGGGGATACTGCCTCCCTGCCTCCCCCCGTCCCCGCGGCGCGGCCGGGGTCTGTCCGTCCCTCCAGCACCATCTAGCGGGAGGGACCCCCGCGGCTGCCGGGGGCTGCAGAGTCGGGGGGAAGCGCCGGTGGTCTCACCAAAGAGCGTGGATACAACTGGCCTTGGGCTGGAATTTTCCCAGGCTGGGTTGGTACCTGCCTCGCTTGCCCATTAACACGGCTGGACACCGGGGCTCGCCGGTGCTCCCGCTCGGCTTTTGCTGCTGTTCCGCCCGAGCTGGGAAAACCGCCGTGCCTATTTTTGCTTTGGCTTTCCCATCTGTGTAACACATGTCACGGTTGAGTAAGGTTAATGGGAGGCATAAATAAAGGCAAATGACCACGAAATCCTGAACTCAGATTTGCTGATAATACAGTTTTGCTACTTATCGCCTGATTTGCTCTCAGCTTTTGGTGTGGCTTTACCATCCTGCTCACCGCACACCAAGGCAAACTCTGTGCCTGTGTCCCAGGGCAGCTGTGCTGCATGTGCCCTGGCTAGAGCAGGGAGTGTTTATTTAGAGTTAAAAAGTAACATTTGGACGGTGGGAAGGGATTATGAGGGAAACAGACTGGGACAGGATGCCTCCGTAGCAGAGTAAACAGTTTGCTTGAAGAGGGAGCAGTTCACCTGGTGACAGGATAGAGCTCATGTGCCAGGAGTATGCCCAGAAGTATGAAGGAGTAAGACTGCAGAAGCAGAGATGCTTCAAAGCAAAAACTCTCTGAAAACTGAAGCAGGATTTCCTCTTACCTTAACTGAAGGGCAGTATTGCCTGACATACACTGTAGAATAAAACTCGACAGATTTGCACTGATGTTGCTTTAGTTTTTCTTGATCTGGTCAGGGGGAAAGACTCCCCTGTAGCCTCCATGGGGATGCATAACACAGGCCATGTTCCTAGCTTCCCAGGATAGGAGTGCACACAATCTTCATGCTGATGTTCCACAGCTGGTTTCAAAAAATAATCGTAGTCACTGTGTATTTGCATAAGGCAGAGCTCAGAGACCTTCTGGCAAACAAAAATAGAAATGTCTTTCCCCCAAATGCAAGCAGCCAATCAACTGGTGTGTTGAACATTTAGTCGTAGCTCAAAGAAACTTCCCGGTGAACCATGTCAGCCTATTAATAACACAAAGATGCCTACTAATAGACTGGTCATAGCTGGATGTTGAGTTAAATATACTCAAAGGCCCTCAGGATATCATAAAAAACTTGTAAATCCCCACCATCTTAACTGCAATTCCACCACCTCTCTCTCCTGCATTTCCTGAAGAAAGGGACAACAATTCAGAACTTTCTTTCAAGTCACATAAAAGTTCAGTTTTCAGTGCATACTATTAGAAACAAGGGCTTAAGTTTACCAGTGGAACAGATGTGATTGTGAACAAGTCAAACTCCCTCCCAGACATGCCTTAGCTCTCATCCATCATCTGAGGCATGATTCACACTGGGTGTCTGCTCTATTGGCAGCAACTGTGCCTGGTAGCATCAGCTGCCACATGAGATTCACACCTATCCAGATTAATATTTTGGAGGGCACCATCATGATGAACTAATGTTTGATCTTAGCTTCACAATGGAATTACGTCTCAAGTAGTTCTCAGATTTATGCCTGGTTTAACAGGGCAACCCATCAAGCAGTATGTTCTTCAGCATACCTTGCTTTAGAGAATCAGGGAAATAGTCTTTTGGTGGGTTAGAGACAACTTTTCTGAGGTTTCTCATGTTTTGACACCTTGCCTGATTCAGGCCCACAAAGATTATCCTTTCCTTGATCTGTTATTTCTTTGTTAAGTCAGTAGTAGTTTGGGGAGTTGTAAGTTGTCAACCAGAATTTCTACCAAATCACTTCTACCCTGGATTATTGTGTTTTTGCAGATCTGGCTGAGAATGAAATTTGTTTCTGAGCAGCTGCCAAACAGGGCATCTGTCAAGAAATTTACATACTGTTATATTTCTGTAGTTCTGTACTCTATGTAAATAATATTTGCCTCCTGGCATCTTCCTCACAGAGCTGATTTCTTCCCTGTGGTTTCTTGCCAGAATCTTGGCCATTTCAATAATTGAGACTCACACTGAGATCTCAGAAATGTTAATACCCAAAAGCACTAAAATCACAGAACGCTGCATGATTAAGACTGTTCTAAAAACTGCATCAACAATCAAAACCAGTATATCTAGAGAAACATCGTATTTGCTTGCTCCAGTTCTGTGCCCCTTCATAATACAACAGATAGAAACTGGAGCAACACTGCTCAGTTGATATTTGTATTCTAGAGGAAGGTGGAGCTGGTTGCCCAGTACAGTTATGCCCATTCCATTTCACCCAGTGCCAGAATAAGGGGGCCAAGGGATGCATGGGAGTGTTGAGAAGGTAGGCTCATCACCAGTTTCACCAATCCCTATGTAATACAAAATACCCCCTTACCCACAGCCAGCCACTACAGTGATCCTCTAGCTCAGTTCAGGAAATAGCAGCAACCTGAGAGTCAGGAATTTATAACCAGCTCCCTAAGGATCTCTTTAATCTTGATCCAGGAGGGAACGCATCTCCAGCCTTTATCAGCAGGGTCTTCCCAGGCAGGGTCTGATTTTTGTCTCTGTGAGTGCTGTATCAATGAAATCATATGTACATCTAGGCAGCTAAATAAAGCAGGTCCAGGGAGCAAGCTGGACTGCACATTGCCTTTGCTGCCTAATTATTAGCACACTCCTGACACGAACCAGGGAAAAGCATACATGAGGACTATTCCCAGCTGTGTGGAACATTGAATGCTATGCTGTCTGGCTCCTTCCAGCTTCTGTGGTTTGCTTAACTCCATCCACAGCACCATCCTCATCCTCCCAGGCTTTGCACCCTTGGGAGGCCCCCTCGTGCCTACCTGCCCCAGGGCGTGCAAGGTACAACCTCAGCACCTCGCTGTGAAATCTCAGAAGCTGCAACACATTTTGCACAGACTTTGAACTGAAATAAATAGATGAGAAACAGTAATTATGTATTAGACTTCAGGGCATCTATGGAGCCTATGAAAGACTCTGGAAAGTGCTACATGGTGTCGTTAGGCCATAAAAGGTCCCTGGTCCTGTTCGATTAACTTTATAGTCAAAGGTGTTGGCCTTGGAAACAGTGTTGTTATGTTTATAGTATTTCAGACAGTGTAAAAACTGGGTGAGCTGTATAATCCACAAAGAAAAATAGGCATCACCATGCCCTACAAACCAGTGGAAGGGTTTTGCAGTATAGGTGCTTCTCTAGTTTTGCATAATATTTCATATTATCTGCTACGTTAGCTGTCCTGGTAGAGGCTCATTCTGCTTTCAAATGAAAAGTTCCTTTATTACTTAAATGCATAAATCACAGAATTATCTCTCTATCTTGATGAACCATGTTTTCTAATGAACACATACATGTTCCATATTAATTGACACTATTGAAGGGAATTGGGTCCTCATATTTTTAAAGCTGAACTGAAAGGCATTCATAATTCATTCTCATCAATTTAGCTTTGCAGAAAAGAAGTATAAGAGATAGGAACTTCTTTGCTTTTTTCATGCCTTTTTTGTGGAAGACATTTTTATATGTGATATGCTGTGAGATACAGGGAACAAGTGTTTAGAGAGAAGAAATATTGGATACATACACAGAATTGCACTGCTTTGAATTATAGTAAAACAAACCCAAACCAAATCCATTGCCTCTTTGTGAAGCTGCTTTGGTTTTACAGGGCTACTTTTTTCTGGTCTGCTAGAGTATAGACCTGTGCAATCTGAATAGGCAAGACAACAAATGGGGTAAAGGCATAACAAAAAGAACATGTGAGGTGGAAGCACATGGCCAAATCACTCCACGAGATCTGCGCCCATGTCCTGCTGAATGTGAGTGAGACTGGAAGATCCCAGCCCAGTGTGAATGTTCAGGAGGCAGTGTGTTGCATGGTCACAGCAATAGAACTGGACAGGATCTACTTCATTTTCAAAGTGTTTAAAAGAGGTAGAAAGGTTTTCATGGGGCCTCCCTCTTTTCCCACTTCAAGATTACCTTAGCCAATTTGAGCTCTGGGGGTCAGTAGATGCTGTTGCTCTTTGTGTGACTTCTCAGGGCACAGAAGTTATGCTGGGATTATCTGAGTGAAGGCTCAGAAGCATGCTTTCTTGCTGTTATATAATTATATTTTTCCTCCAGAGGCTGTTTACAGTAGATTTACACAGAGTAGTGAACAACTGGCCCTCATTATTTTTATAAAAACTCCTGCTTGATCAGATCATACTAGCAGAATCACTTCAGTCTTCTCTTTCTCCTAATTAGTTTATTTCTTCAGAAGAGATTTTATTTTTTCTACAGTTCCACTGTATTTCCTATGTATATTCTAGAGCAAAGAGAAATCAATTCTTTGAAGAAGTTGCTTATTTCAAGAGGAAAATCCTTGTTTAAGTGGGCTCCAGTGCATTAAGATCTGAGCTGGATGCTACTAAGTTAACATTTCCAAACATTCCTTGGGTGTTTAGCAAGGTTTAGGGAGTTGCCATGGAGGTTTATTTGCCTCCAGATGAGTCAGAATTATTGAAATATGTCTATCTGAATCAGAAGATTTTATTCCAAGTTATGAAAGGGGTGCAAGCCTTCCTCTTTGAACAGTACCTCCTGCTGCAGCTCCCTCTCTGCCAGCTTGCTGTCACTTTGTTCCCAAAGCACTTTTCCTTTTCAGGTCCTCTCCTGCTCTAACGATTTTGCGAGGATGTCTTCTCTTGCTTCTGCAACTGGGATTTGAGGCAACGTGCCTTTCCACCACAGACCTGGTGGAAACTTATGAAATCAATGGAAATCTTTTCTTTTATTGGCTCTTCTAGCTGTTTGATTACCCACACCCCATCTGCCACCCTTCAGGGGAATTAGATGCAGTCCCCAGTAAATGTGCAATGACTGGAATGTCCCCTTTCTCCCTCTGCTTTTGGGCTGCCCAGTTTCTGTATGACCTCTTTCTTTAGAACTGTCTTTACATCCAGGGAAATGTAAACAGTAGATTGAAAGAGTGGTTTAGGAGAAAATTGCCTTCAATGGGCATTACATCCATGACTACCTTAAAAATATGTCCCTTTATGTTACCTTAAAAATAAATCACAGAGCTAAGTGGAGAAAGAAATATTAATAGAAGAATGGTCAAATGTTCCCCTTTCTTCTTCCTAAGGTCTGTGAACTGGAATGCATTTGAAATTCCTCGGTCTCATGTCAAGAGCAGAAAAAAGTGCTCCCACCTGCCACCAGCAGAGCCCTGTGCTGCTCTGGGCTTGCAATTGCAACAGCTCCCATTTGTGTTAGGTGGGCTGTCCTCTGTCTACAGGAATGTTACATCTCCCTAAGCATCAAGATGTTTAGGGAACAATTGCTGCCTTACTTCTTTTTATTTTTTCCTACATCCTCTGAGCCCTTACACTATCAGAAAAGATACTATCAGTTACTCCTTTATGCTCCCACATCAGTTTATCTCTGTAGTGAGGAGTGTAATTGCTAAGGTCTGTAGAGATATGCATACAGGTACAGATATCAATAATAGTAAGCATATGTCAAGCATAATTATGATGCCCCTGTGTGCATGCCTTCATGCATAAAAATAGCACCAAAAACATTTTTGTTGTGGTCTTGACCCAAATTCACTTCACCAGCCTCAGGTTTTTACAGAGCCACTTATCGCTAATTCTGCGTTACCTCAGAGCAGGGATTTCCCATGTTACTTTTTACAATGCCAGAAACACTAATCAAATGGAAAGAGGTCTGATGCAACCATATGTAACAACATGACTTGGAATTGCTTGATTTTGGCTGTGGGAAACCTTGTCCTACCTTTATGAGGAAGTCTAGAAGAATGGAAGATTGTTAAAGAGTCTGCAGCTACAGCAAGGTAAAACCTGTGGTACTGAAGGCACAGAAGAGCATGCACTCAGCTGATGTCACTATTCTCAGAGTTTTTCATTAAGAGAAATTAAATTAACTTCTTTTCCCAAATACACAGTGTTTCAAATTCCAGGCAAGACAGTGTGAGCAGAGGAGTGGTACCTGACTAGAGCAGGTGGATACTCAACTCTATTTCATTAACATGGATTTTGACACAACAATTCTTCTGGTTAACTCCCACACCACAGAAGGTTAAATGTAATTTTTAGTTTTCATTCTTAAGAAAATGATGGGGTAAGCTTTGATAGGAATGTGTCAAGCAATCTGTCTTCTGAGACCATCCCAGGGACATGAACCTTGTCTGTCTCCTACAGCTGTTTTTGTCAATGACACATGTTACATTTCTGACATAATCACAATGTCAAAATTGGTATAAGACACATTATTGCTTCTTTTTTTTGTGTGTCACTATGGTCTGACCTCAGCAGTGGACACATTTACTATTTATGCAGAGTCAGATTTACTATCCCTGGGCAGCTGACAAATTAGTGACAAATTGCTGTCATTCATATGCAGAGCCAGAAGGACTTAAATATCTGTGGAAGCGTGCTAAGATTCGATTGTGCTTTTTGTTGAACAGGTGTCTCACATCTCAGAAGATTATTTTCTCTTAAAAGGCCTGACTTCTGTCAAAAATCTTGTTGCACCAAAAAATACTGTAAAATTTAAAGGAACTTAATGGCAAAGTTGTTATGTTCAAGAAATCCGGGAAGATGTCACACCAACAGGATCAGTCTGTGATTCTTCCCATTTACAGCAAAGTGAAGTAAATAGTTAATAGTCCACCAAATGTCTTCCTTCCTTGGAGTAAAGCACTCATTGTGCCACCTTTTGCAGTTTCCTCAAACATGATCTCACCCTAGTGCATGTGTTCAAAGTGCTAATAAGAAGAGGCAGATGAGGTATTCATCTTTCATCATATCCCAAGGGATCTGGAGCATTTGGTCTTGTAACACTTGCAGCGTATGTGGTCTGTGGAGTTGGGACCCTCTGGGTGTTTGTGGATGGGGCTGACCCATTTGTCTTTCCTCACCAGGATGTGACACGGACAGCTCATACAGGTCTTGGTAATTATTTCCCAGTGCAGGCCTCCTCTAGCAGAGCTTTCTGTGAAGATGTGGAACATCACAGACTCACGTGTTTGCCACCACAATGGTCATTATGTAGAGGTCTTTCAGAAATGGCTTCCTGCACGCAGAGTATCATCCAGTTTCTTCCAGAAGCTGTAAGTGTGGAGAAAAGCAAGCACAGAAAATTTAGTAACTGATTCCCCAGCTGCACAGACACTGCCATAGTCTTTTAGATTTCATAGATTTAAATCAACTTTAGCTGACATTTCTATTGCTTTTAATTTACTCTATTCACTCTTCATAATGACTTTTTTGTGCTGCTGCTAGTGCTAGCTATATTAGGATCCTGTCTTTGTTTTCGCTCTTTATTTGGCATCTGAGAAGTACACAAACTTCTGAGCTGTAAATATTGAAACACATTAAGAGGAGAAAAAGACATACTGAAGATTTCACTTCCACACAGAAGGGTTGTATCACCAAAATTATTGTAAAATTGAAGGGAATCAAACTTTTAGTTTGCTTATGCTCAATACATCAAAGATTTTAGGGGAATTTAAGCTACAAGAGTTTGGACACCTACCTAAACTACCTAACTGAGGAAACATGGCTCCCTCTGTAGTTGGTGAAGAGAAAGAGAGAATCATCTCCGGATAGTAGTTCCAGCCTATGAGATCAAAACCAGCTTATTATTTTCCATGAAGAACTAGAAATCCTCCACCATAAATACACGTTGCAGGTTTTGCAATTTTTTAATGCTTTCATGCATCTTTCACTTAGTTTCTCACTTACTGAAAAAAACCTTAAAAAATATTCATGAACCAGAGAACTCGCATGCAGAAATTTTTACGTGTTCTAAGTCCAGGTCATGTATAAAGCTTTCTCTTTTGAGAATTTGGATTAAATATTCAAACTTTTAGGAGCCAGAGTCAACCCTGATCTCTGCAACTGAGCCTTATATCCAGCGTCACACCCAATTAATGCAAAAGCATCACAAAGTCAGCTCATCCATGCTATTTTATCTGTATGAATGAGATTTCTGGTAACCATTTCACACAATGTTCTTTTGCTTTTTCCACCTCTTCTGCTGATTTGGCATATAAGTATCACCCTGTTTTCAGTACACACTGAAGAAATTTCGAATATTGATGAGGTTTTCTTCTGCTTTAAATGTAAAGTGACATATGAAAACCCTCTTTCCCTCTCTCTTTCTAACATGTAAAGTGACAAATGTGGCCAAAAGGTTTGAGACCCAATAAATCAAGCAGGGTTGCTTTTAACTTGTCATCTATCTTTTGCAGTATAAGTTAAGAAAAAATATATTGTATTATCTTCCATGACAATGAAGATACAGCTGATAGGACTGGAAATAAGTAATAAAAAAAAGAGTAAAACACCTGTCTACCCTGCTCTGGGGTCAAGCACAAGTCCTCTTAGTTTGCTATTATCTTAGTGGGAATTGCTCATCTGCTGAGTAATTGGCATTGCTCTCTGAAGGCTTTTCCTTCTTTCTCTGGGATACACACGCACGTGTAAACAAACTGGTCTTTTACACTACTAGGATTTATTTTAGAAGCTATTTTCTCTACCATATTTGAAAAGAAATGAAAGCAAAAATTCCCAGTGTTTCTGTGGAGAATTTCAAGGTTTTTAAAACCTGCAAGAATTATGGTATTTTACACTTATAATTGTTTCAGGTTTTCAAAAAATATAAAAAATATATAAAAAGAGTATTTTTCATCAAAAAGCATCTGTCTGCATTGAGACATATTTTGTTTGCTTATTTATTTTCTTTACTTGTCGATCTGACTCTGTTTCAGGATGTTCCTTTCAACAGATACAAAACTGCATAGAATGATCCCTATCATTCTTATAATCATTTTCTGTGCAATATTACTGACTTCAGTGCAGTATTTGCTATTGTGGTTAAACTGAAAGGAGAAGGCATATCCTTCTTGCAACAGATGCTTTATCAAATACATATCTTAAATCTATTGCTTTCATTAATTAAATCAACTTTGCTGATTCATAAATTTTTGGCCAAGACCAAACAAATCTTCCACTTATCCTATCAGAAATCTTGCTCCTCTCTGATTTTTAAAATCATTATTCATTGAAAAGAACCATTAATATAAGCAAAATATATTTTAGTAGCTAATGCTTTTAGAAGTTGCTCTTTTTCTAACGGAGTTTAAAATTTAAGAACAGAGTTCACTCATTTCCAATGCATCTTAAACCTTGTTTTGTAGATTACTGCAAAATCATTGAGGAAAAAAAACAAGGGAGCATTAGAAGCTAGTATTGGTGATGAGAAGGATAAAAGCAGAAACTCAGCAGCAAATACTTTGCCTGTTTGAGTGAGAGGTTTGAAAGTTTCCCAGCTTGTGAGTAATATCAGATTTCCCCCTCCTTGTCCCCACCCTCCTACTGAGATCAAAAGACAATATTCCTGCCTCTTTGCAAGCACTGTGCCATCTGCACAGCTCCATTTGCAGAAGCAAAGTCCAACTCACCCTCTGTTCCCTCACTTAGGTGTATGATACAGTCTCTGATGCCAGAGATCTGATGTGGTAGAAGTTTCCTTATGTGTGAGCCTAACAAATTGAAACCTGCCCCCTATGCTCAGTCCTAGCTCAAACAGCTTTCCACAAAGTCAAATATCAAGATCATAGTCAGTGTTTTGAGGCAAAAAAATGAGGAATGCATGCTGATTTTTTTTTTAGTGCCACAACTGTAGTTGACAAAAATGCTGTTTATTAAATATTTGTGGCCTGATGGAGTAATTTGTTCTCTTCCTACACTGATAAAAGTATTATGTATAGGAAGCCATGTGAAATGTTCTTCAGATGGTGGCCTCTCTGTCACCATTCAAAGACATGTTGAAACTCCAGCTGACAGGGACCTGACTGGCCTTGGTGGTCTAGAGAACGCTGCTTATTTTGGTGCAACATGACAAATCCAAGCTTCCCGTGGGTATTTCCAGCCCCAGTGGTAGTGCTGAGAGAAGACTGATGATGCCTCTCTCAAAAAGTTATGGGCCAAATAAGTTGGAGGAAAGAAATTTTAAAAGGAAGTAAAAAATGTAATTGGCAGCTGAGGAGAAACATTTTCTCAGATGGCCAGAAGTCAGAAGTTTATATTTGGAAAAGAGGATTCTCCTGTTTTTCTAAAGGAAATACCTGCAAGTAAAGTTATTAAAAAAAAATAGAAAATTGAAAAAAATATTTTGAGACATGAATAAAAAACCCAAAACCAATTAAATTAAGGAAGTTCACAGCAATCTGTATAACTTAGAAGCTATAAATTTAAGAATTACAAATTAAAAGAGATTGTTTCTAGAATAAACATTTCTGGTAGAAATAACTCAGGAATTATTTTGTCTCTTTGGAATCAACTTATTGTGGATGTATTCAAAAGTATTTTTTAATAATATAGGAAAAAAATAAAGTGAAAATGCTTAGAAATTATTTTACTTTCATGTGGGAATGTTCAGACAAATTTCACTTCAGTGTTGGGAAGATCCAAATGATGTCACCAGCTGTGAGTGCACCACTTTTCACTCCAAGCAGGAAGTCTCTGTGTGGATATTTTCAGTCTGTAGGTTTGGCCACCCTGCTCTTTTGGTGACTGTAGGGCATGTCTCCATGTTTTGTAATGCCATTGGTCACCTTTTGTTTATATGTGATCCCTTCCTGATGTTTTTACTATTTGAGGACTTCCCATGACACTGCAGGCTCTCAGGTCAGCCATCCTCTTTGTCTCAGTGGTTTACTGTCTTGGTAAATCCACACTATTTCTGATTTCAAGTTCTAGATTTTGCCCTTAGATGCATCACAGGGGGAAGTTCAAAACCGTGAAACCCTTCTATGCTGCATTTCTTCCTGTGGTCTCTGTATCATGCAACAGGTTTTGTGTCTGCTTGAATTACAGGAAATATATATCTACCTCTCAGAAAGTATGCCAAATTGTGGATGTCAGTAAGACCAAGGCATCCAGGTCACAGAAGTATGACCCTGTCTGAGATCTCACACTGGAGCTCCAAGTCTGTGGAGCTGGCTTTGGAAGAATGAGGTAGTTTGCTATCCCTGCATAGCAAAAATGGAGCAGTCTGTTGTTCTTTATAAAGACTGAAGGGCCAGGCCACAAATAGTCAGGAAATGCCTCTTGCCAATAGCAGCAACAGCCCTGAGCAGGTCTGGAGGTGGGCTCTGAGGAACTGCAGTACTTGAACTGTGCCCAGTCAGGATCTGCTCTGACTCAGCTCTCCTGAGCAGGGTTCTAAGCTCTACCAGTCCTCCCTGCTCTTCCCAGAAGCAGAGGTATGAAAGGTGATGTAATAAGCCATCAGCTGATCTTGTGCATCCTAGTCCTGTACAAAACATACGTGAATGCTGTAATGGCAGGTATTTTCAGATAGATGCTCTTTGCCTGTACCTCTATTGCATAGAAGCTTCTTACACTCCAAGGAGAAAATCTTGTCTGCAACCTGCTCTCTTGTCCCAGGTCTATCTGAGGACCCTAGAGGTACTGAGAAAGCAACACTATTGTAAATATAAATATAAATATAAATATAAATATAAATATANATAACCATAACTGCAAATATAGATAATATAAATATAAATATAAATATAAATATAAATATAAATATAAATAATATAAATAAATATAAATACATAGTGTTCAGCTCATGTACTGTCTAGTTCTTCTTTAATTCCACATGTCCTGTTGCACACTGGGTCTGTGCTTGCAGACATAGCAATATGCTACTGACAAATTAAAAAGGGGAAGTTCATCACTGGGGTTGTACAAATTGTCCTTTGAATCAGCAGGAACAAAAATAAGCTGCCCCCATTTGAAGAGACTGTACAAACCATATTTTCCTGCCCCTGTTCATAAAGCTCTTGAGAATGCAGCATCTTCAACTGTTAAGAAAATTGCCATAAGGTTTTTACAACACAGGTGAGTGAAAAAAACAGTATAAGATTTGGTACTTTGGTTTACTTCTCTGCTTCAGATAAATGGTTGGTGCCAGAAACACCAGAGCCACTGTGAAGTAACAGATTTCTTGGTAAGAAGCTGAACCCAATGCTGCTGTTTTATAAGCACTTCATATAAAACTCAGATTGCATCTTTCCAAGGAGATGAAGATGCCTGCCTGTGGAATGGAAATGGTTAAGGGAATGAGATTAACAAGCAGTCACCTGAAATCTGTTACTGTGGCCTTCAAGAGAAATTCATCCTGCTTCACCTGTAGAGAGCTGGTGATGTTCATGGAGCACTGCAGTAAGAACATTTATTGAGCAGCACAGCCCTGCCTGTTGTGCTGTGGCCAGAAGCAGTGTGCTCCTCTGCTGCAGCACTCTCCCAAGGGGACACTGAGGCTAAATCCTGCAGGACCCAGAGCTGACTCTTTCCCAAGCCTCTCTTTTGGAACCTATGATGTAGGACACCACCATCAGTGGACTACTGTTTTCCACCTCCAGTGCTTGTCTCTGAGCCACCACACATACTCATATTACATATTACATTGTAGAATTTTTTTTTTTTTTATCTTAATGACATTTTTCTAATGTGCCTACAGGACTTCTGAGCCTTTAGAATGCATTGAGTTCTATTTTCAAGTTCATTTCAAGTGGAAAACTTAACTGCGTATTGCACTTAAAGGAAATTTTCTGTAAGCCAACATCTGACTTTTTAAAAATGTGCCCCATAGTTTTATCCCAGAATCCCCTCTGAATCACTTTTTCTTGGGTTTTGATATTTTACCTTCATTTAGCTCTACCACCATCAACAGTCCTCTCTGTTTCCCCAGGGAAGGCAGAACAGGACCCAGCCTGTTCTCCTCAAGAAAAAGAACAGGAAGCCAGCATACTAAACTCTGATTATTTCTCTGGCTCTGTGTATTTCCTGAGAGATCTTGAAACAGAATCATACACACAAGTTATTTAGCTGGAGGTGAGCTATGATGATGATAAAAAGAAAAAAATGTTGTGGAGGGAGTGAATGAAGATAGCATGTGATGGCTTTTGTAACAGCAGAGTATAAAATGCTACTATCTTTTAGGATACATCTAGGTGTATATTACAATCAGAGAACAAATTTTTGTGCTTTAGGCTGGTCTACTTGTTCTGAAAGAGAGCGTTTGACAGCTTTTGCTCTGAATGAGTCTCTTGGCTTTTGGGTGGGATCCAGGAAGAACAGTTGCAGATCTGTCGCCAGACAAGCCTGCCCTTAGTCACTGTGATATGACCATGGATGGGCATTTTTGGGAGTGCAAAACACATAGCTAACTAACATATAGCTAGTTTTATTGGTTGTTGTATATGCTTGTGAATCCTTCAGAAGAGTAGCAGCTGAAAGGGTTTGATTCTCTTTCCATTAAAAATAAATTGCAAAAATTGTATTGATTTCAGTGCAGGAGGATTGGATCCTTAGCCTTCAAGAGGATATTTAATATATTCCATTACTAGCATCTTAATGGGATACAGCTATACCATGCTGCACACGCAGCTACATATGATACAGCTCCCTCAGGCTGCTTGACAATATGCTCTCCACTTCAGAGACTAGTACATAAATACAATTCACATGCTCTGTCTTTAGTCATGCCACAGTTTTGTCAAGCACATCACATTTTTCTGCCTCAGGCTGCGGTGTGTGCTGCTATCGTGTCTCCGGACTCAGGTCAGAGAGTGCAGGGACAGCATTGCCTTGCTTTTGTTTTCATGGGACTTTCCTGTCTTTTCTTGTCATGCAATTAACTTGCCTCATTCCTATTTTGGCTTTTTTATTATTGTTATTTTTGCCTACCACACAACATCTATTTAATGTAA
The DNA here is from genome assembly GCA_013389925.1 of Aegithalos caudatus. Lineage (NCBI taxonomy): Eukaryota > Metazoa > Chordata > Aves > Passeriformes > Aegithalidae > Aegithalos > Aegithalos caudatus. Next base: position 159,426 of record WEIU01000386.1, on the reverse strand, counting down.
ATACAATGTAATTTGTACAATTCATTCTACTGTATCTTTCAAGTATATGTAAAAATGCTGAAGGGTAGGAAAAAACCTCTGTAGCATATGACTGTTCTGAGTAAGTGAAATCCACTCATTTTCTCAATTTGCCAACACATTTTCTTTCTCAAGTTTTCTTCCAGAAGATTTTCAACCTGTGATTCCTTAGAATTGATTGAAAATTATCATAGCTTAAAATCTTGATTAATCTTTGAACACTTGAGAATTAACAAGGGAAAAACCTTTGTCCCACTTACAAAAAAAATTTTCCCAGTTATAGAGCTGGTCAAGGGATTTGGAATTTCCATATGAAATTTCATAAAAGTGGAGAGGGAATGGGAACAACCATCAATATCTCTTTTGTATTTAACTAACACCAAATACCCTGTAGCTGGAGAGGCTGGATGGCGTATCAGGTCAGGGGTTCTTTACTGCTCATTATCTTCATGGGCAGGGTTTCTCCCAGGATGTTGGCAGTATTCTGGGATTTCCTTCCCCCTCTCTCTCTCTGGACTGATTTTGCCATAGCTTAATGTACACAGCAAAGAAGTGGATGAAAGCTGACCAAGAGCACACAGAAGGCAGTCCAGCTGTAACTGCAAATCCCTCTTCTTCCATCCTTGTTGACTGACCCCACCCATTAGAAAAGCTTTTGTCTAAGAAAAGCAAAATCAACATAAGGCTATGTTTGTCTAGTTTGTAGACTAGATGGGTGACTTGCTTTGTCTCCATCAGCAGCAGTAGCTGGATGAACAAAGAGACTGCTCAGCTTCCTGTACTTTCTGGATTCAAAATGGGGAATACCTTACAATAACAGTTACTTCTTTCATCTTGGACACACATCTTCATAGAGAAAACATAGCTTAAAAAAATCACAATGTGCCTGTCTGGGTTTTTTTGTAAAAATTTAGTGGCTTGCCTCTAATGTTTCTAATGCATATGAACTCATTGCCATCATTGTAAATTTTTAAAGCAAAAGAGAGTGAAAGATGTTAATGACAAAGGGCAGAAAGGGCTCATTTTTGAGAAGTTTCTTTCTCTGCTGGACATCAAAACAAAATGTAAAAGGCAAATGGGTCTTCAAAACATGCAGCTGAAAGGAGCTCAGGCACACACAGCCACATTCGGGCCTCCAAATATAGTTTATGTTGTACCATCCAGATGAAGATGGTCACTGTATCATGGCAGAGCTTTGCTCTGGCCTTGTTTCTGTCCCTTGCTTGAGGTGGACATTAGGCCTTTCCAGGAGCATGGTGTGGTGGGACCAGAGCTCTGTGGGGATGGGCAGGGCCCTGCCTTAGTCCCCAGCTCTGCCTCAGGCTGGGAGAAGGCACAAGAGGAATGTGTGAGTAAATGCTCAGGGACATCTTATCTCTTGTGGTGGGGTCAGCTGAATAGAGAGTGATTTCTGGAGGGGTGAATTTCTCCTGGGTGATTTGAGGTGTGTGTTCAGCCCAACCACCTTGTGCTCATTGTGGGAGCTCGACTTTATTTAATCTGGTAAAAAGAAGCTGGAAGGGAGCCCAAGCTGCCCTTGGCAGCAAGTGAAATATGTACTGGTCTTGTTGGCCATAGTTCTGAGCTCTAAGTGGTGTGAGAAGGGGTGCAGAAAGGAGGCTGGGAAGCTGGTGGACAATGCCTTACACAGAAAAATCCAAGCAGCTGTGGAAATGTGGTACTGAGTTTAGCAATGGGAATAGGGGGATCACTAGCATTTATGTTAACTTGCATATTTCTTGTAGTCAGAGTAAGGAAACATTGGAACAGGCTGCCCAGAGAAGTGGTGGAGTCACCATTCCTGGAGAGATTTTATAGACATGGGATCATGGTTTAGTGGTGTATTAGGCAGTGCTGGATTAATGTTTGGATCTGATGATCTTAAAGGTCTCTTCCAAACTAAATGATTGTATGATTCCATGATTTGTACTGCTCCTTTAGAGATATGTTATTCACAGGGAGAGAAAGGCTGGCCAACAGAGCTTCAAGAAACCAGTCCTAACCCCATCCTGGACTTTTCTGCAGCTGCTAGCCCCTGCATGGGGGGCAGACCTGGCAGAGCTGGGACAGCCATACCATTTACCTGTGGGCTGCTGGACTGCCTTAGGTGGCTGCAGCCCTGGTGCTGTGGCCCTGCCTTGCTCTACCACTGCATGGCAGGTTTGGGCCAGGGAACTGTGTCATGTTAGTTTCCTTCACTGTGGCATGACTAATGAACCCTTTTAGACACCTTTGCTGTTACAAATCTCTTCCCTGGTGCAGAGGGACAATGTCCTTATGTGAATACTGGACAATGCAGTGGGTCTTGTCTCTAAGCAATAGTATAAGTTCATTAAGTCCAGGCTGTCCTGGTTTCTCATTCTTCACAGATAGCTCAGCATGAAGTGTAAGCCTCTCCTTCTGCTCTAGGCACTCTATGGTCTGATTACAGCCATGCAGTACCACATCCCCCTCCCAGGGGACAGCTGATGGTGCTGCAGTTGTTAGTTCAAACCCTGAAAGCTTTGGTTTGGGAAAAGTTGCAAAAAAACTTGCAAGAAACAAAGGGAAAAAATACCACAAAATACTATGGAGTAAACAAGATCTGGTCTGCAGAGGCTGACTAGAGACAGCTCAGCAGAGGCACTTCCTAAAGTCACAAATTTTCTTTGCTGCCTCTGTGCTGATTTCCTGAAAGACCTCAAGTGTTTTCATGGACTCCAGATAGGTTGACAATAGGTTGTATAATTAAATAGCAAAAAAAAAAAAAAAAAAAGATATCACAGCTGCTAAATTGTGTAGTTAACACCAAAAGTTAGTATTTTACATCAAAAGTGTAATTTGGTTAGTAAGACCTCAGGTACAAACACATAACAGCCTTTTCTGCCAAGCAAGGCAAGTTTTAGGATCTTAATCATGGAAGTCTTCATGTTGATTAGGCATCATGTGTGAGAAAGATAAAAGAAGTAATTTTTGTTTTGGTAAAATATGTTTATATTGGCATTTTTTAATGCTCATGTATCACTTGTGGAAACATTTCACTCTCAGCTTAGTCCCAGTAGAACAATGTTCATAAAACCCAGGGGGGAAAGAAAAAGTGCCCTGGTATACCATAAAAACTAAGTAGGATGTGGCATTTTGTGTAAAACAGCAGGGTGGGGTAGGAAAAAACCTCAGTACTAATTCTGAAAATAGAGCAGTCACTGTCTTGTGATGTCCTGATGAAACAATGGAATTTTTTGCATGAACAGCTGCTCGCTGGTGTAAGCACAGGTTGCTGGATTTGACCAGTCAGTACCAACTAAGATTTGTTAAAAATAATGCCCAGGTACAATCTTTCATATATCCCATGGGCACCTTTTCTCGTGATTTTATCTATGTGCAATTGAAAGGAAACTCATCTAGAAATAAAGAGACTGACATGTCACATCATGACATTAGTGCAGTGCGACATTTTGTGGCCCATGTTCAGTGCAGCCCTGGAGTGATCTGTTCCAACAATGCAGATAACAGCCAGTAGGATGATTCACCCATCAAGCAATAACGAGCAGCCATTGCATCACCTTCTGTTGTTTATTGTACCCTCAGGCTTTTCAGAATACAGTTGCCTTGATAAAAAGATAAAAGAAAGGAACATAAAACTTGGGTGAAAGAAAAATCTTATTAAGCTGAATCTACTTCTTNTTTTTTTTTTTTTAAGTTATTATTAATAGGGTTAGACTGTTTGATAGTCAGCAATGTTTGAATGAGAACCATCACTTGTGGAGCAACACCTCGGAAGGCTCTTGGTGCTTTAGTCAATGAATAGATGAGACTCCAAGAATGTAGGATGGAAAGCCAAGTCCAGCCCAGGAAAGAGACAGGTACATTATGGGCCAAATTCTAAACACTTTGTTCCACATATTTGGATTGTCTGGAGGTCAGTAAGAACTCTGCCAGCATAAGAGAGCTGAGTAAAACCTGAGTGATCCCCACAGGCTTTGAAGCTATAATAGTGTTTATGTCTCAACCTCCTCTCAGAGTTCATAATGAGTATTAATTAAATATACCTCAGGGCTCCCTATGTAAGAGTAAAATACTCTTACTCCCACTATAGAGAGAGAGGAAACCAATCCTTGCACAGGAGGGCTTGGAATGTCTTCTGGGTCTTATTTCAAAGGACTTTGAGTGGTCCACTAGACATCAGATTTAGCTGTGACCACAAAGATTTAGTTGTGACGTTGATCCTGTGGCTCAGTTTTCAAGAACTCTGACCTCTTTCAGCTCCCCATATCTTCAGGCAGAGATGTTGCTTAAAGATCCATATGCCAATATTCTATTTATCTTTAAGAACATAGGGTAAAGCAGTAATCTATTTAGTAGACAGTCAATGTAAATTAACTTGAAGATAGCTAGGTACTTAATTTATGTGAGGTAGGTACCAAGTGCAAACTTAGTGATAAATACACCTAATTTGTTAGACTCAAAGGCCACCAATATGAAGTCCTCTCAAGTCACCAAAGAAATAATTCAACAAATTCACCTAAGTAGGTAAAACAAATACATTGATCTGAATGCAAAACAAGGTGCCAGACTTTACTCTGGGAGGGAGCACTGAAAAAGCCTGTCACAGAAATTGCACTGGATTTGTCAGTGTGAGCCACAGCATTCAAAGAAGTGATGAAGTAGTTTATTGCATGTGAGGGCTGAAATACTTACAGGAACAAACCTCAATCACTGCCATCATAGGGCCATTTGCTCAGATGTGGCCCACGTGCCTAGATAAGGTCTTCTGATCAAATGATTCTTCAGTTTCCTATCAACTGTTTCACAACCAGCATCCACAAGGACCTTGACAATGATGAAAACTTGGAGGGTGAAGAGGGACCTAGTGTCCAATAACAAGTTATCATGGTTCATTCTCTCTTTTGCTGCTGCTGAACAGATTCTACATGTGACTATAATCTGCTCACAGGCATGCAGGAGGATTTCTACTCCTTCTATGTCATGTGGTAGCACTAGCAGAGCTCTCTGTTTAAGCTCACTGGTAGAGTTTTGGCCATGACCAGCACTCATTTCAGCGATAGGTGAAGAAAGCAGAGAATAATATTTGGCTCTTTTAAAGAGCTACATGGGAGAATCAGCACAGAACTTCTTATGTCTAGAACAGGCTCCTCTTGGGCTGTAAGTCCTGCAATATCAAGCAAGTGTTTACATGCAGATCCCCCACACAGTCTGCCTTGGAGACTAATAACCTAAAGCAAATCATCTGCACACTATGTGCACATTCCCTTCATATAGACCATACAGCTCCAAAAGCATATGAGTGTACACACCTGTAAGACTTTCATGATAATTCTCATATTCATTTCTTTGTATTATTCCTAAAATTCTACAGAATTAAAGCACTCTCCCTTTTCCCTAGACTAATTCAAATTTGCAGTACTTCTACTTTTCCAAAGTTCTCATGGTTTCTTCAAGTTTTCTGTGGTACACTTAAAAGTAGTGTTTGGTTTATAATTTGTGACATTTTCACTTTAGTTTTTTATATCTAGATTATGCAGTAAAATCTCACATTCATTTTGCTGTCTAAAGTAAAGGAAAAGTTATAAACCTTTGCTCCATGTCTGAGACAAGACTTTCCTTACAGCAAAGTGACTGTCAGGAGGAAACTAGCCAGACAGTCTGAGTGATGACCTGGAGGGGTGATGGAAGCCCCTCTGGGACAATGCTTTTTCCTGCTTCTGGAAGTCCCTCCTATTTCCACATTGGCTTCTGCATCCGGTACTTTACCAGGATTCTCTTTCACATCAAAGAATCTCTCCCTGGGCTACACATGTAGGGGCACAGCCTTAGTTTCCATGGGAAACAGTTTTATCCCAAAGGAAAGGGAAAGAAATGTTTGGTTTAAACATGCTTAACACTCCCCCTTCTGTATAAGGCACTCTGTTGTTGCACTTTCTCTGGTCCCTTGGGGTATCAACATGCTCTTTACCACACTTATGCTTATTTTCTTAGTTGAGGTGTTTAGAAGGGGCCGTGGGGAAATTTTTCTTTCATCCACATTGGTTAAATAAGCATCATCAGGCTGAAAGCTTACTAAATTAATTGCACCAAATTATATTTTGTTGGTTTCACCCTTAGGATGAGTTGGTCCCAGTTCTACCATTTAAAAGAACTTCATTATGTAGACAATGTGGAATTTGTGTTTCTCTTCTAGAGTTATTAGAAATATTGAAGTACGGGTGATAAAGCTGTTGCTTAGCTTAGTGAACAGATCCTTGAATTTATGTGAAGGGATCCACGAGTTTTCCTGGAAGAAGAAGTCAAGGAGGTGTTTTTGATAAAGAGTTCAAATCAGATATGAGTTGCCTACTCTGTATTTTGTTGAGAATTTTATGCAACTTCAGTCAGCCCACAGAAGAAAAATAAATCTTTGGAAATGAGACTGCTCTTGAGCTGTGTGCTCCTCTTGAATAAACAAGCTACCAGAAAAAGTTGCAAGCTTCATGATAGCAGCTATAATGTCTTTAGGATATTGATGTGATGAGGTTTGTAGCTAATACCGATCTAGAAAACAGATGGGCCTTTGAGTGTACCATCCCTTTTCTAAGCTTAGCAAGAAGACAATTGCATGTTTCTGATTTGACTGTGAGTGTAGGACCACTCAAAACTACACAAGTGTTTGCTGGTAGCCATAACTCATACCAAGGAGGAAACACCTAATGCTTTCTATGGTCAGGATTAAACCAACCCTGGACACTCTAACCACACATGTTCCTCCTTATACCAAATACCTACAAAATATGTAATTTGGTAGCCAAGTTACTCCCTTTTTGAAGTCTCCTGAATTTGTTTGTTTTTCAGCTGTTGATGCTATTAGTTCCTCCCCTATTTCCCTCTGTTGGCATGTTATTTCTTTAGGTTGGTTGCTCATGCCTTCAGGGTTGCCAGGTTTCTTTCCATGACAGGCTCTTTGATTTTGCCTCTGTTTGGGGGTGGGTAGGGTTTTTTATTATTTGAAATGCTTTGAATGCTAACTTTAATTACATTGCCTCATAAGAGGCTCTTCTACATGGGCTGCTGACTGCAAGGCCTGTGACTGCCTCAGTAGCCAGGCTGCTGGGTGGAGAAAGTGCCATGGAACACACGGAAGTGTTTTATAAAGACAGTAGCCACTGAAGGGCAAAACTGACAAATTGCCTTCAAGAATGTGAGATTTTGTGTTGTTTTGTTTGTTTTATTTTATATATATATATATCAGTAGTAACAGAAACTAAAATGCTTACATCTACCATGGAATAATTCTAAATCTGGAAACGGATCTCTAGCATCTCACTCAGAAGTGTGGCATTTTTCTTAGCAACAGATTGTCAGGCAGGGCCCAGCAGAGTTGAGGATGTAGATGAATTGGAGACTGTCCAGAAGACAGCAACAGGAATGATAAAAGCTTTATAAAACATGAGTGATGAGGAAATGTTAAAGAAACTGAGTTTGTTTAGTCTAGAGGAAAAAGACTATGGGGGAAAACGCATGAGTTTTTCAATATGTAAACAATTGCTTTAGAGAGGGCAGCCACCATTTGTTCTCCACGGCCACTGTGAGAAGGATAAAAATAAATCAACGTCATTTGCAAGAAAAAAAAGTGAAGTCATGCTTTGGGAACTAGGTTTTGTCTGGATATCAAGCCCTTTAATTGGCAGATTCAAGGACAGGTTAGACCAACACCTTACAGGGAGGAGGTGGCTAAGCCTTATTCTGACTCATGGGAAGGTATAGGACAAATGACTGCAGGAGATTCTTTTCAAGACTCCCAGCTTTATAAATTTATGAAGAAGGACTTTGAAGGGAAAAGATTTGAGCTGGGTAGACGTGTAATTGCTTTTTCTAACTGGTAACTCCAATCACCCTGGTGTCATTTCAACAGTAAGAATTTAAGTCTTCCCTGTGTCAGCTTTTCTGGGAAGAGTTTTTAAAGCCATACAGCTACTGTGTTTAGCAGAAGCTCCCATTCTTTCCTCTTTGTTCATCCTCTTAACTTTCCTCTATAAGGTGTAAAATATGCTTTGGTCTCCTGCTTGGAGGAGCCTCAATCAGCTTCTCCCACTGGTTTGAAAAAAAACCCCAATCTACAGTCACCACCAATCCAGTCTTTTCTGTAGGGAAAACGGTCGATGGTGCCATGGTGGGATAATACAGTTGCACGTTTTAGGTATCACACCTCAGGCAAATTGTTCTGGGCCCTCACTGCCACCCTGAGGAAGTTTTGATTGCATATTCCTGTGATGTTATGGTATCAGGCTTGCCAGTGTGCCCCACCACCATTGTGTTGTCAGATTCGTAGCCCTGTTCACAAGAACAGGAGTGTGGTGTTTGCTGTGCCCGAATAACAGTGGGATTAAAATCATCTGGGGAAAGGTGCCTTCTGATCCAGCCAGCTGCCAGGTCAAGGGCAAAGTGGAGCAACAACTGAAAAAACTGAATGTTTTAGTAAGGGCTTTAAAAACATTAGAACATATTTATGCAAGGAGGTAAACAGGAAACCTTTAGAAAATGTCTTACTGTTTTTTTACCGTCAAAGTATTTTTCAGGGAATGATAATTCATTTATAATTAATTGCTAATGGATTTATTATTATCAATATTGATTTCACTTGACAAGGCAAGACATAAAGTTAACAAGTGTGAGGCATTGTGTGCAAAACATGAAGTACCTCCAGGATCATTGCCATGCCAAGTAGGTTGATCAAGAGCCAAGCTTGCAAATTGTGGCATCAGGGGACCCCTTGCCGCCAGTCTGCCAGAGAGGACAAGAGTCCTGGAGGCAGAACTGCCATCAACAGAGGAGGCATAAGCAGGCAGCCTTGAGCAGGCCATGGGGGAGATAGTATACTTCTGAGATTAAATCCTATGTGTCTTAATAGAGACAACTTCTCTCTACAGTATCTTTCAGCATTCTGTTAATTAAAAANAAAAAAAAAAAAAAAAAAAAAAGGACTAGGATAAATTTACAAAAATAAATAAATTAAAGAGAAAGTAACTTCTGCCAAAAAAATGAACTTTCATGTTCAGTTTCTGCTTGAAACTATCTTCCCAGGAGCCAACTTTCTCAGGGAATAGCCTGTTATCAGATAAAGGAAGGACTGAATAAGGAAGATAATTCCTTTGTTATGAAAGTCATCCCCCTTTATCAGGACATTCTCCCCCAGCTTTTAATACTCACTGAATTTCTTCTGATCTCTTAGCATCTTTATATTTTCCCACCTTGTCTGTCAACCTCCTCTGAGGGTATTTTCCTTCTTGAAGCTAAACTTTGCAACACAACTAAGAGAAAGCAAACAGAAATTTCTTCAATCACTCTCATTGCTTAAAAATTCATAATCATCTCTATAGCCAAAGGCAGAAAAGCTAATTATTTACTGCCCCAATCAGTCTTAGCACCTCCCGGGAAAATGTGCTACTGAGCCGGCTGCACTGATGCATCCGCAGCAGGCAGCTCTCATCGCTGGGACCCAAGTGCACCAGCATCACCAGTGGGACTTCTCCAGCTTTGAACAGATCTGCTGCAGAAGGGTAGCTATAAGGCAGAGGAGCTCAGCCACCAGGGACCAGGAAGACAGCAGCATCTTGCTTCCCTCCCTAGTGAACCTTCTGGCCATCTTCATATTGGCATTTACAGAAAAGTGAGCTATTTAGGAAAAGATTGTCCTTTTTGTTTTTTCAAAGTGCACCCCATTTAAGCTTGGTACACAGGATATAATGGAAAAGGAGCGCCAGTAGAATTCTGGCTGAGGCAAGCAAATACCTGTCCAAAAATTATTCAGAGTAGTAGCTTTGCCTTTCTGTTTTTGTGTTTGTTTGCCTTTTATGGAAAGATGCCCAACTCTGGTAACTGCTGTGAGAGATTTGGAGGATTAGGACTTGCTCTCTATCCCACATTATATAGCTGTCAGATTCCACTGGAAAATCTTCTGCATGGGCATCCTCTTCCTCATCCTTTTGAGGCAGCTATTTCCCTCTCTTTCTTATGTATCTTCCAAGGCCTGTCTCAATCTGCCTCTGAGTTCTGATCCAGTATTTGTGACTTCTTTGTAACATGTTCTGAATCAAAAAGACCTTTCCCTCAAAACCTCAAATTCTTTGAACTGCCCCATCCACATTCACAACAGTTTCTTCTTTCCTGTCCTTCTCTTGCTTTTTGCTATCAGCTGGAGTAGACTTGCTGCATTTCTCAGTAAATACTGAGAAGGATAAACCAGAATACACAGAGTTTACTGAAGCGTCATCACGGGCTACCTCAGGCACTGTCTGCTGTTCTGCACCGGAACAAGAAGAATAGTCAGAGAGCTATAATATGTAATAATTTACCTGGTCTCTGACAAGCTTTAATTACCATTGCTGATTAAAAAGACCTGAGGAGGCTAAGTATGAATGATGGGGATCTAGCAGAGGTGGACAGTCAGGAATGATAGATCAGGCATGACAGGATGATAGTATAGAGAGGATAAGGTGCTGTCAGCACTGGAGCTGCACACGTCAGAACTAAGAGAAGCAGCAGATCTGAGACAGCAGTGATGGGAAGGGCCCTGCAAGGCAGGGATGAATATGAGGGAACAAGCTGCAAAATGGAGAAAAGGGCATTGGGATGGCAAATATATTTGTGAATGGCAGGTGGAAAAGGGTAGACTCATTCCTTTTCACAGTGGATGTTGTGGAAAGGAGTGTGCTATTTTTAACCCTTGGAACTGGATTAGGCTACTGTGATATGCATCATAAATCAATCAAGTATATGTATAGTCCCTAGCCATGTATCCAAGACAGCCTAACTTCTGCCAAGGACACACAGTGGTGCTTGTGGACTCAGGCAAAAGGCAAAATCTCCATTATGGTACTTAGTCCAGACTTCAATACATCCAAAGGGCTGCTCAGAACTCTGCCCTTCTATTGCTCCACCATGGCCTTTCCTACCTTGGCTCTGCCCCAGCTCCTAGATGTCCCAGCTCTTATTCATCAGGCTTTGGCTTCCTTTCACAGCCCCATCTCAACACTTTCTCTCCCTGCCCTGAGCACAGCAGCCACTCTATCAAGGCCGAAGGCTCCCACCTGCTCGTGAGGGGCAGTGCTTCCCAGCACTCAGCTGGGGTACCTGGATTGCATAGCTGGGGCTGAAGCCAGCACAGGTCACCAGCTGTAAGGAAAACCTCTGGGGAGTTAACTCTGCTACTGTTTCTGGCAGAATATTTATACTGACATATGCACAGGAAGTTTCCACCTTTTCACATTTTCACTGAGAGAGTTCAGCATTGTTTTCCAGGGTTACTATGAGGTAATGCAGTCTATTGACTGCAGACATGGAGCAATGATAGGATTTTTCCCTTGTGAAGGCACAGGACTAGTGACTTTCCCTTCAAGGAAAGCCCTGTTCCCTTCTTCCCATGCTTTCACTCTCCTGTCCACCCAGCACAACTTGATGTTGCATTGATGGAGTAAATTGCACAGAAGGATGCGAACATCTGGATGTTGGCAGAATGTCTCCCAGATGGCAAACACTCTTGCTTCCTTCTTTTTCAAGATGAAAGGGTCCATTTTAAAGCCAGTTAAAAGAATATTAGAGAATTGATCTGAACACAACAAAGTGAATAGGCCAAGAGTTACATTTTCATCCTCTACTGCCCTCTATTGAGAATAGATACATCTGCAGAAGAAAAATTCTAAACTGCAGTTATTAAAAACAAAATTCAGCAGAGTTTTATCCCCACAAAAAGTCACATCTTTTAAAAGCCAGCATGTTCAGTTCCAAATAAAGCTTATAATTTTGCTTTTTGACATATTTGTTAATGTATTATTTGCAGGTTTCATACATGAAAGCAAAATTGTAATGGATTAACCATTCAATTCCCATGGATGAACCATTCAATCCCTGGGATATGCTTATGGAGAACCTGTTATATTAATAACCCAACTAATAACCAACCTGTTACAGTAACCCCAAATAATCCATTTGGGACATGATGATGCCAGGTGGAAGCTGCTTAGAGAGTTCTATGTACAATGTGTTCCACATACATTATGGCAAAGTCCCTTTACTTTCACCCTGACCTAATCAGCTCAAATATCAGTGGATGAAAGAGCCATTAACTATATTAGTCAGGCTTGGAAACTAGAATGACAATGCATTTACCTAAAAAAAAAGAGAATTTATAAGAAAATGTGTCTCTTGACTTTAAAAACACTCTCTGGCAGTATGATTACTTGGCAATATCATTCCTTCTTTGGCAGTACTTGTGGAAAAATGTAGAGAACAGAATGAATTATAGTAATTCCAGCAAAAAGGAGATAAAAAAGATTATTATGTCCTGTATTTTTCTACCACTTTATCATCCGAAGATTGGCTCCTTCCAATCTGAAGATTCTCCTCCTAAAGGCTTAAAAATAATTGTTTATAAAATAATTATTTGCAAAGTAATTATGTGGAGGTAATTATAAGAAAAATTAGAATGGACAAGCAAAGATTAAATTTGGTTTTGTTTTATAAAAAGGGAAATTTGAGGAAAAAAGTCAAGTCTAAAGTGTTTAGGTCTAAAGCCTAAAACTAGAACCCTCCATCTCCTCTTGTCCTTTCAAAAAAAATTTTTAATATTCACAGATTTTTAGCACTTTTAGCTATATAAAGGATGGCAGGGGACTCATATTGGTAAACAATATGACCTAACATTTTTTGAGGTGAAAGTGTCCCATTGTGACATCATTTTTACTGTGGAATTTAAGAGTGAAAACTTATGTGTTCTGGATAAAGCTGTGATGATTTGAAGATGAATTTGCAAGAAAATTCCACCTATTTTGGGTGCTGATTCCAGATAAGAGTGGCAGAAGGTTCACTTCTCTGGTCTTTCTTAATTTCCCCACTATTTTGATAGGTGCCCACTGCTGTTTCTAGGTCCTCTTCTGCCAGTGACAACTAAACCCTGACAGGCTTCCCCCAGCCCAATTTACTTCCTCCTCCCTTGTATACAAAATGGTGTAATTTTTCAGAAGTTGTTTTTCTTTAACTATCTTCTGCATGCCAGATCCATAAAATGACTGGCTTACATTACAGAAACATTAGTCCTTTCATATAAATATGAGCACCCTGAATGGGGAGCTGGGATCTTAAAAAACAAAGCGCTCTGTTCCTAGAGCTCTTATGGCGTTTCATAAAAGCAATAATCCATCTTTTGCCAAGCAAGGATTCTCTCCCACAGACCATCTATGTGGTTTCCATCTGCACATTAATTGGAAACTGCTTGGGGTAAAAAAAAAAGCATTTATATGTTTCGAATTGCAGCTGTTCCCATGCTCTAGCAAGGTGCAAGGGAGCTCTTTTCCCACAGTCCACCCCTCCAAGGAGAAACCACAAGCTGATTGCAGACCTGGAGCACTGAAACTCTGGGGTATTTGGGTGGTATCAGCTGGGCTGAGGGTGGAGCTGTGTGCCAGCACTCACTACGAGGAGCACTGTGCCTGTTTTCTCCTGGGCAAAGGGCTCTCTGTTGGGTACGCTCCTGCCTGCAAGTCTTCGGCAGTGTCTCCTTCTCTCTGCCAGCTGTGGTTGAAGGAACATGCATTTTGTATTGTTTCTGCAAGGTAAACAACTTTAATGCCCCCAAAAGTGATGTTGATGACTTCCTTCAGGCATGTAAGTCTTGAAACACCTGAGAGAAACCTAAAAACACAGATGAGAACCCTCAGCACAAAAACAAAGCTGAAAAGCATCAGAGGCTGAGCAGACAGAGCACTTCTGTGTTACTCAGACCATCTCTGGAAACTGGGACTTGCCCCCACAGAAAATCACAAGGACCCTGAAGAACAAAAATTATAACAAGTAGATAGGCTTCGCATTGGTCTTACAAGGAATGGTCTGGCAGTGGCTTACAGTCAATCACTTTATCAAAACAACTTTTTACATGTGTGAGGGCTAACAGCTTTGGCAACATTCATCCTCAAAGAGCCCTTGCACAGCAGATCTAATGAAGATTTTACTGAAAAACTGCTCTGGCATCTCCTCATTTATGAAATGATAGGCAAAAGAAACTGGAGAAGGCGCCTAGATTGACTATATCCTAACTGGAAAACTGTTTTGTAGACTTGCTCTCTGCGCTGATCTTCCTTGCAAACTCATTTTGGGATCTGTAAAAAAAATCCCCAACATTTATAAAACATCAGACCAAGTTTATCCATGACATGAGAAACATTCCATGGATACTATATTAGCAATGGATCCAGATGGTGATCTACTGCAGCTTAGTAAACAGAAAGATTTTTATGATGCTCCGAGATAAAATTTTTCTCAGGTCTGAAATCAGAGGAATTGACTGACAGTCTCTCTACATCAAACAAATAATGTGAAGAGCCAAACAGAGTATTTATTTTTATGATTAAACTAGTCAGCAGGTTAGTTTTAATAAAATGTAAATGCAGGTTTTATGGTAGGGATAGCACAGAGCTAAATGCTATGCACCAGTTTTCCATTACTATAGGGATTTCAATGCAATGTACTTAAAGCCCCATCCTATGTTTCAGCAGGGCTGAAAGCCTGATAGTGCTTTGAAATGATGAAAGCAAATGAAATTGAATAGCAAACAAAAATGTCCAGACTTGATCAGTGATGATGAGAGAATTCCAACTGGGTCCACTTGGGAGCAATGATCAAGAATTAACGTCTTGATTTTTTTAAGCTAACAAATGAAGCTTCTTTATTCTACTTAAATGGGATAAGAAAAGCCCTATTAAAGGGAACTACACAGTTGTAGTAATCTGCAAGCCACATCCCTATTGGCCCCAGTGGGAAAAAAAAAAACAAAACAGAGTTCTAAAAATGTTTAACAAAACCCAGAGAAAATGAGAAAAGCTAGAGATAACTCTAAAATGTGCAACTTTGTTTCTGTGGAAGAAAAAAAAGTCTGTTTTCATAACTGCAAGAAGAGTCAGAAGCATGAGGTGCAGCTCTCATCCTTTGCACTCCAACCTCTGGAGTTTATGGTCTGCAGGCTGACTGCAGAGTGCTCTTGCCAGGTGTATGGGAGTGGCCTGGGGCTCAGGGGTTTGCCTTTTTTTTTTCTTTTTTTCTTTTTTGATTTTGACTGAGGATTTGATTGCCCCAGGCACCTGCCTTACCAGGATTAGTTGCATTTCTGGCATGACTGATCTCAGCAGGTGGCTCTGTGAGGGCAGTGTGCCCATTCCTGGGCAAGCTGAAATATTGGCCCTCTCTGCTGTCACATTGGCAGCCTTTAATGTATGCTCATCTCCATATAAGTATTGCTTAGGCTCCAAATTTGGCCAGTTGTGAGATTACTGTACCATCTGTAATCTGTATGCTCTCCTGAATCTCTGGCTGGCTGTCTGGTTAAAGGGATCTTTCAGCACTCCTGCTGTATCTCCTCCATGTCCATGTGCTCTTGGTGGCACCATTCAGTGTCACTGACTTGACTCTAGCTGACAGGGAGAGCAATAGCTGTGAAAATGTGTCAACATCCCTGGCTGCCAACATGTGGAAGCAACCTGAATGCATGCCCAGGACTCTTTGGGAATTAAGAAGTGGCTTTCAAATCTTGTGGCTGTCTCTGCACAGCTCTGGTGACCTGTGCTGGCTGGATTAGTGACAGAGTAATGCTGTGAGGACACTTTCACAGGGCTGGAGGACTAATCCCTTGGCAGGGGAGGAGAGAGAGGAATAGCACAAGTGAGATAAGAGAGAAGATCCCTTGGCAAATGTGTAGAAATAAGTTAGGAAGGAACCATTGCTATGAGAATTGAGGACAACATGCCCTCATTAGTCTAAGACATAGAAAAGACTGGGGGTGGCATGGGGTGTGCAGGGACGAATTATAAAACTTGGCCCCGTTGTAGAATTACATAAAACAATAGTTGAACCAGAGTCTTAATTTAGTCTTTTTTTTTCATATGGACCAAGCCCACCTGTGAATTGATAACCAAAATACAATTTTGTCCTCATCTCAAGCCAGTGTTTAAATGCAAGTGATGAGGAAGAACTCCCTGTGGGACCCTGAGCTCATTAAGAAGAGAAGGCTCAAGGGGAATCTTACCAATCTGTAGAAATACTGAGTGAGGGAGAATAAAGAACACAAAACCTGAAATACAACGAGTATTGAAATACGGAAAATCCAATTTATACTTAAAATAAAACATATTTACTGTGGAAGTGGTTAATCACAGGAACAGGTTGCTCAGAGAGCTTGTGGAGTCACTATCTCTGGAGGTGTTCCAAACCCAACTCCATTCAGTTTTTTATAAAATGCTCCAGCTGACCCTGCTTTAAACAGAGGGATTGGACTAGATGGGCTCCAGAGAATCTTTTCAGCCATTTTTTTCCCTTTATATCCATTCTCATCATGCATTCAAATTGCACCCACTTGCTGAGATCAGTACAGTTCTTAAACTTCTGCTTAGCAAACACATGTGAGGTATCTGTTTTTACATGGAGATGCCTGTTTTTACACAAAGTTCACAAGTCGTCCATGTCTTACACTTTTAGATAAACATTTGCCCCTAAAATTGAAAGCTATAAAGTGCTTCTTGACTTGCTGTTAATGACTGCATTGAAAAGAGCAGCAATTAATTCAAGGCTAAAATGGGGGGGGGGTGTCTTTCAATGAGCCTCAGAACTTCCAGCTGCTGCACAAAAACCCCATTACTACAGAATTGTGGCACAGAATAGTGAAGTAATTTATCCAGGCTAAAATAGGTCAGAGTTTTGACAGTGATTTCAGTAAGAACGTAGCAAGGTCCTTTGGGTTTGGCTATATTTTTCAAAGAAGCAAACCTGATTCCTACTACAAGGAAGCATGCCCAAGTTACATGGCTCTATATTTTAAATAGAACTTCCTTTTAATAACCTGGATTTAATGTGTTTTACAATATATTTATTATCTCACACTGTGATATTTTGTAACTTAGATTTTCAGCTAACGAGTAGCTCATCTAATGAAAATAATGATTTTTTCATGCTGTACTACATGGAAACTTAAAGTATTTCAATTAAACAAACCACCTCATTAGTGTGCCTTGATAACATAGTTGAGTTTTCTTTGATATGGTCAGAAATATCTAGCATGCTTTTGGGATGCAATCAAACTCTCCAATAAACTTGTTGCTAAAGACAGCTGCCTAGCACCATGTATTTCTTGAGCAGTCAAATGACCTAGTTTAGAAGTGTTTGAAGCCATTTTATACTCTGGAAGGAGAACAAATTAACCTTGTTTAACAAGTAGTTTTCAATTTGTGTTCCAGCACTCTTCTGCACTCTATCATCTCCAGAGCAGTAGCATGGCCTTATTTCATCCTTCCTGTTACATATCCCATATACTTAATGCTACAGCTTTGGAAAGCACCTCTCGTCTGCTGCATGGACCTGGGAGGAGATAGTGTCATTGCACTCAAAACGCACTTGAAGACACAAGTTTTTTTATCTGAGGTCTGCTTCAGTTTTTTCTTGTATTTTATGAAGAACTAAAAGAAAATCAGGGCCATTGTTACCTTTCAGTTAGATTTATTTTGCCTGTTCCTTTGAAAGGCTTGTTCAAAAGAATATTGCCAAGATCACAGAAAACTCTGCAGCAAAAACCTAGCTTTTTGTTGAGAAAAGACCAAACTGATCTTTACAGCAGAAAACTTCTGTGGCTGCAGCTAATTCTCATTGGGGTGTGGGGTCAGACCTGTGGCTATCATAAATCAACATATCTCTGTTTAGGGAACTGGTTTTTATCAGATGAAGATGTAGATTCACATTTCCATAGTTTCTCTGAGAATGAGTTTTTCTGGCTAATATTCTTTCTATAAGGCTAGTGTATATTAAAGTTACAGTGAGTTGCTGTCTTTTAGACTCTTCCCCTGAAAAAGTTGGTTCAGATTTGGATCTCATTATAGGTAAAATGATTTGGAGGAAATATCTCTGTTGAAAGTAATTAGCTACTCTCTCATCAGCTGCAGTAAACCATACATCTAACACTAGGTAGCTTCACTATCTCTAAGTATTCATCATAAAGAAAAAGCAGGTGAAAGGCATTTAGTCCACATGCCAGCTGGTCTGTACTAACCTTTCCTGTCACTCTACTCTTTTGTCAATTCTTTCAAATAAGACTTTACTGTGGCTTTTTATCACTGTGAAAACCACATTAAGCAACAAACAAGCAGGCTTTTCATACACAAGGTTTAACTGGTGTACTGTTACATTTGGGAAGCTACATGATATCTCCCTATCTGCATTCTTTCTCCCTCAGCAGCAAATCTAAAGTGGACCTTGTTAGTTTTCTATTCAAGTTAATTTTGATGCCCTCTGTTCTCAGCAGATAAGGTCTTCATCCTGCTGCAAAGAAATATTTACGTCTAACATGCAAGCTCTCATCTACCTTGGCCTGTCTGTTACAAACCCAAAATTCTAAGATTAGTTGGCAGTGTCCCTTTAATCAAAATTTAATGCTTGTCTTCAATCTCCTCAAAGCACTTAAAATCTAGCAGCTTTAGAAGTGAGAAAATCATTAGTGCTGCCGTCCTCTGCTTCCCAGCAAGCAGGAGGTTTGACCACAGGCTGTTACAAAAACGGGGGTGTTGTGTTGCCCTCCACAGAGCCCTGTTTGGGATCAGCCTGTCTGACTTCTGCTCTTTTTGCTGCTCACAGGGAAGAGGGTGCAGAGCAACGAGAAAATCTGCTCAAGAATAAGAAGAAGCCAGCACTTTCCTTCAGGAGTTTGGAGCAGGCCCTTCTTTGCACCTGCCATCTCTGTGCAGACAGGTACTAAAATTCACATCTGACTGTGTCAGAAATACTGAGTTCAGCTGTCTCAGCTTCTGTCACGGGCATATCTGCTGATCAGCCATTTAGTCTGGGATGTTCATAGGAGATTGGTTCCTATTGAGTCATTCTGATTCCTGGACCTGTGAGAAGCCAGGCTTGCAGCTTGGCAGCTGAGTGCTTGTAAAGCTGGCTGTGAGCCTCTCTGAAAGTCTGGACTTAAATCTGCAAAGATGCAACTCAGAAATCCCTGTAAGGAGCAGCCAGTCTGATGCCAAGCATCAGCCAAGTTCATCACAGCTTCATGAAAAAATAACACCTTCTGGGATTTTTGCAGTGCATAGCAAAGTACAGTGTTGCAGAAATATTTTGTAGGCAGCTTTCCACACAGTAACCTGCTGCTCTGCAGGCATGGCTACCTAACAGTGATCCAGGCATTTCTTTCAGCACAGTGTCACATCTTGTGTTCTATCAGTGTGATACTTTATGATTTAATACACTCTGTTGTCTGCTTCTCAAACCATTTATTTTTTCTTCCAATTTCCCTTCAAACAAGGTGAATTTCCATTATTTCTTTGTTACAAAACTTCATAAATACAGAGGTATATGGGTATCTCTAGGCCTTAATTGTTTCCTGTTGAATACAAGTAAAATGTTTTTGGCAGATAGATATTTTAATGTGTACCTAATTATTAATGTACAGTTGAGGTTGTACCTAGCAAGGAATATCCAAAGCCCCATGTGCACATATTTTCTGGCTCAGTTTGTCTCTGCTCCTCTCCCTTTTGCATCTAAAGTGTGTAGGACTGTGCTAGGGTCTTACCTTTGGAGAATTTGTTTCTATCTGACTTTACATTGTAAGCAAAATTGAGTTGCAGAAGATAATTCTAATTATTGAAAGTATTTGCCTAATCTTTAGCACCTTTTAGCCTGGTCATTACCACTTAGAGTATGTTACAGTTTTGGCTTTTAAAATATTTTTAGGGCTGGGCAGTACCTTGATAGCTACTGCAGTGAAATCTGGTGTGAGGGGAGTGTATGCTGCATATAATAAATACAGTGTGACAGATGCAAGGGCAGGAGACTTGGCCCAGTGAATGTGCAGTAGATCATTGTTTGAAGGTGAATAATTTTACATGTAGCTTGCTATACAGAACACACATCCAAAAGGATTCTTACCTTCATGTCTTGAAGAATGAAGGCATTTATGGAGAAGTAGGGTAAGGAGACACGGGGAGAAGACAGGAGGCAGCTGTATAGACTTAGCCATACATTTAGTGCAAAGATACAGACACCCTTAACTGAAGAGAGAAGGAATGATGCTTTCTTCTCTCTTCATATGATGAAAATAAAAAGTGATCAGGATAGATTTTTGTTGTCCTCTGGGCATTAAAATCTTAAATGCAAAATGCATGACTTATTATATCTAGCCAAATCTTAAGGGTAAATAGGCAGTATAGGGAATTAGTTGTTGTTAATTGGACTTCTGAGCTGAATTCCCAGGGTGCTGCAATGCCAGCATATTCTTTTTGTTTTAATATTGAAACAGGGTGAGGCCAGTCCTATGATGGATTGATTTCACTATAGAACAGCAGAGCACGCTAAATCATCTTCAAAATAAGTTGCGTTTGCTGAATGTAAATATTTTAGGGTTCATTTCTGCATATACTGTAAAAGGTATTTGTTTCTCCATTGAGCATTTTGAAACTGTAAAGTAAATCTTCATGTAGCATAAGTTGCCTAATTGTTCTATAGTATTTGAAGATATGACTTGCTGTTCCTCGAGCTATCATATTTAGATCACATTTTCTATGTAGTTTGGAGCAGTCAGTTCTGCTGCTGGTGAATTGAACTCTTCAGAATTCCATGGCAGTAAGTGTGCTTTTAGTAATACTAACAAAATGTGCAATCTTGAAAATCGTATTTCATAATGCTTTATCAACACCATACACAGTGTTTCTTCTTTAGGAAGTTTTAACCATAATCACAAAAAAAAAAAAAAAAAAAAGTCTCAAAACCCAAAGATCTCTCACAGATTCAGGAGACCCAGAAAAAAAATAGTCTTTGCATCAGACTTTTGTTCTAGCAGGCAGTCCAGTCTCACATGCTGAAAAAATTGATAAAGCACAAATCCCCAGAGCCAAGGAGAGGCCACAGGTCACACACCTCCTTTAGCAGCCTTTTGCAGTTGATCCTCCTTGCACAGCTAATTTTCACTGGTATAATCCAAAAAGGTAACTGAGAAAAACAGGCTTCTCTTGCATGTTCAGCTTGGTAAAACATTATGAAGAAATGTTCCTAGTGCTCCTGAAGTGCACAGGAAAAAAAAAAAAAAAAAAAAAAAAAAAAAAAAAAAAAAAAAAAAGGGAGATGTTTATACAAATTTTAAACGCCTTAGAGAACTTAAGCAGCAAAACCTTCCTGTACTGTTAATGTATCTTTAAATCATTACGACAAATATATATATTTTTAAAGGTACACTAATACATGATTGGCCTTTCTTCATTCTTCATCTCTCCCCTCATCCCTGTACTGTCAACATTTGCCATGGTAGGTAGCCCTTCCTATTTTAAAGAACAAAGCAACACAAAAATGTCCAAAATTCCAGATCCCTCTGATACTTTAACCTCTCACTCTGTAGTTTGGTTTCAGTCAATTCAAAGGAGTTTTATTGTTTATTAGACTTGAAATAGAGTCTATCCTATACCTTTCTCACCTGTTCATGGGATCCATGTCAATTTATGGCAGATGATTTTGAATAATTTCTTGTGGAAAGGGGCAGCTACACCTAGTATTTGGTGTTCACTACTCTCCCAAAACTTGCACAGATGAAGAATTGTATTTCAATTCTCTTTGCAGAGTCCCTGAGATTTTATTAAATATTAACATCAATTACATTTATTTTAAAGCTGGGAAAGTTGGACTTAAACCAATTAGGACTAATATCTAGGGAACTAGATTGTTAAGGTATTCGGGAGGTAACACTGAGTGACCTGCAGATATTACGTTAAAGATACCCAAAATCACACTCACCACCACCAGTGCACACACTGGTGATTACACTGCCCTTAATTAAGTGATTGACCCAAGCCTGACACAGGAAACTGGCAGTGAGAGTGCTTTGCCCCTTTGATCCTGGGCACTGGGCACATCCTCCCCCTAAGTCAGGGAAAATTCGGCCATGCCCCTCACTTTGGGTGGCTGCTGTTGAGGGAAGAAACAGTGTGATGTGATGATGCCAATATCTGGAGATATTTCCAGTATGAGTCTTCCTGGAGATGTGAGATGCCTACAGCAAGTACACATTGCTGGGGAAGGATTGCCTCCCTGCCCTTGATGCCTGGATGGTCAGAAAGCGTAGACATGACAAGCAGACAGAGTTTAGCTTCATTTGGCACCAAAGGTGAAATGCAGTTTTCACAGCCTGGAAGAGCTATCCAGAGCCCCTTTATTTTTCCTTTGCTCTATGTGCAAGATGCATGGCCCAGATTATCATGGCTGCACCAGGAGAACCAACACAGGGGATTTTGTAGGCCAGAGACCCTGACTTCAGCTTGGGGGCTCATAAAAAGCAAACGTGAGCTGTCACCATGAAGAATTCACATCTCAGCTGCTTCTGCTGCTCACGGGCTCAGTACCCTGCTCCATCTTAAACACTTTCCACAGGGGAGGGGGAGTGCACACAAAGCCTGTTTAATTAGGAGTTGTGTAGGAAGGATGAACTCTATCCCAAGTGAGATGGAGGATTGCATGTCTCCTCCAGATGGTGAAACTAGTTTTTTTTCCTTCAAGGCAGGAGAAAATAAGCAGGTGTGTGTATGGGGCCTACCTGTATTGGTTTTAATCGGCAACTTTAAGCAAACTCAGTGTTCTCATCAGAAAAGGGGAAAAATAAACAGCTGAGCACTGTGATTCATTTACACTTCAAATATACTTTGAGTTGGTTATTCCTCAATTAATCAAATAGCTGGTGTATCCCTAAAGTAGTATAAAGTGACACGCTGTGTGAAATCAATTTTCCCTTCCAAAATCATTAAATTCAGTAGCCTGTGACTACATCCCTGCTAATTCTAGTACCGGTCCTTTCATCCTCCATTAACTTTGGCACGCCTAACAGGCTGTCAAAAATAATTTCCCAGAACGTAAATAATTCAGAAATTAAAAATTAATAAATAATAACAGAGAGCTACTGGGAGATAGACTGGGTCAATTAGTCAGCTCTGCATTCTGTTTCTTCGCAGCAGGGGGGCAGCCACATTCGTTACTAGAATCTTTCCTCCGATTCCTAGGTCTGATTTACGGCTCTTCATTACTGGATCCAGTCAGACACAATTACCTCCATCACTATCTCAGTTCCTAACTTCAAAGAAACACACATTTTCTTGTCTGCTTTTTTTCTCCTTGCAGCAGCCTCAGCTTGACGTCCCTGGAATTTCTTCCACGCGGACTAATTAATAAGACTTTGACTTATCATATTCACTTCTCTTCTTTGATGTCCTACCTTAGTCAATCATCCTATTTAATTAGAATTTCAATGATAACTTTACTTATCTCATGGCTAGATGTAAATTAAAATAACGGGATTTTAATTCTCTTTCTTACAGGGTTATGACATTTTTGACAGAAAAAGTTTCAACCCAAATACGATATTATGTACTTCCTATGCTAGGACTGCATTCCTCTAAATTGTTTTTCCCTTTGCTACAAAATAATTTTGCTTGTTTAACAAGCTCCACTGAAATGGAAATGAACTACAGCTTCTCATAACGTAATTTGCACAGATCTGTGTTGTGGAAGGTTATGTTGATAGAAATTAGTATAATCAGATTGTGACACATGCCACATAGTTAACAAGGAAAGGGAATGAGATTTGTAAGAAAAAAAATCAGCTCTGGAGAGACAGTGGAGCCAAGGACCTCTTCTTTCTCCCCTTTCCAACAGTCACTAATACTGTTCCAAGATTTCTTGTTTCCTTTCCACATTTATGGACCTCAGCCTATCAGCTGTATCCAAGCAGTACCTGAGGTTGGATTCTGACTTCAGTGAGACATTTCTAAAATGCATATTCATACACAGTTCACGGAAATGGTATTGTGCCTGTGAGTTAACAGGAGCAGCACACCCCTCAGCCATCACATCTTTTCCTCTCTGCAGCACCCCATATGTGCTTGCCCACAGGCTCACTTTCCTTCCCATGCCTCTCAGAATTTACCAGTCTAGACTGGTACAACAGCACATGAATATGAGTGAAAACATTTTGTATTTTTTAATTGAGGCTTATTGTGGAGAAAAGCCCTAGAGGGATCCATGAAGAGAAGTTAATGGGACAGTGGAATCCTCCTGGGCCTGGTAGATTCCTGGATGTGGTACAGAAGTGTGAGGAAAATATAAGGGGATCCAGCCAGGCTTATCAAGCCTTATGCCTTTGGGAACTCTCACTCTTACTCTGTTGGAACTTTCCATGTGACCAAGCAAATGGTCATGCACATAGATAGGGGCCTTCTGTAAAAAGAGAGATCAAGAGACCATATGAAAAAGAAAGAAAGGATGGTCAACATACCAAGCATTGGTCTTAAACTGTGAACAAAGCATTCTTCTGATGCATTAAGCAGAATATGGTGACAACCTGCTGGCTGGTGCAAAATACATTCCATTACTAAACTGCCGTCACAGATGATTACCTTTCCAATCAGATCTAGTGGAAAAGAGGTTTACAGTTTTGCACTGCCAATAAGCAAGTGCACCCTGGAATCCAGACTCCAGTTTTCTCAATGAAAAACGCCCACAACCTCAGGTGCTATGCTTACACTGACACTCTAGAAGGAAAAAAAATGGATTTTATAGGATGCCATTCTTACTTTTCCAGATTGTTGGACTGTGCATTTGCTAATCCATCCCCTTTGTTGCATTCAAGCAAAGAAGAAAATTCAGAAAGAGTTAATGAGACATGTTGGATGTGGAAAATGACTGCTCCCAAAAGAGCCGTTTTGGTCCTGTGAAGAGGTAGGAGAAACAGAGAACATGAATCACTTGACTAATCTGTACAAAATGGGCTTAGTGAGCTTCTGCTTCAAATCTTATCCCCACATTAGATAGCATTAAACCAGTTGTCATTAAGCTAACATTTCTAGATGCTCTGGTGAGCCGTTTGCCTGACAGCCCTGTTTCTCTTAGAAAAAGAACTGAAAATGTTCGAAAAACTAGGCCAGTACATCAGCAGAAGCAAATGGCTGGAATTTAATTGACAGTTTCTAAAACTTATACCGGTGAGTTTAGAGCCTAAATGGGGTAAGTTCAAAAACGTATCAATATTATTGTCAATAATAAAATAGTTACCTGTTGCACTGACAACATCTAAACCATTCTATCATAATTTAACAGCGTTGTTCTTTAACAATTGGATTCTGTTACACTTTTATATTTAGGCATGATTATTTAATCTAATTTAATTGGCTTTCTTATTCCCCCCAGGGTTCTGGGCCTAGAAAGTTCATGTTAAATACTCTAATTGCTCTGAAATGTACTTGTCTTCTAAAATATGCTCCTATTTTAAATATACCCTAAAATCTAGTTCATACATATTTTCTCTTCTTTCATGAATTAAAAAATAATTCTGGTGTCCATGATTTGCACTTAAAAAGAGTCAATAATTAACCAAAATAATAATTATAGATTGAAAACAAGGAGCATGCAGTACAACAAACTGTGAGTTACAAACACATAAAGAAGGCCAGGAGCACACATCAAAGCTTTCTGAGCACCTGCTAATCTCCAAAAGCAGAGCTGAAGCCACTAACGATGGTAGCAGCAGCACCCTACATACTTAAGGTGTGGGTCCCTGAGTATCACTGTGGAACAGTGCTCAGGTCAGTGGAGCAAAAGAGCATTTGAGGGCTCCCAGACAGTGGGGCCAACCCCATCCTCCTTGCAGACGGTGATTTCCCATTGATGCTGTATGAAGATTTTGACTGTGTGAGTCAATTATGGTAGCAGCCACAAGGCATTCACACGCACCATGAGAAGGAGGGGATGGACTTGGTGTGTCAGTGGGAACACCACCACTGTCACCAGAGGCTGGGGAGCAGAAATGATGGAAATGTGTGCTTTAAAATCTCTTGGTCTTTCATGTCCCAGCAGAGCCAGGTGGTGGGATGGGATCCATGTCCATTAGTAAGGTCACATATGGATAGCAGAGGCCAGATGCTGATTTCAGAACACAGAGGCAGCTCTACCTGTCAACATGCCCCTCAGCTTGGCAAGGACCTGGGGGTTTGGGATGGGAGCTGAAACAAACATCTGGGAGAAGTGTAATCCAGGGAGTGTTTCTCCTTTCCTTCCTATCAACACAATGTTTAATGAAAAGGCAAGGCACTGCCAGAGGTACCTTCTGTGCATTTAGATTTTAATATTGCAGACCTGGCACAAGTTGAATGCTGCTGTTTGATGGCTATGCTGCTATACGATGGCTACGGACAAGCCATCATATAGTCCCTTAGCTCTTGCTATTTTCTTTCTTTTCTTTTCTCAGAAGTCTACCAGAGGTGATTAAATAGATTTCACAGAACATTCTGAGTTTGAAGGGACCCACAAGGATCATTGAGTCCAATTCTTAAGGGAATGGCCCATACAGGGATTGAATCCACAGTCTTGGTGTTATTAGCCCCATGCTCACACCAGCTGAGATAATCTCAAAAGTCAGAATATGTGACCCAGCTCAGGACACTTGGATGATGCTGATGGATGAACATGGGGAGGATGTATTAAGGGAGAATTTCACTAGCTGTGTCCTTTTTTCCCTATACTTTTCCTAGGTACCTGTGGCCTTGAAATGAGAGGTTGAGTCGGGTGGACCTTTGACCTCACCAGCAGAGAAAGGTTTGTAACATCATGCTCCTGTGTTAGCACCTGCCCCAGAGCAGTGAGTACAGCAAGGAGGTGTCAATGTGTGTATTGTGTAGCTCTCCAGAGGGCACAGTTTTGGGATTAGCCTGTCTGCCTGGTCCATTGCCCAGGAAGGCCAGCACTGGTCAGGAGCAGGGCATCTGGAGGGGAACGGAGCATGGCAAGGACAGTCCTGTGGTGCTCCTGGCAAGGCTTCCGAGGAATTATGGGGGACCAGCCTTTCCTCCTGGAAGTTTTGTGTAAGACACACGGTTCCCAGGTGTGTCACATGCCAGTTTACTGTGGAAAAATGTGTATGAGTGACTTGTAATTCAGAGTTTAGAACAGCAGCATGGGGAATGGCTTCTGGGCCCACAGCTACGTAATTACCATAATGAAGTACAAACCCTTCTTTCCGAGGACAGAAGCCGATATTTTAGTTAAACAGTTTTCCGGCAGAACACACAATAAATAAAACGAGGCCCCCATCGCTCCTGCTCCCTCTTCCGCCGCCGAGTGGCGCCCTGCCCCGCTTCAGCCGTACAACATGGCGCCTTCCTGCACCTCCGTTCCGTACAACATGGCGGTACCCACGTCCACCCGGTCGGGTAGACGGACCCCAGCGCGCAGGCGCCACTATTTCTTCCGGTCTCCAGCGGGCCGCTATTTCAATGTTGACCCGAGCACTTCCGCTTCCTCTTCCGGGTCCGGCGGCGCCAGGTATGGCGGCGGGCGACCGAGGGCTGTGGGCGCTCATCCGTCTCCATCCGCGGCGCGGCGGGCGGCGAGCGCGATCCG
>WEIU01000386.1:92678-126224 GCA_013389925.1 Aegithalos caudatus | reverse complement strand
GTCAGGGCTGCCGGGTCCTGGCAGGTCAATAAGTTTATGGACCTTTTGACGGCGGACTGGCGCCGTTACCATGTTTTTATGCAGATAAAAAAAAGTGTCTCTCTTAATATATAATTTAAGCCTGGTATTAAATTTCTAGTGCTTTCTTTAGTTTGTCTTTATCAGCGGATACATTTCTCCCTGCCAGGACGCGACAGCCCATTTCCGTTTCCGCCTTCGTGTCGGTGGCGGAGCGCGGCCGCGGCGGGAGGGAACAGACGGTACCGGGAGGGAGCAGCGGTGCCGCGGCCGCTCCGAGACCGCACCGCGGCCATGGAGATGCTGTACCGCCTGCCCTTCGCCGTGCTCGAGTGCCCCAACATCAAGCTGAAGCGGCCGAGCTGGGTGCACATGCCCTCGGCCATGACCGTGTACGCGCTGGTGGTCGTGTCCTACTTCCTCATCACCGGAGGTGAGGCCGGGGCGGGGTGAAGGGGTGGCCCCGTTCAGGGAGCAGCTCTCCATCGGTCCCTGTCCCGGGTGGCAGAGCCGCTGCTGACCCCGTGTCCCTGTCCGGGTCCGAACCGCCCGTTAAAGCCGAGCCTCTGGCATACCCGAGCGTGCCCGCGCTGTCAGGGCAGTTCTCGCTGCTGAGAGTCAAAGTCGGTGCTTGCTTTCCTTCCCGCAGGAATTATCTATGACGTGATCGTGGAACCTCCGAGCGTGGGGTCGATGACAGACGAACACGGGCATCAGAGGCCGGTGGCTTTCTTGGCATACAGGTAAGAGCAGGGCCCTGTCCCCACTAGCGACCTGCTGCAAATGCCTAAGCTCAAGAGAATAAACCCCGTCTTGCCGAGCTGTGCGTATTTTTCTTTGTTTTGTTTTGCTTTCTCTGCAAGACAGGAGTTGTTTTACATCACTTCTTGGTTTGCCACTACTTAAAAAAAACCTCACCAAACCAGCATTTAAACCAAATCAAAAAACTTAGTCCTAAGACTTTTAAAAATTAAAGGTCTCGTAAAAAGAAATGGTTTTGGGCTGGCAGTACTCCTTTTTCTTGCTATTCAAGTCGAGCTTTGTACTTGATGGAGATACATTTGACCATTTTTTGTTGCAGAATATGTAATGTTTGGGAAACTTTCTGTTCTTACCTTTTAAACTCTAGTGTAGTTGAGACTCTGGTGGGGAACATTGTTACAAATGTGTAACAACAGTGTCTTCTAGCGCCCTTGGCTTCTATTACTGAAAATGAGCTGGAGTCTCCTAGTAACAAACTGGTCTGAAGAGAGTAAAATCTACTTTTGTAACTGGGGCTGCAGTGGGGGTGGGTCTGTGTGTGTGGAAACAAATAATGATTTTTGTTAAATACCAAAAAAGTTTGTTAAATCTGTGAGGTCTGTGACATGGCTGATGTGGCAGATTTTGACTTGGACTAGATGTGTGTTTCAGACTGGGTTGGATTGTTGCAATGTCAATGAATAAAGTTGCTGCAGGGAGTTGCTAGCACTGTCATTTGTCAGTGTAAACAGGGTGAGAGAAGACAAACTTGTTTGTTTCCAGGATATGAGACAGTAATGATAATCTATTTCTGTATGGGCATCCACTGTAGTTTCATCAATGCCGTTTTTATGAGGTTGCTAATTAGGAGGATAGGAAAATGATTCAGTGACTGTGGGAAGCAGGAGACTCGTGATCCAGGTGCAATATCCTTTCTGCATCTCAGCTTCATCACTCTCCATTTCTTTGCATTTGTAAGAAGGAAGTCCAGCTGGAACTGACAGAGATCCCCACGGGGCACCCTCAGGCTGGTCCCTCCAATGGATCCATGCAGGCTCAGCAAGCAGGCAGCAAAACATCCTGCAGGATGTGTGCTAGAACCAGCAGATGTGCTTCATGTGCTGCCACAGTGCTTTGAGTGGAATTTGTCCTGAGAGGAGGATTCAGGCAGTCCTGCCTATAATTGGGATGGAAATAAGGAGGTCATGGTGCCATGCCTTTGGCCCATCTGTATAACCAGGGACCTCCTTGAAGTAGGTGGTTTTGCAAACCAATGAGCCAGGGTGGTAGCTGTTAGTATGCACAAATATGTATAAATCCTCTTGTGTGCTGGACTGGGCACCTTGCAGACTCTCAGTTCTGAGATAAATTGTGTATTAAAGCCTTGATGTAATGTTTTAACATCAGATTCTTGCTTTAGTGAGAAGTCAGCAATCAAAATTAACCATCCTATGTGTTTGTACAGATAAAGCATGTTGAGTAGATGGGGTTTGAAATATAAATAATTTCTTTAGTAATTTCCTTAATATTTTTCTGACTCTTTTCACCTTTATTTTTTTTCTCCTTCAGAGTAAATGGACAGTATATTATGGAAGGCCTTGCATCCAGCTTCCTCTTCACAATGGGTGGTCTAGGATTCATAATTCTGGATCGATCCAATGCACCAAATATCCCCAAGTTGAATAGGTTTCTTTTGCTCTTTATTGGATTTGTTAGTGTGCTTTTGAGCTTCTTCATGGCCAGAGTTTTCATGAGGATGAAATTACCGTAAGTGATTTATCTTTCAGCCTTTATTCTCTTTTGTGGCTCATGTGTGCTGTGTTAAATTTAAGAGTAACAGAAAGCATAGTGATCTTCACCTTGAATGTGAGTTGCTTTCTTCACTGCTTTTTTTGGAACATGCTATCTTGAATGAGGTGGGATGCTTTGGGAGCCAGCTATTCTAAGATTGTGCTGTAGTTTAGAAAGAATGACAGTTCCTGGTATGTTAGAAAATATGATTAGTGAGTCTGACTTGCTCAGTGTACCTTAAAATTCATTGTATGTACTGGTCAAGTAAGT
This sequence comes from Aegithalos caudatus, assembly GCA_013389925.1. Lineage (NCBI taxonomy): Eukaryota > Metazoa > Chordata > Aves > Passeriformes > Aegithalidae > Aegithalos > Aegithalos caudatus. The sequence continues at coordinate 123,404 of WEIU01000386.1, read as the reverse complement.
AGCTACAAAGTAGGGCTTTGAGGAAAATGGAACTGTTAGAGTACTTGAAGAAAGGCAGAGGAGGAAGAGATCTTTAGCTTTCAGGCTGTGCAAAATCCAAATGCAGGTTTTCAAATTTCTTCCTCCTCTGTATTTTTCAGTCTGTTTATTTAATTTGGAATAGCTGAAACCTGATGTTTAGAGGTACTGGTAGCTAATTTTTGGAGTAGCTCCTTGAAATGTTGAATTAATAATGACAAGTAATTCTTCTATTCTTAAATACTTCTTTTGCCCTCTGCAGCGTACTTAAAAAAATTTGTTTCATAACACAGAAGTGATGGGTTCCCTGGCAGCGGGTATCTGGATAGGGACCTACCCTATATTTTCTTGCTTCCTTGATGCAATATGGGGTTTTTTTTGCTTCACTGACTACGTGTCTGTCTGTACAACAGTTCTCATTTTGAAATTCATGAAAAGAACAGGGCTTCAGAGAAATGGAGGAGAAAGAGAGAACAGATTTTTGTGAAGTGCCAGAGATGATCAGATTGTATTGAATATCTTAGCACTTGTAGTTTGTGTAAAGGGCACAAATAAAGAGCATTTCTTAGGGTACAATATGGGCTTCAAAAATTGCAAACAATTACCAAATTTGGATTGACAATAGTCTAACACATTTTCAGTGTTCATTGAAGAAAATCAGCTGAGGAAGGAGTGTGTAGTTAAGATGGCCAAATAGCCTTGATCAGCAGAGTCTGATTTGTATGTAGTCTTAAGTTTTGGTTTAAGATTGTATGCCTCTTGATTTTTGAGGAGTGCTGCCTGTGTTTGCTAGCTTTTTCTCAAAATAAATTCTTTTTTTGTAGGGGCTACTTGATGGGTTAGTACCTCTTGTGCTGTCTGAAAGTTCAAGCTGAATTTACTCCTCTTCATGACGTGTTTTAAGAAGAAACAGCAAGAAACAAGTTCCATAGTCACCATCAACAGCAAAGAGACCTGGCCATGAGAAACAACTAGGGAAAGAGTGCTTTCTCTGCAAACAAACTCTTCACTACCAGTGGCTGATCTGTAGTTTCCAAGCAATGTTTTATCATTTCTGATGTAGAGCTTTTGAAAAAGAGAAAGTTGTATAGCTGAGTATTTTATATTCCATCTCAGTATGAAGTAGAGACCCTGCCTTTAGCTCTACCTGAAGTGAGTATTTGCCATTGACGGTTCTTCGTTGCAGGTCTGTCTCCTCTTCCCTGTGTGGGACAATTATGTATGTGAATCAGAGAAGAAACACTCAAAACATTGATTTCCAAGTTGTAATCAGAAAATTAGTAACTTTGGATGCTTTACAGCCAGAATACAATGTGTCTGAAATTATTGTGAAGGCATCTTTGGTCTTGATATCAGTGATATTAATGCTCTATTTGAGCAAATCCAGACATGCACTGGGAAGGGCAAACTGTATGAATGTGCATTTTTTAAAGAAAAAGTGTACAAAAGGAGCCAAATAAAACTTATTTTCTAAAAAATTATTTCAATTTTGTGCCACTTGTAAAGCTTTTTCTTGTTTGCATGGACTGTTCTACATTCAGACATGAGGTGCCATACCATGACCACGTAATTTCAGCTTTGTTTTTCACTGTTGGATAATGATTTTATTTTCTTTTTTAGTATCAGGGACAAGAAGCCTCCTTCTCCATGAATTTGTACTGTATGCAAACAACATGCTGTTTTCAGTAGCCAAGAAAACTTACTTCTGAAGCTGCTGCTTTTTTGTGTGAGGCAAAGTTCCAGTTTAATTTGTCTTAATTTTAAAAGATTGAATGTTGCTGCAATGTTTCATTCATGTATTGCATTTTGTGGGAAGGAAAGATCCCTCTGAATCACCATAAATGTCTTTTTTTGCAATCCATATGTGTTTGAAGCACTATTTTAATCAGTATAATAATATAAAGTAGAAAAGTTAATTTTTCCTGTAATTGTGAAGTAAGCATTACTGCTCATATGCTTAACAAATTTCTGAGCTAGTTGTTAATCATCCCTCAGGGTATGTCACTTCCACTGCCTCATTCTTACGTACAATGTGACACTTTTGCATCTGCTCATCTTGCATGTTTGTCATTAAGATTTCAGGTAGTTCAAGCTGTTTTATGAGGCTCATAACTCTAAAATTTTCAGCTTTTTTGACTCAGTTATCTTTTGGTCACTCTGGTTTTGGTGAGACACATGCTTACCTTCAGGGGGGAGTATTGATATTATGTATGTAAGTAACTGAATCTTAAGTCATCTTTTTAAACACTCTGAGAGGCAAGTCAAATCAGAAAGTCAGTTCACTAACTATAATCAAGACTATATATAACTAATATAATAGCTATAATCTTCTGGCTCAGTTCTTCTTGTAGTGCAGCTGAGCTTCAGCCTTCCAAGTTTGCAGCTGGTTCTAAATGTGCAGCCTCTCGAACAGTGATTTGAAAGTTCAGTGCCTGTGCCCTGTGAAGTGCCTTTCACTGTAATTGCACACCAGGTGATGAAACAATAATTGAAGCAGATGTAATTGCAAGGTAGAAGATAGTTTTGGGAGAGTAAAACTGGGTGACTCCTGCAACAAAATAGGCTGAAGGTGCATCACGGTTTCTTTGGTCACAGGCTCCCAGCTAGGTCTGGTATGATTATTTGCCAAAGTCTGTGGCACAGAGAGAACCAAGAATACAAATGCAGAGCAGAAGATGGACTACACAGAAATGAGGCACATGGGAGCTTGGAAGATGGCAGAATGCTCTGCTGGAGATTGGTTAATTATGAATGTGGTTTGGAGGCTTCTTTGTCAAGCAAGGTAAAGTTTCTACTGAGTCAAACTGCAAAGAAGTATTGCAGTGTGTTAGAGGAATCCCCATTGCAGTAAAGAAAGGCTGGTATTTTCTGTAGTTGTCTGCTGTTCTTCATAGGCAACAGCAGGCGGCCTCTAAAGTAGGGGCTTGGAATAGTAATAGGAATGTTTCAGTGACTGAAAGAAAACTTCCTGTAACTGTTGACAATATCCATCTGTTTTATGTTCAGATGTTCAGATCTTCAGGGTTCAACTGAACTAGATCGTGGGTGAGAGGTTAAAAACAAGGTAAAGGTAAAGCAGAACTTGCAAGAGCACATCTTTCCTGATTAAAACCAGAAATTTGGCCTGCTTCCAAGTGCAACAGGAAGAGTCAGGCTGAAGTGTAGAGGTCTTGATTTTCTGGCTGTCTTGATGGAGAAAATACTGAATGCATGGCTTCAGTATAATCTCTGAGAGATGATGCCTAGTCAGTATAGTCAGGAAGACATATATAACTTGTGTAGCTTTTGGAAGTTAGTATATACATATATGAACCCTTAAATGATCTTATACTTAATTGAGTTAAGCTGAAAAATACCTCTAGATGAAAAAGAACAGACGTTCTGACTTCTTTTTTTTTTTTTTCCTTCAATGTATTTTCCAGACTCCTGCATATTGTGGAACAGTAACAGAATCATAGGATCATTTAGGTTGGAAAAGACTTATAAGATCATCAAATCCAACAATCAACCCAGCACTGCCAAGCCCACCACCAAACCATAGCCTTGAGTGCCACATCTCCATGTCTTTTAAATACCTCCAGACACAGAGGTGCTGGTAACTGTTGTAAAGTGGCTCAGTGAGCAATTCTACCGGTTGCCTCTACTGAGGATCCTTGGATGGATCCCATCCAGCCCCACAGATCTGTGTGTGCCCAAGCACTATAGCATGTCACTGACCACTTTCCCTTGGATTGTGGTGGCTTCATTCTGCCCCCATCCCTGTCTTCCAGCTCAGAGGGCTGGGTACTCTCAGAATGACTTCTCTTGTTACTAGAGACTGAGGCGAAGAAGGCATGAAGGCACCTCAGTCTTCTCCTCATCCTTTGTCACTGCATTTCCCTCCAGATCCAATAAAGGATGGAGGTTTTCCTTAGGCTCTCTTTTGTTGCTAACGTATGCTTAGTTGTAATTTTTAGTTGTCTTTTATAGCAGTAGCCAGCTTAAGTTCTATGTGAGCTTTGACCCTTCTAATTTTCTCCTTGCATGTCCTCTTGACATTTTTTATACTCCTCCTGAGTTGCCACTGCTTCTTGCTAAGGTCATAAACTGCTTTTTGTTGTGATCTTCAGCCAAAGCTCTCTGTTCAGTCTGCTTCCTGCTTGTCTTGTCTCTAGGCATATTGGGGTTGCCTGCTTCTGCATCCTTAAGATTTCCTTCTTGAGGAATGTCAGGCCTTCCTGGACTCCTTTGTGACCACAAGCAGGCCAAAGTCTGCCCTCTGGGAGCCCAGCGTAGCAGTTCCACTGACCCCACTCCTTACTTCTTCAAGAACTGACACATATTTGGAAGATTTGTGTCACTGAAACAATTTGTGGAGGAAGGAGGATGATTCAACCATTTTGAAGACATATGCATAAATATAAGTATATTAATCAGGAAGCACTATGTGTTTGACTTCTTAAGAGTTACAGTCTTATAACCTGAGACAACTCAATTTTTTCTGCTGCCTTCAATACAGGGAGCCAATGTGCCTATGGGAAAGACAGCAATTCTCATTTATTTTCCTGACACACGGAAATCCTGCGTGCAATAGAAACTGTTTCCCTACAGCATAGCAACATCTGTGATAGTGTACTTGGTATTGCACATTTGTGAGTGTGGTTATTGTATTTTTCCTAAAACTCTATGATTTTTCCAAAAAGGATTGCAGCAATAACTGGCCTATTTTTGGAATTTCTAATTGCTAGTTCTCAACACTGCAGTTCCTTTAAAATATTTTTCTTCCAGAACATGGTAAAAGAGGATTGAAACAATTAGAAGAAATTAACTGGGGCAGTTGTAGAAGTCTCAGAAGAATGTTTTGTAATACTTTGCAATCACATTAAGGTCTTTCAGCTATACTGATGTTTGGAGAACTCTGGAGAGATCTGGATTTTTGTGACAACAAAAAATATAACTAATGCATCAAACTCTTTTTGAAGGGTGGTTTTTCGTGGGAAGTGGCTAGTAGGAACATGGGAGTTTCTAGGTGATTTGGTTTCTTTGGTAAAATCTAATTGTGCTGGTGTCCTTTTTGTTCGACATGGATACCTGTCAGCCAAGAACTGGACTGAGACCATGAGCTCATTTTAGAGCAACAGCTGTTGCACTGTAATGGGAGTCAAGCATGTCTGACTTCCACCATGCTTTGATTAGAGATGCAGATGCAAGGGACTGCACTCTGCTGTCCAGTATCTTGAGTCTATAAGGCAATTTGCCGAGCTCCTGTTTGATGATATCAGTTGAGTTACTAATGTTCTTCAGGCATAAGATGGAGTTACACTTCATCACATAGCTATCCCATATGGGTTCTATAAATGTCAAAGCTCTTAGGCCATTCTACCTGCAGGCTGGAAGAAATAGTATTTATCTCTGAGTAAATCAGATCAATATGGTATCATCTGCTGCCTAATGCTTGTGAAAGACTGATATTTGTAATTTCCTTCTCTTTTTGGTATCAGTTTTCACTACAGAGATCAGTGTGATGGGGGGACTGGTATCCCTTTGCTGGTGGTGGAAATGTTATGCTTTTAGCTGGAAACAGGGAAAGAAAAAGTTTGAAAGAACTCAGACTGGTTGTGTTATTCTAAAATAGCTGTGAAAGTTAAACTTTTTCTCCACTACTTGGTAGACAGCTTAAATAATTTCAGAACTTTTGGGTATTTCTGACAGATCCTGGATGATAGATAATACGTTTACTACATTCAGCTTTCCCATGTATCATCTGTCTTTAAATGCAGATGAAGACTGTGAGGAATGGGGAATAACAAAAATAAGCATAACTGCAGTTGGATAAAGAGGTTTTGGGGTGTGGGGAAGCATTTTAAGCACCTGGAAGAAAATGGCAAAAAGATGAGTAGCCAACTTGGATTTTTAAAGAATAAGTCATATGAAGAAAAAGGAATATATGAGAGTTATGGGCCCCATGGATAGAAGAAAATCAGATGTTTGGGCTATAGATTTTGGTACTGTCTTGCATGTTTTGGAAACTTGGCTTAGCTAAAACAGCTATAAGCTGAATTCCAAAGGATTTTGAGAAGAATTACCAGAGAGTGTTTACTGATTAGTTGATGTCCTTATATCAAAGTGGAAAGATATCTTACTTTTTAGGTCTGTCCTGTTTTGTTCAACACCCACTGACCTGTATTAGGAGGGTGATCTAACTAAACAAGCAGAAATTGTAAAACTCAAAGACTGCTGGGAGGGCAGAATTAGGATGCAGAGTGATCCGAACAAATCAATGAGTGGTCTAAAAAAACCTAGGCTGGTTTATTTTTTTCCTGGAACAAGTCCAAAGTATCAGTGCTACTCCAGGAAAATAGCTGACAAAATGTGGGATGCCTCAGAGTAAGTCCTTGGGTTCTGCTGCACCACAAGCTGAAGAGCAGAGCAGATTGCCTTTTGTGCAGCAATAAAACATCACAGGGAGATACCGGCAAAACTCTTAACTTCCAAGTACAGGAGGCATAAAATTAAGCATGAAAAGGAGTGAAGCGATTTTGTTTCTGCATCAGTAGTAAGTAGATAGACCTTCAACAGCAGCAAGGACGTGTTGGGGTAATACTAGAAGAATCTTTATAAGGGTTAATAGTTGACTACTGAGCCAGTGATGGAATTTCTGCTTTGTGCAGCTTTAAGAACAGGCTTGGCAAATGCCTGTTAAAATTTGCAGTACCTTTGGCTTGTTTTGGGATGAGTGACTGGTTTCTTGAGGTCTCTTCCAGCGACTGCCCATTTTATTATTCTATGGCTGAGAAAACTTTTGACCTTCCAAACACCAAGGCTCTGTGTCTTTAAAAATAGTTGTTGAAGGGTCTTTGTAAATAGCTAAATCTGTCCTTTAAAAATATTCCTGCAGTGCAGTTGTAGGACAGAATCCTGCTGGCCTTGGTTCAGTCTGAAAAATCAAGTGGTCATATGAGCTAGACAGGACAGCAGAAAGTAGCTCCATTAACTGTCTACTGCCAGAACAGAAAAAGGAATTAGCTGTTGGGATAAGGAAAATAAAAGTGTATGGAGGAATGTTTAAGGCCTTTTTCTTTTCAGATTTTCATCTTGGTCCTTCACCTAAAATGTGTTATAATTAGACAGCTGTCCGTATATCTGTTGTATTAGAACAGGGTGATGAGTGGGAGGAAGGAGCCTGTGATATCTCTAGGAAGTATTTTGCTGATGGAGGTTTTTCTCAGTTTTCCCCCTCTTTGAGCTGGAGCAGCAGTAAGACACCGATATGTTTCTCAATTACATGGACTTCTCCAGACACCTCCTTTCAGCAACAGTGCTTCACTGACCTGTGGAATTTAACTTCTTTTGTATTTTCCCCAAGAGTGTCTACCTCTCTCTGCTACAGCTGGTTGTTAAACCAGCTCTGAACGCTGTGTTTCATCTCCTTTTACTTGTCTGATGCTGGTCTGAGCTTATTCGAGGTCTTTATCCTATTGTCTTTCAGCAGCTGCTGTCCTTTTTTTTTCTTTGCTGTCCTTCCAGACTTCTGAGTTTCAGAATACCACTGTTGGTTTTGACTGCTGTCTTTCTAACTGCTGTGGTATTTCTGCTTCAAAGGGTATTATTTATCAGTCTCCTCAGCTCTTCCACTTCCTTATTCCTCCTCACTGGTACTTGCTCTTTTATCACACTGAAATCCATCACTTAGCCCCAGCAGCCACTTGGCTGTCTAGCAGCCTGGCTCCTCTTAGTATTCCTACCTCTGTTCCTTCTACTTTGACAAGAGGACCTTCAATTTTCTCTGCTGGCCATTGTTTGAGCTACTTTACCCTGTACTGACTCCACACTTCATTAACTCCTGCTATCTGGGGCAAAGCTTAAACTCCTGGCTTCTCTCCTGCTTTCAGCCTCTCTCATCCTCTGGTTGTTTCTTTGTCTGTTCCAGTTTTCTCTTAGCTGTCTTGTATCTTTGTCTTTATTGTTCTACACTCTACACCATCTGTTGTGCTGCTGTGTGAATGACTCATCCTGAAAATAATAAAAATCCTACTGCATTCCCAATCATTACACTAGGGAGCCAAGGAAGGCATGCCAAAATCTACATCAACAGCAGTCAGGCTAAGGTCCTCATGGAATTCAGGTACATAATTTTTGTTTAAATCAATATAAGTTAACTGCCAAATACATCTGAGAATCCTGCCAAAGCTTCATCACAACTTTAAGAAAAGGAGGCAATTGTTTCCTAGGGCTGGATTTAAAAACACCTCTGCAGGGATGACCTGTAGGTTCTTATGTTTCCTAGCAAGTAACATAAAAAAATTATTTTCTGCACATACAGTTACTGTTTTATGCATGTAGACAACGTATGGTCTATACACAATAGAACAAACTAAGAAAAACCTGTCACAAATATCAAGATTCATATACATAGTAGACAAGGCAATAAATATGAAAGATCATAAAACCAGGGAAATGGAACATTCCATCAGGCTTTCTTTAAAGGTACACAAGGCACATAATGCTTAAAACTACTCATAAATAACAAAATTATTAACAAACTATATTTAAATCGTAGTTTGGTTTCATAGCCTCATAAGGAGGAATAATTTCAGATGTACGAGGAAGTTTTTTTTCCCTCTAGTGTTTTAAAAGGCAGCAGACACAGTTATCTTAAGTATTTTTTGATCTCATCTAACACCTAGGTAAACCCAGGCTATACTTCACTGAAATCAATGGAGACAGACCCGTGCAAAAAGGCAAATAATGCTCATAGTATTTTGAATGTGTCTAGAGGTTGTGTTTAACCACAGCTTGTTCAGTAGACTGTGACTAAACAAGCCTAATTTTACCTGCTTTGCATGGGCAGTTCAAGGTACTGCCTTTGTGCACCTACATTTGGAAAATAAATGACTTTTACTTAAACACCATCAATAATATCTGAAGCTGACTAAGGAAAATCCTTCCACCATTAGTACTTCCAACATTGTCATTAGCTTCTACTCAGTCTTTTTCAATCTTGTCACCTTTAAATTTTACCTTTCTGCAGTTCCAGTCCCCTGTTAAGCTCTTGGTTCTCCACTGGATGGCAGTCCCTGCAACGTTATTCGTTCCGGGAAGGAAAGTCCAGCTTTAAAGCAACGAACTGAAATCTCAAACTGCTTTGTAGATGAATATGTACACGAAATGTTACAGCTGTGAGTATATTTGTATTCTTTTTTCTTGTTTCTGCAGTATAAGTGTGTGAAGGATTTTTCTGTACGTATCTGCCGCTCAAATTAATTTTCCAATTGAAACTTCAGGGCTTAAAACCATGCAAGAAGGCAACACTTCTGTGGATCAATCCAGCCAAAAATTTCAAAGCATTTTACACAGACTAGGTCAATTAAAAAGTCGATGTGTATGTGTGTGTACATGTGGACTTACTACATACTCATAAAAGGGAAACAAATCTCAGTTTTACAAAGTTGTATGAATTACAGAGAGCTACAGTGCTTACCTAGAAAGAAAAAAATAAGGTTTCAGTGTTTTGATTGTACATCTGATGGTGGGGATAGAATTCAATGGGTAAAAGGAACAGATTATTTAAAATACAGTAGGTACAGAGATCAGAACCACATAGTACTGAAATTATGACTGATGTTTTTAAGTTGCAGGTTGAAGCATAGATTGCAGAGGTAGAGAAAACCATGTGGATTTTGCCAGGATTTCTGTGTATATGGTTTTAGAAAAATTCCTGCCAAAACCTGGGGCACTCTGTGCTGGCATCTGTCTGGAAGCAAAAGGTAGAAAAGTATTGGTACAGCCCCCATAAAATACTTTAATCTCTAACATTCATTTCCCTAAGGTGGAAAGGTTTTCACCCTAGCATATTTTAAGGCAGTAAGAGTCTACTGTTTCACTTGGATAGAAATTTATATAACAACTTGTTACAAATAAGTCCTCTAGAGGTCTCTTCAAAAGTAAAAGGGAGATAAGTGAAAATGGGAAGAAGAATCTTTGCTTATGTTTGCTGCTAGAAAAGACCTCTTTTAATACCTTTCACAGGTGCCTATATCTGAGCATTTCAAAGCACTGTTGTCACACAGGTGGCTGGTTTTGTGCACCTTTTAGAGATGTCATATTGAGGTGGTAAAGTGATTAGCTTTAAGTTATGTAGCAGCTTAATCACCGTGCTAGGAATAAAATTAAGATCCAATTGTCAGTTGTGCATCAAACTAACAGTGCTGGGGACTGTCAGAAGCAATAATTCTCCTAAGTTTTTACATTTTTTTTCTAGATAAATTCAGCGTAACTATGGCTTTAAAAATGTTTTTGTCAAAGGGTACTTTCTCTAGGAAAAAAATTCCAGCAACATTTTATTGAGTTTAAGCACAGTACGTCCTGCTCACTGGTTTGTTGGCAAGCTCAGTCTCTTCTGTTTCTGAAATGTAGACTGCAAGATCATTCCTTTGCCCTCCTTCACAACTCATATATTATTGAAATGGTTACTCCCAGCTCTCTCCAATTAGTTCATTGTGCTAAACTTTCTCCCTTTGTAAACTTTGAAAGGAACTCTCTCAGATTTTCACTTCTGTTCACCTTTTTGTTTGTGCCCCATATACTTCTGCTGAAATATCATGTTATTCTTTTCCACGCACACCTTGCTTTAAAACTGCCTCTGATCCTGTGGTACCTTCAAAATTAGAGTACTGGAGTGCAGCTCTGGTGCTGAGACCAGCCCAATGGTGCCCCTCCATCTCCCCCTGTTGCCCATCTGTTTGCAAATCACCCAAGGGCAGTTGGTAAGCTCCTTGGGACAGGGAGCCTCTGTTTCTGCCACACCTTCTCCAAGTTAAGAACTCCTCAGCGTTTTGGTTACACCCATAGTAGATTTTGCATTAATTAAATTTTATCACACAAAACCCTATCAATCAAATTCCTGACCAACTGTACTGTTTATTTCTGTCTGACTGAGGTTTCAGATTACTTTCTTTCTAAAGCTGTCTTTGACACTTTTCCACAGTTTTCCATATCTGGTTTTCCTTTCCTTTTCCTCCACTCTCCTCCCCAGTTTTCTGCTTGCAGGGAAATGCTGGTGCCCTCATTAGTATGGCCCATTTCTTTGCATTTCTGAGGCCTTTATTCAAACCCTGGGCCAGCAACTTTCTCCCTGTTTATTCTGAGCTTTTCTGTGCCTGGGAGCGTGCCCTGACACACCCTCCACTCCTGCCCAATCCTTTTCCATGCTGACGCAATTTGTTTTTTTGGTCTGCTGCCTGTCCTGAGATAACCTTATTCACTATCCCGATGTAGTCACATCCTCTCCCTTAGGAAGAGAGTCCTCTCCTCAGCTGGACAGGTCTTGCTGCAATAACGTGCAGACCATGGGTAGATAATCTGGGAGACAAAGCATGTTACTTTTTATTGTACTGCAAGGTGACAGCAAGGGCAGAGGCAAGTTCTGCACAGAGTAGGGCAAACAGCCACATGGCAGTGAAGCTGCAGCAGCTCCAGTGCTGCTGGACACGTGTGTATTCTTTCTGAGTGACTGTCCCATCAGAAATGGTGAGGAGAAGGAAAAATTGTAGGAGTTTAATGATTTAGTGCTGAACTGTAGGGGAGGCAGGATATTCAGTTACTGTTGTTTTTTACACTTCCTAGGCTAAGGAAAATATCCTTAAATAAAAAATGTCCCACAGGGTTAGAAAGATCAGCCGTTCATTGAGGATAAATTTGGAGTACAGTCCAAAGCTTTGTTCCTGACTGAGAAACTTTATGGTGTGGATACACACAGTTTCAGGGTTTTGGTTTGGACAGTCATGGCCCAGAAATATATCACAGGGGCATCACGTTTGGAGATGTCACTTAAGGCTTTTCTCTTGTATGAACAACTGTCAGTAGACTTCCCCAGTGCATGCACTGGAACCACGTTTGTGCTCTGAATTTTAGGTGGTGATCCTTGAATAAATTCAGAACAAATTATATCTGCCTGAAAGTCTCCTGTATGGCATGTGTTCAATTATGAAATGGATTTGCACATAGATGAAGTACCAGTGGACAAAAGGAGGTTGCTGTAACTTGTACCTACTTCGCCATAACATGACTTTAAAAGATTTTATTAAAGACTTTTTGTAACTGACACTCCTTTGCCCTGTGTAACTGACACACCTGCCCAAAACAGGTACATACTTACCTGTTTTGTATTGTGGACTTAGATGGGACTTATTCTAGGCAGTTTTTGATATGTCTGCACTGCAGGAAACATCCTTGGTTCCTATGGAGCATGCTGGCTTCCCACATGAGCTTTAATCCCATGCTAATTGCCCTTCACACTGCTTCTGACAGTAGTGGCTTTTGATGATTCCCATTTCACATCTGTATTTTCTTAGTGATTACTGAGTATTCTTTTTGGAGTTACCATTATTAAAAATACATGGTTGTTGCTTTTTCTGTGACAACACTTAGAAAGCTTCCTTTGGGTTTCCCTGCTTTGCTTATGCAAGCCCAGGGATGGCACTGCTGAGTTCACAGGAGGCAAGTTTTTATACCTCTGTGGGTAGGGGACAAGAGGAGCCTGGTGATTAGAGAGCTCTTCCTCTAGAGGTACTACCTGCTCCTTGCCTCCAACCTGAAGGACTTGCATAAACCATGGAACTGAAATATTTTAGTATCGGCCAGAAGGTTGTTTCTGACATTTTTCAGGAGGCACCTTCACCATACATTTGACATGTTTTCTTATATCTGTGAAAAATATCTGCTAAGCTTTAATTCTTACCTGGTTTTACATTTTGGGAGGACCTTTCATTTGCTGATTTTCAGCTGGAACCTCATCGCTCCTCATTTTACTTGGATACATTGTCTTCTAGGAGCACGTGGAAAAATTCCCGGGTGGGAATTGCTTCTGGGTGGACTGTGGGTATTTATGTCTGTGAAAGCTGGATGTTTTACAGCCTGTGAACAGAGACTTCTTTTAAAGCCAAGCAGTCTGAGAAATATAATTTCATTTATTATTTGATGAATTCTGACTTTTCTTATTAATGCAGTACTGTTTTTGATGATGAAAAGAAAGACATGGGAAATGCACTATCTTGGTCAAAGATCTGTCATATGATTTGAATTCACCATAGAGTGACCACCATGATAGCAGAGGATGTGGGCTGTTTTGAATAGCTTCTGTATATATGTCATATGTCTGATTGCTGGTATTTTAAGTGTAGAGAGTTAATGTAGCCCCAACAGGACTAGAGATGTGCAGGAAGGCAGATTATACTTAACCTTATTAGAGAAATGTTTAGTCAGCCAGTTCTGACACTAAAACATATTTTTTTTCCTGAGTCAAAAAGAGGACATCCAGTACAGGGCAAAAGCAGAGCTACAGACCTTCCTGAGCAGCAGAGTCTGCTGACTGGCTGAATCAGTCTTATCTGCTGTAACTAAGAGAGGAGAGAGGAGAAGGATAAAACCTCAGGGAAAGGGCAGGAGGAGACACAGACATTTACCTCCTACTCCTTGAAAAGGAAGTTCTTTGCAGCAAGGGAACTCCATAACTGGAGGTGATGCTTGAAGAGAAGTGCTCCTTGCATTGCTGGGGAAGATGCAAAAGACGCTGAGGAGTTTTTAGGCAGCTGAGCTGGAGTCCTGTGCCCGTGTTTCAGATTCATGGAGCAGCAAGGGTAGGTATGTCTCAGGTGGTGCAGAGCTACAAGGAGGATGCTAACATTATCCACATGCCACAAGACAGGGCCATGCAGGGATGCTTGCAGGAGTGCTGGAAGCAGCACATCTGTGTCAGATTGGTTCCACAGAGATATAAAACTTGTTTAGTATTTAGGTGCTAGTGTTCACTGTACTGTGCTGCTTCAAGACCTGCAAATGAGTCACTTGGTGCTACATAGATCTTAGTTGTGCTGTGTAGCATAGCCTGTCTGTTTCATTTAATCTGTGAGTAAAGCAGCTGAGGTTGAGACTTGCCTTTGGACAAATCAATTTTAAGAGAGTAGGAAGGTGGAGTTAGCAAGAACATCTATGGACTCTGGTGGAGTCCTGGAAAGTTGTGTCTTAAGGAAAGAGGGGGAAATTTGAGGGGGAAAGAAAGAAAGAGCATCATTGCTGGAGTCTGGAGAATAGTTTCAGACCAGATGTAGCATCCCTGAATGAAAAGTCTTCCCAGCCAGAGCAGTAGGAAACAAAATTGAGGCCTAATATTGAAATATGTCAACTGTTCACAGAATGATCTCTGCCAGTGTTGTAGTAATTTTATTGTAGTTTTTCTATGAGCATCATTTAGTTGTTGTTATCTGCTTGCCCTATTTGAAGCTTTACAAGAGAACTTAGATCTTAATGCAGATTCCCATTTATACCAATAAAAATCAACAGCACATGAGTGAAATCCTGACCAAATACAAATTTTCCCTGCAACATCATTCATTTCCAGATTTATCCAAGAAATTAATTTTTTCCTTCTTTTATTGTATAAAAATGTGTGTTCAGTTCCTTGCAGTTGGCAACATGACAGTAATAAGCCATTAAAAGAAGGATAGGCACTTTGGAGATGAGCTCAGGAAACCCTTGCTGCTCATCAGGGACTGGGGGCAGTAATGGTGAGGGAAGCTGATGAGAGCTCTGGCAGAACAGGTGTGGTGAGGAAATGTGGAGGGATAAATGGGAGAGAGGAAGGAAAGGCAGCTGTGTCCTGGGATTTGTAGGTGGTGACAAGAAAACTGTATTTACTGTGACAGTAGATAGTGAGCAAGCGAGACATCTGTCATCTTTACTTTTCAGCCCTATGGAAAATACTGTTAGAGCTTCAAAGTCATACTGCCTTTTCAAAATGAAATGATCAAATACCATGTTTCAGGGAGGATCATTGTCTACCATAATCCCATGCATGATCTTTGCCTTTTGGCCCTGGTTTGTTAATTCACTCAGCTGTTTTGTGCACACTTATCAGACAACTAAGAGCCAGGCCAGCATTTCACATCATTAACAAGGATGATACTTTGAGCCCTAAAGCAGCCACATATGTGGGTAAAAGAGTTGCAAATTTATTAACTACTATTTATTAGCTACTGTTTTCCAGAGCATGAAAATCAGTGAAGCTTTATAATGCTATTGTAAATAGGAAAAGACAGACTTTTAACTGAGGAAGACAGCAATTGGAATGAAATATGCATTATGAAACCATGAGCGTGTTTCATCACAGAAAACTGTTGGGAAATGCATTAACTGTTAACCACCAGTTAACTGGCAGGTCAGGCAGACAAACCAAATGTAAAGGTCTATTACCTCTTACAGCAACCCTAGGAATGACAGCTCAGCTGGGAAGCTGGCACAAGTCAAAGAGACCTTGTCACTGTGCTTCCCCTGCTGCCATCTATTTTGTAGTGATTTGAGAAAGACCATCATTTGGTCACTGGAAATATTAGAATGGTCAGCAGTTACTCTCAGGAATACTTAATCATAGCCAAGAAGTCCTCTCTATGAATAAACTCTTTGATGTGTATATGACTATGTATAGAAAATAGCAGTTAGTTTTATTAGTTAGTTAGTTGTATTTCAAATGACCACAGGTTATGGCTTTATGGCTTTATGGCTTTATGAAAAAGAACTTTGAATCCTTGGAGAAGAGATGAATTAAAAAAGAGGGTAATGATTAAATGTAAAGAACTTTGCTTGGGAAAATTATTGGCAATTCATTAAAATACCTGAAAGGCAAAATAAGTTGGCCTTGCTTTTTAATAAGCTATGTGTAAGAGTTTTCAAATTTAGCATTGCTTTGAGTATAATTAAATGTGGTTTGGAGGTGGAGGGAAAGAAAATTATGGAGACGTGCTAGAATGAATCTGAGTCTTGTCCATTGAGCTTTCCAGAACTGTCAAAATCTGGGGGTGATGTACAAGATCTAAAAAAGTGGCAAGATAGAAGTATTTCTAGTCATACCAGAAAAAGCTTTGCTCTTGGCAAATAGTAAAAGCAAAGTTTCAGAAAAATGTTTGAACCAGTTTAAGTGTGCTGGGTTTTTTTATGTGATTCCACAGTTTTCTGAATCCTCAGTGAGTTGTTCAAACCATAAGAGCAGAAAACTAAACCATGAAAAAAGAGTGATTAATTTTCTGCCTGCTAAGCTTCCTGATTTGGTTCTCTATTGCATCAGATGGGTGCCCCTGCTGGCCAAGGGGGAGGGTGGGAAGACACAGCCAGGGGTCTGAGGAGGAGGAATCATTGTTTTGAGCAGCAACAAACCATTCAGTAAGGCACATTTTTACAGTATGGCAAAGACAAAATTAACTCAAATACTGTGCAAAGAGGAGGCTCAAAATAATACGGTTTATCTAGTTGACAGGAACACTCCTGATCTTTTTCTGAGAATTATGCTCACCTCTGTGGGTTGTAGCAAATAAAAAAGAACACAGCATTTTACATTTCAGATTAAGATAGTGGAAAATTGAAATAGAAAATAAAACATTTTTGAAGTGAAATGAGGGGATATGGAAATATGAATTCAGATGCACACCAGAAATCAAGAGAAAGGGTACAAATCTGGTTTACTTTCATATAGACTGAAAGATTTTAAATCAATTAAAAAATCCAGAGTTTTACTAAAAAATAGCAGCAATTTTCCAGTTTCTGTCAACAATTTTATTCTGCGAACCAGGCCACCAAACACTGGTGGTCAGTGCTTTAGTTCCAGATTTATCTTTTAGTTGGCACACAGGTAAAACTCCCAGGGAGTTTTGGTGGTGACTCAGATGGGAATGACAAAATAACTCAGACATCCTCCCATTTATCATATCATTGCTTCTTTGGGTATCTTTTTGGGGTCAGGTGTGTATGTGGAGTGATGTACAGTGGCATAGTAATTAAGAAATTTGCTTTTTTGTTGTTAAACACGTCATGATTCCACAAGTGGCCTGATCTGTCTTTACTAGGTAAAATAAGAAGTTCACTAAGTATTTTGCTTGAATAAAGACTGGAGAAAGGTGCCAAGACAATGAATTCAGTCCCCACAACACCTGTGGATCAGTCACCCAAAGGCTAAATGATAATTCCCTTCATAGCCCCATGTGTATCCAGGGTAATTTCAGAAACATCTAACACCATCCTAACCTAACAGGAGCCCAGCTTTGCTGCTCTCTGCATTGAGGTAACCCATGCTCCTTTCCTGTTTCTGTTGGGAAGTCCAGCAGGCATGTCATGAAAGGTTATCAGTGTAACCCAAGCGGCATCCTCGTGGGATAAACCCAGGCAATTCCAAGCAGAGGAACAAAAGGTCAGAGCAGTGCAAACCCAACACCAGCACCATCATCTTGGGTTACAAGGTTGTGGTACAGAGGAAGGAGGGGGATAAGTGTAGCCTAGTATACACACAGTCAGCTCTCAAAAATAGAAAGTGACATGGATTCTAGGAGTAGAAATATGAAGCTACTGTACAGTGCATGTTCACCTGTCATTATCACTTACATGTGCTGAGAGGTAGGGCAGCTGGCTCCAGATTTCTCCCCCAGCTGAAGAGATATTTTTAAATAAGCTTAATGCAATAAATTTAGTTTACCTTGGCATCAGGAGAGACTCTGGAACTTTCTTGATCATTTTGGAAATGCTTCACTTTAGACAGCAGTATTTCATGGTTTCTCATGTTGAATCAACATTGTTCCAGCAGTTTACATTCAGGTAAAACTGTGTGTAAAATTGACCAAGCTCTTGTTATGCTACAGTCTTAATTAATTTGAATCTTTTGGTTAAACTGCTGCATGTTTCCTTTTCATTTGCTGCATGCCAGAGAGCAGGTCTTTGAGGGTCTTTAATCTATATTCTCTGTTCTTTAGGAAACCTCTAAGTGGAACATGGTTGATTGAAAGTGAAATATCCTTGGTGCCATCTTTGAGTCATGGGTATCTCCTCTTCAACATTATCTGCAAAATAAGGCAACAGTGTTGTCTGATACAAGCATAGAGGAGAGACTGTAACTGGGATATTTACACTGCTATTGCAGATTGTACTGGAAATAAATGATACAGACATAGATACTTAACAATGTTAGTTAGAAAGCCTCACTTTACATTTGAAAAGAAAATAGAAGACACCAGAATAAGGACATTGACCAAAAGGCTCTATCAACTGTTACTCTGTGTAAGCCAGAGCCTTATTAGTCTCCAGCTATCCTTCTGAGTCAGCTTGCTGAATTAGCTGCAGTGCCAGATCCTGCTTTGCCTCTCAGTGCATGTCAACATTGGAACAAGCCATAAAAAGGCAGGTTCTGTTTCACAAATACCACCAAGTCTTTCAAAACTTTTGAAATCTTCTGATCTTCTTGTAATCAGGTATGACTTTGTTGAAACTTCTGCTTGCAGAGTGAAAAGGTCAGTCTCTCTATTTAAGTCTTTCTCTTTTATGTACACTGGACTTGCAAAATCTAGTAAAAAACGTTGAAACTGATAATTTGAACAAATGTGTTTGGTTTGACAAAGCAGTTTCTTTAAACAGACTTGTAGCTCCAACATAATAATAAGGCAGCTAAGAGGGATGGCTCTCTCATTTAGAGACTCCTGCACAGAACAGGATTTTTTGTAGTGAGTCCTTCCCACCACATCTCAGTCCAACATGCCTCTGTGGGCCTGGAACTGGTTGCATGGTTTTGGAACTGTTTTGATAAGAAATTTTATTGGCAGGTCATTCCTGCATAAGGGCTGTTGATGTACCTCTGTCCTGTACTTTATGGAACTGTTATGTAACTCTTTTCAGACGAGACATGGGCTTTTACTCTCCTGGTAATTATGTTCCTAGTGTCCTGGTGCTGCCAATGTTTCCATGTATCTGGGAAAATTCCTGGGTATTTTTGTGGGAGACTTGCTATGATTCTGAGTAAAGACTGACTGTCTTAAAATCAGGCAAAGTCTTTTAGACAACATGAAACAAATTAGAATAATTCTCCTGTAAATGCTTTGAAGTTTGATTGTCTCTTTATAATTTACATCTAATCCAATGCAGTGCAAGCAGTACTGAGTTGGGCTTCCCGGTGACATGCAGAAATGCTATGAAAGTTATATAATCCAGGAAACCATGGTATTTTTCCGAAATCACAATTTATATTTTTATTTTGTTATCCAAAACCAGATTGGGTTTTTCCAGTGAACTGCAAAGACTGACATTTTCCAGTGATTGCTCTTTCTATTTTAGTAGCAGTTGTAGGAACTGTAAATCTGGATTAGAATTTTGATTTTCCAGGTACTATACAACTTAACACAAAAATTACAGTTCCCCAGAAATTTTCAATGAAACTTAATAAGGCAGTACAATAGTGGGATGAAGCCACTTAACATTATTCTGATAAACCCTAAGGAAATTCATAGTAGTAAAAGACCAGAAAATACAGTTAGGGTTACTTGATTTGATTTATTAATACATTCAATCCTACTTCATGCCTGAAACCTCAAACTAAAATGGAACATTTATTTGAAATGGATTTGAAAAGGATAGAAAATAAATAAAATTAAGTTCAAGAAATGATAGAGAAAGGAATTGGAGTTACCATGGGTCACAGTAATACAGATTAGAGTAGACAGACAGACATATAGATGGATAGATGGATAGATAGATAGATATAGGTAGATAGATGGATGATGTTGGTATTGTTTGGAAACTGGGATTGGAAAAATGAGCTGTATGTCAGCAGAAGGTAATTCTGTGCCTCGGGACCCACCATAAAAAGTGCTGCATTCAGATACTTGTTTTAAAAGAAGAAAGGAGGAAGAGAGAGAGACCAGAGACAAAATTTGCAGCAGGACAGCTCTGGAGCAAATCTGAAAAAACAGGGTCAAGCACCAAGACCAGTGACTGGTACAAACCATAACTGATAGAAATCCACATATATGGTAATTTATATATTTATAGCTCTGCTCCACAAAAATGTCCACATTTTCCACACTGCTTATTAATTTCCTCAATCATGAAAGACACAAAAAAGGATACCCTTTAAATTCAGGTAAAGAGTATTGATTGATTTTTTTACCTTTTTTGTTATTATTGACTAAGCTACCTGGTAGTGTTAATAGTAACTAGCTACAAACAAATGATTACTCGTGGTTGATGTAACTTGTCCTACCGGGTCGCTCAAGGTTCAGTAAAAAATTAAACATCAAGCAAAAGAACTTGCAATAACTAAATGCAGCAAAACAGCTAAATGATAGCATATGGGCACAGGGTTTGAGTCATGCTCTCACCACCCCTGCAGGGTGTATCTGCTGGCCACTGCTCCCTCTGCCCTCTGGTCAGCCTGAATCACACACAGCCCAGGAAAAGAGCCAGCTTTTGTGACTACAGATTCCATTAAATTCTTGCATGAGTGGGGTCAAAAGCTTGCTGCTCCTGAAGGACACAGGCGTCATTGAATTTTTGCAGTACTAAGATAGCACAAGACCTTATGAACTGGGGAGGAGAAAAAAAGCAGTGTCAGTCATTTTAGACTGTTTGTTTCATGTGTTACTAGCTGTCTAATATGTGCTCCAAAAAACCTGATTACTGCATAATTTTGGGGAATACAAATTATGTGTAGGATTTCTTGCACATCAGTTTACGTTTGTTTTCACTGTGTTTGGGGGCTTTACAGTATGAAAACAAAATTCATATACCCAGGGCTTAGGCCATATCCTCTCTGTGTTCCAGTCCTACATTGTTCCTGTCACACAATCAAAGCACAGTCATTAATTCTGTAAGCCTACAAGGATGTTATATCACCTCCTGTGAAAGCCTGTGGTGAAGGTGACTCAACCAACACAGTAAGCAGGTTATCCTGTTGCATAATTTGCTTTATAGTAAAATTAGACATGATCTCAACCAGCAAAGTTTGCTTTTTTCTGAGACTCAGGTTCACTTAAGTAACATAAAAAACCCAATTGTTTCTGTACTAACTTGTAAATTTCCATGTAAAGTTAGACCAACAATTGCAGAAAGACTTAAGGCTTATGTTTTCAATCTTAAAAGCAGCAGACATAAGAATAGTAAAAGATGTAAGGATGTAAATGGCCTAGTAGTTTTGTACTAAAATATAAAAAATCCTAATCATTTATCACCTGCTCCTGTGACCCAGAATGGCTCACATCAATGTTAGCCTCCCAGAGCAGGATGAGTGTATCCAATCTGTCACTCGAGAATGACCTACTTGCACCAACTCCCTAATTTTATCCAGGAAAGTTTGGAAAAAAAGCTGTGTTTGCATGAGTGCAACACACCATTACAGCTTAATAGGATAGACAGCTGAATTGTTTTATCCAGAAATGTTTGCAGGCACTGCTAACCATAGACAGAGCCAAAAGTTATCTTTTATTTCCAGCTGAAAAGACCCAGGTTGTTCCTATACTGTTGGTAGCAAATGTGATTGTTCACATTGAAGAAGTTTCTTCTCCTTACCAGCCTAATCAAAACAGAAACAACCTTCTAGGAGGGAACTTAGGGTACACCAGAGCAAAGAGTAGAAGCTCCTGAAACAATATCTTGTGTCCCAGGGCCATGGTGGGGAAGAATCTGTGCCCTGGCCACCTCCAGGCCTGATGGCCCCAGGCTACTTGCAAGGCTCTGGTGTTTTGGAGGGAGAAGTTGCTCCTGTGAAACAATTTCTGCTTTTTGTAGAGCAGAGCCAGTTGTGTTTTTCCTGGTAACCTCTGTCATCCTGACAGCCTCTCTGGCCTGAGGGCTTCATAGGCAGTTGGGAGTTTCTCCTGGTGGCTCTTTGGTTTCTTTCAGCATGACTTCCAGAGAAGAGCTTCAAGCTCTGAGCAGGTATGAATTTGCCTGGCAAAGCACGTGCTCCAGAGCGTGTGAGGCATTGTGATAATTTGTCAGTGGGGTGATGCAAGGAGGGCTGGGTGCCTGGGAGGGCAGAGAAATATTTGATCACGTTGAACAGCACTGGGGGGGAGTAAAGTCACAGAGTGCAGCAGATACCTAACTCTACAGCAGGTTCTGTGTGGGCTTGACAAGAGGTGTGGGGGATTTAGGAAGTGAGGCTTAGCCTAATGCTATGGCTCTCAAGGGTGTTTTTTGCTCTCCAAGTTGATCGTAGGTATGTGCAATAGCAGTTCTAAGTTTAACAGACGAAGCAATGCATATTGAAGAAGTTCCTTACCCAGATTTTAAAATGTACAGGTTGTGTTCTTTGGAAGTGTGTTTCACCAGAAAGTGTTGTTTTGATCATATCCATGGAACCAGATGATTTTTTTCTGATAAAAGGTTTCTGAAGTGGCTTCACATAAAGCTTTTGAACACACCCTGAAAGTAAAAGACAAATAAATATTCTAGAACATTTTGATTTTTAAAAAAATATGGTGATTATTGGAGATCTCATCTTATAATTTTGATAATTTGTGTCTAGAAAAGAATGAATTGAATAGATTTTACAGAATAGTTCTCTTGTACTACATTGACAGTGAGGAAACAGAAGGGAAAAAAATTAATTCTTTAAAGGTTTTGAGCATCAAAGGAAATTAATGCTAGGAATGAAGTGCATTCAGCATGCTGCTTGCTCGCAAGCCAAACTGATAACTCCTTCAACCATTTTTTTAAATTGATACTTCATTTTTGTGTCAGATTAGTGCAAGATAGCATAACCTGAGAGTGTGTGAGCTGCTGCAAACAGGTGGGCTGTGGGATTGTACTTCAGGCTATCCGTGCACTTTGAGTGTAAAACACTACATGCTTCATACAGTTGTTTGTATGCATGGGACTGGGGATGCAGGATGTGAATGAAGATACTGATCCAAGGCTGTTGTGACTTTCAGGACTTCACTGAGGCCAGAAATGCCACAGTAATTTATACCACCTAGGAATATGATACATCCTAACAAATTTGAGACTTGCTCAATAGAACTGATGAGCAAGCAGAGGGTTAATACATCCTTTCATGTGGAAAGCTCTGTGTGGTTCAAATATTTACATGCATGTTTCAGGATGGAAATGCACACTCATCTCTGTCTCTCTTATTCTGCAAGGTTGCTCCAGACCTTTGAAATGCTTAGATTCCTGAGGAAAAGTGCTTCCCAGCATTTCAAAAATGAACAGTCCATGTAGGCAAATAATTAATGCAGGACAGGTATCAAGAGATTTCTCTACAGAAGTCATAAGCAATGTAGATCATCTCTCATAATCTGAAACATCTCGTCTCTTTTAGATTGATCCTACTATATATTACAAATTAATAGATGTTACAAATTAGTGAAACACCAGCTAAGACCTCCTGCTGTCCCTGAGTTCAGTCTGTCTCATGCTCTGGCTGGATATTTTCATGTGAAATAAAGGTTAGCACATACAGGTTATTTGAAATTCCTTACAGTGGCTCCCAAGCTGAGGCACTAACAAACCTTACCTAGGTAAGTAGTGTAACTCCTGTCACACACTGAGATTTTATGTTTCCTAAAATGCACTATATGCTGTTGGCCATTTAACATCCAATACTGCTGCTGAAGTTAGAGACACTTCCAGAGATGCTGTCTCTTCTTCTTCTCATTTTATTGTCTTACATTGAAAATCATTGTCCTTGCCATGTTCAAAGTAGTGAACATGCTTTGGGTATCATCTGCAGCATTCTTCATCAGCACAATCTGAGGATCACCTAAGTCCTGGCATGGTGATTTACTTGCAGTTTTCCCAGAGTATTTGTTGCCTTTTTTGGACATCTGTAACAGACTGGTATCTAACTTTCTGGCCTCAGGACACATCATCCAGGAGCAGATACTGGCTCAGTTCACTTCTGAAGCATTCTGGAGCCATGATTCCACACAGATGAGATGAAAACTCTTGATGACTGAATTTCTGTCAAATTCACAAAAGCACATCATATAGAGTTTATAGACTCTATGCTATCTCCACCAGGACAGTATAAGACTCATCCAGCATAATATTTGCTAAAGTAAACTTCCATTCTCTCTATCCCCAAAATTTAATGAGTTATGTGTCGACAGAATCAGCTCAATATAGCTTGTGGCCATGGTGGTTTTGATCTGGTGGCAGCCAGCCGAAAATTGTCACATGAAACCCCAGCCCCAGGTGTATGCTTTGCTGTCAAGAGCACAGTACTGAAAAGTGGGCTTCCTGCCTGACTAACCCAGGGCTAGGATACAGACATCCATTTTGTTCAGAGCACCAGCTTTTAGGACTGTCAGAACTAGAGTAAGAAAAAGAAATACACGTTGCCTTGAATGATTCAAAGTCATCCATTGACACTACTTTGAATTTTTTGGTGTTTCCTTTTTATATATATATATTTGTTCAAACATTCCCAATAGAAAGAGTGGCTGCATACCCAGAGGAGTATTTCCTTTTTGACTTTATGAGCCCTGATGGAGGAGGTTGATCATCCCATTCTACGAGAGTTAAAAATTTTTGTGAAAGCAGTTCTGGCCTGCTAGATGGTGCTGGAAATGACCTATCTTCTAATCTCTCTTACAGGCAAAAGGAGTAAAACACTGTCTAAAGATTCTGATTCCTTGTGTCATCATTGCTGTTTTCAGAGCCAGTAGAAGACTGGCTACCAAAGTCTTGAGCAAAATGGTGATATCTCTAATTATAATGTTAATAGATGCCATGGTCATTCATTGTGAAGGTATAGTGTCCAAGCTGGCCCTCTCACTACTCCTTTCAGAGTTACTGAGACAGAGTCTGCTATGCAAAATACAGAAGGGTCTTGGGTACTGTGGTCCTGAAGTTCTGAACCTAAAGATACAGATACCCTAGGAACATTATTTACCATATGTGCTGTAGAATTCAAGAATGTCAGCAGGAATTAATCAATAAGAAGTTCTCCAGAAGAACTCCTTTTTTATTATTCCTTTTATTCTCACTGCAGAGCTAAATTAAATGCATGCCAAAAAGCCTACTGAAAAGGGAAGAACTGTGAGAGAAAATATCCAACTCAAGTACATCTGAAAAAAGAGATCTCAGTTCTGATATATGTCAGATCCCAAATTCTTCCTTTCAAAGGGAGTGAATTAATCTAAAATGGAATGAGGCAGACTGATTCCAGAACAGGTTTTCACACATGAGTTATTCTGCAATAGTTATTGCAATGTACGTTTACTCTGTCCTGGTCAGAATTAACTTACAAGAACAGACAAGTCATTCCATTAGATGAATTGCAAAAACATTTAATAAATATAATTTAGTCATAAAATCAAAGTGGCATTTGTAGTTCATTTGGTTTTGCTTTTCATAACATTTTGTGAGCTGGCACTCACTCCCCTATATTTTTAAAATAATGGGGAACCTTGTCAATTATTCTGTGATAATGTATGCCCAAGTATTTATAACAGAACTTTGATTTGAAAATCGTTAAGGAATCAGCAGCTCAGGGGCAATTTGAAACTTAAATAATGAAATCTCTGTTAACTGCACTCATAGCATTACAGATGTAAATTATTCCAGAACAGCCTAGTGGGTCACATTAATGTTTACAATTTTCATAAAGGGAACACAAAGAGAACAGTCAAAGGCATGAGCTTACACATCCCCATTTGCCCAAACCATGGCCATCACCAACTTCATTACCACATATTTGTCCTTCAGTGTTCACTAGCTCTAAAGGAACAGGAGAATTACGTTCCTGGTGCATTTTGTGTCAAGTTTCAAATCAATGTTGACTTTGCCGTTGACATTTCA
Organism: Aegithalos caudatus; assembly: GCA_013389925.1. Classification (NCBI taxonomy): domain Eukaryota; kingdom Metazoa; phylum Chordata; class Aves; order Passeriformes; family Aegithalidae; genus Aegithalos; species Aegithalos caudatus. Next base: position 97,799 of record WEIU01000386.1, on the reverse strand, counting down.
ATGGCAAGCACACCTCCCTATACAAAGGATGAATTTTGGCACTGTCTACTTGAGTTAATCCTTTCAGAAGTGCTTCAACATCAACAGTAGTATTTGGCTCTGCATGCATGATTTCTGGGCAATTACTCAAAACTTACTAAGCAATAATCTTTTTGTTTAATCATTCACTGCAAACATGTTACATAAAATGGTCTGATAACAGAGTCACAAGACTATTTTCCCCACTGCTATTGTACAAATTATGAGACTTAAAAAAATTTTGGAAGATAGGCAGAACAAAATTAAATTTCCTGCTGCTGTGAGAAGCAAGAGTTTTTTCCAGACCAATGGAATTAGGACTTGTTAAGTCAGTAGTATACACTTCTTCCCATTGTCTACTGATCATCTTATGGAAAACTCAGGTGCTGAAGGGTTGCTGCATGTTTTTTGTTCAGTAACAGTAGGGGTGAGGCAGACATGATGCATCATTAGGAATTGCATAGGCTTTTATTGAGGAAACACTTGTGTACTATCAAAAAAATTAAACCAGTTCAAGAAAGTCATCATTGCGTCCTCACTGGGAGAGATTCCTGGGTGTGAAATGAGGCAATGCTGCTGCTCTAAGGTCCTCAGCATGTCCATACTAGGAGCTGCATGGTATCGACCTCCACACAGATATTTGCATGTCATGGAAATACACTGGCACTGCTACAGGCTCCATTGGCTGGCAAAGATTTTTCCCATCTGTCCTTCTGTTGTGCACTTAGATGTTGAAAGCCATATGACTCTTCTGCTTCCTTGTTGTTATTTCTTGTTTGCCTCTTGCTTAAGACAACCTGTTGCCTATTCCATGGGCTGGAATGTGTCACCACTTTCTGTGATCCGCTCTTTATGCCTACGGTTCAGTTGCCACAAACTTCTCCCTTGAGCAGCCTGCTGCAAGTCATGATCAGCCAAAATGAGCCAAAAGCCATGTCTGCTCTGCAAGGAGAGGTTGCAAATGAAGTACTGTTCATGTAGAGAAGGTAAAAAACACAGTGGTAGAAAATGCAGGTGTGACTGACTAATGTTATTGCAGAAGTGAGCATTGTATTTGGAGCTGTTTATTGTGTAAATATAAAGCAGTGAATTGAATAGAAATGAGTCCAGAAAAACAAGAAAGAAAGAATAGACTGTCTGGAGGTAATTCACCATTCAGCAAGCACAGGGAATTGTTAGTGGACATGCCAAAGCTGCCATCTTTGACTCTCAGCTCCCTAGCAATTGGCCTAGAAGCCGGCCTTGAAACAAGACAGGAGGGAGGGCAGTCTGTGAATGGCCTTAGAGAAATTACATGAGGAAAGTTAGCTCTGCTTGTTTCTTTTCAGACACATTTTTCTGGGGAGTTGGTGGGAAGGTGAGAGCAAAAAAAAGGTGATTTTCATCTAGGCAATTTAGAAGATCCTAGGTCCTTCTGGTAAATATTCCTGTAGGTGCCATAGTTGCACACGTTGAAAAAGAGTTTTGTTTGCAAAGACCTAAATAATCCATGTGGAGCACTGGTCTCCGACACTTAAGCAGCACTCTATCACCTGTAGCATCATTGCAGGTGCAGAGACTTACAGCCCCACACTCACCCCCAGAGCAGAGCTACTCTACCTTAGGAAAGCCCAAGACCTGAAGCCTGATGCCTAAGGCACCGTGTTGCCAGGTTTTAGCAGGGGAGATAACCTGCTGCAAGAACTGCATGTAAGGTTGCAAAGTGGTTGTAGCTTCCAGCAATTTCCCTGTGTGAAGAAGCCTTGCTATTTTTGTTTACAGGCGCTGTCTAGTCATTTAATGTTTCAAGGATCTCTTATGTATATTTTTGGCTGCAAGGTTTTTCCACAAAAATCAATTTCTGACAGTATTATACCTATAGGTAAACCAGGTTAATCCATACAACACATTTTGGTATGAAAATTTCTCAGTTTGAAGAATGGCATGTAATCAAGACATGGGCTCTTCAGGGAGGGGTTTATTGTTGTTGTTAATGTAGTCTAATTTGTCAACCCCACTTTTAAGTCTCTGTTTTTCAGGATTTTTACTTAGATTGTACTTCCTTCTTTTCCAGCACTGGCCTACAGATATCTTAATGGCTTTTCCTTTTCTTTGCCACCTGTGGATACAACTTTTCCCATGACACCAGTATGATGAAGTATTCTTAAACAGTCCACCTGCCAGTATTAGTCTCTACTGAAGCACCCCCTTCCTCCAACAAATTAATTTTTTTCATCTCAAAAATATGTTCAATGTAGCTTCTCTCTGTTTCATATTACATTTATTGAGTATAAAGATATAGTCAATAATTGAGTGAGGCAATTTTCCTCACAGATAAATTGCTTTGGAACATATCTGTATACATGTTCTGTATGCCTTTGTGCATTTATATATATATATATATATATATATGTATATATATATACACACAAAAACCTACTCATAGATGCATAATGTACATGCACACATATTATTTCTAGAAGAAATGCTAGTATAAACAGCTGTGATTTATTCTTCTAGACTCTTCTTCTGGAATGTAAAATAGCAACACAGAAGGCAGTACTCTTACTAGCCAGAAAAGTTTTGAGAGACAAGAAGGAAGAAAATCTTTGGCAACTTTATGACACTGGAAGCAATATAAAGTGAGGAAAAATACACCTGGAGTTGGGTAGCCAGCAACAAGCACCTGAAGGTTATGTTGCTTTGACTGTACTATGGAAGGAGGGAATGTTTCCAATATGAAGTGCTCCCTTAGCATGCTTTCCAGTGTGTCCCATCTCCCTGCTCTCATATCCAAATTGGGGAAAGATTTACAGTGTAGGGTTGGTGTTATAAAAAGAGGACAGGACTCTCTCTGAGATGAAGCAAATAAGAAAATAGGCATGAAGGGAAAGTCTTCTGAATTTTATATGAAGACTTACATTTCTGGACAAATAGTTTCCTACAGTGCTTGCAGGTATCTCTCTCACCTCTCCCATGAATTGGGAAGTAGTTTAAGGCACTTTAGACAAAAGAATGAAAATGCAGTCCTGTAGGTATTGTTATATTTACACATCAATGTCAGAAAAAAACTTTATTACATTAAATCTAGCTTACATTGGAAGTAATTTTTTCCACTGGCATTTGAAAAAAACCTCCAGTGTCCTCATTTAACTGTGAGTTAAGAAAGCAGCATTAAATGCTGTGATTTTGCATAGAGGCATAATTTCAGATTCCAGAAGGGAATCTGGTGCTGTCTCAGAGACTTGCAGGTCTCATCTGCACTGAAATGCTGTTCTTCAAAGGTGAACGTGGAAAATACAGTCTGTCCTTATAGTCTCATTTATTTACGATGTATAAGTTCTGTGTCTTGCCCAATAAAGAACAGAAGAAAGTTAACTTAATTGACAGCTGGTTACAAGCACTGTGAACAGAAATCTTTGTTCTCAAAAGCCAGCCACTGGAGCATGTTAACAGCACATTTTCTAGATGAACTCCTTTCATGCCTTATTTTGTGACTAGCATGAAGAAACTAAGGAATGGATACCAAAAGCCTTCTATTTGTTTGAAAAAGTGTTTTGTGGCAACTGAAAATATATTTACAGACCTTTAAGCTTCCTGGGAGATGCTAGCCAGACTGCTTGTGTCCTTATGGTTTTGTGGTTGTGTCTCTTCATTTCTTCCTGATATTTCACATAATCAATCTCTGATTATGTTCTGTCCATCATAGGGGTTTATTCCCTGACAAAACCACAGGCAAGTAAGGAATAAAATGAGGTAACTGCAAATAAGTAAATTGAGCTAACTGTACTTTGGGTCTTGCAGTTCTGTATCATCACTATTGTTCCTGATAAGGTGATTAACCTTTACAAACCATAAGGTTATATACAGCTGCTCTCATATTTGAAAGTAAATAGAGACATAAAGATGTTAAGTTGCTATCTGAGCCATGTAATGCATCAATAGTAGGCTGAAGCCAGGAATCCTTTCCAGGTTTTCATGTCACCCCAGGACTTTCTGCCTTGTCGATTCTTAAAGACTTTTAGCAATCTTCAGTGCTGTGCAAAAACACATTTTTTAAATGTTCTTCCCCTTCCCCTTCCTTTAATTTAGTTTTTAAATCCATATTGTTGTAAATGTATGTTATTGTGATATTGGAGCAGTGTTTATCTAAGACACATGAATGGTTGTGAGCAGAGGTGGAGAGACTGAAGACTGTTTTGCTCACTGGTCTTGAGCTGCAAAGCTCTGTGAAGGCTTTAAACTTCTGGTGCTTTGTACCTGGGGTTTTCATTTTGGCCCAAATGTTTTTCCTTTTGAAATACCAGCATGAAGAGTCCTCCTCTGCAGAGTTGTCTCTCCTGGACTTTGTTAGATACCCTGCATCTCTGGAAGCTGAAGCCTACGGGGATGACACAACACAGTCCAGGCATACAAGTCAATGGGAAATGCAAAAGCATAACTTGCCTTTTCTAATTCAACCTTTCTGCTGAACCACAGGCACCAAAAATTCAAATATTCCAGGTAGGAAAATACAGATGTGTGTGGACAGCAGAGATAGGGAAATCCCATTGCAGTCATTTGGCCTTGTGTTCCCTTGCATAATTCTGCTGGCAGAGCTTGGCTGGCAGCAGCACAGGCGAGGTCCAGGCTGAAAGGAGACACTACTAGAACACCAGTTCACGTCATCACAGAGAAACCTGGAAAATTAAACCAACCTTTCTGATGCCATGAGCTAATTTGCCCTGCTTGCAAGTATAAGTCACTTGGTTTTTTTCCAAGTTTATTTTATTAAATGGAGACAAAGCACATGGAAGCCGGTCAAAGATGCAGCTACAATAGGCTTCAATGTGTATATCCAGTACATAACTGTACATCCCAGTGCCTTACTTGCTCTTCTCTAATATATTTCCAATTGCTTCTTCTTTCTGTGTTTTTTCATCTTAGCTTAGAGTAGCTGCAGCACTGGGGGCTTACTCTCCAATAAACACCTGTACAAATTAATTTTGCAAGAGGCATTCACTGAGTTATATTTTTATGATGGGTGTTTTTGACACTTTTTTTAGGTGTGATTTTTTGCATGTTGGTGTTGAAATTATTGCCCTGGTCAGATACTTGACTCAAATTTTTAGCATATTAAAAATT
>WEIU01000386.1:68139-87604 GCA_013389925.1 Aegithalos caudatus | reverse complement strand
AAAAAAATAGAGCCCAAAATCCTTCAGGCTAAATTTGACTGAGACACGTCCCAGTATGCTAATTAAAAAACAAACAAAAAGAAAAGGTAGAGCCTATTATGGAAAGTTACACCAGTGTGCCTGCAGTGACTTTCAGGCCTGTGCTGAATTAATATATTCACTCCTTAACAAACAGCACATGTGACCAGAAATGAGTAATAACATTGAATCTGTAAGAGAAAGGCTTAAGAGCAGGATTTGGCCTAAAAGTTTGGATGAAGCACATATGGACCTTTGTATTTATTTTTAATAATTGGCATTAAGAACACCAGTTTGATGAATGGTAAGAAATACAGTTGATTACTTTTCCTTGCATGTAATGGCCCAGGCTGTGATGGTGTTTCACTGGGAAATGAACAAAGAAGAGTATTCCTTTGAGCCCCAAAGCACACATACCTGTAAGAAGTGCATCAATTGTCTCCACTGCGTGTTTTGCATCTTCCATTGTGAAACACATTGGTGGTTTAAATTTTAAAATATTTCTGTAGGGTCCATCTGCACTAAGAAGGATTTGACGCTCCTTGAGTCTGTGAAAAGAGGAAACACCTGTGTTAGACACAGGTATAAAAATATGTTGTGTCCTGTCACTCCCTTCAAGCTGAGGCAGATTTTAAAAGTTTTCTTTTTTTAGTACTATGTCACCAAAAACTACACAAATTGAAAATAAAATTAATGACTGCTGGAAAATACGAGGAGGGCTTAATCACTACACAGAGTCTTTAAGAATCACTTACTTGTAAATAAGATGAAGGGCTTCAGCCGTGGCTGGTGTTCGCTTTTGCTTATCTTTCACCAGATCCACTCCAACAAACAATCCAACACCCCTGGAGTCAAAAGGAAAAATACAGACAAGTGAAATCCAGTGTCAGTAATCCAAACCTTCTGCTGCAAATGTAATACATGTTTCTAACAAGGATGGAATTTGTAATTCCCTGTCCTTGAGCACAAATGGGGAAAGGAGAATGAGAGAGGAGACTTTGTCTTTCATTGCCTTTTGGCAACTTCACACAATCAAATGGGATGACAGATATTTCTGGATAAATAAATTTACCAGGCTCATTAAAGTTATGTGGCCAGAAAAGAACGACAGAATAATTTTTCTTTCATGCTTATCCTGAAAATCACAAGCCAGGGAGACAAATAATGAAAAAAAAAAAAAAGAAGTAGAAAAACCCCATAACCCATCCTTTCCCCCAAAAAAAGCTGAAGGCAATTATCAATGGTAGTAATATGAGATGAGGAAAATCCAAATCAAGGAAATGCATTAGAGATTTTAACAAGGTCTTCATGATTACTACAGTGTGCTGACATCTTCGTTATTGCATGTGGATGGCTCTTTCTCCTACTCTCCCAGAACTTTTCTAGTGGCTATGCTGTAAGTAATTAAACAGATGGATGGACAACTCTGTTGTTGTTGTTGCTTTTTTTTGTGGGTTTGGGTTTTGTTTTTTGTTTTGTTGGCTTTTTTTTTGTTTGTTTGTTNTTTGTTTGTTTGGTTTGGTTTTGTTGTTGTTTTTGTTTTTGGTTTGTGTTTTTTTTTTGTTTTGTTTTGTTTTGTTTTGTTTTGTTTTGTTTTGTTTTAATGCCTTACAATACCAGTTTTGGGCAGTCCATTTTAAAAGAGAGTTGTAGCAAAATCATGGCATGTTTCTGTGTTCCACTCACACCAAGTTTGTTACTTTTTCTAGCACAGTTACTTTCTTCTCTGACATGGCTGAAATGAACCCACCTGATATCTCCCACTAAGGGATGTTTCTCCTTTTGCTCAGCCAGCAACTCCAGGAGATAATTTCCTACACGTGTGGCATTCCCTTGGAGATCTTCTTTCTCTATTACATCCAGCACAGCCAAGCCAATGGCACAAGACACTGGATTGCCTCCAAACTGATTGCAAAGACAAAACAAAACACGTCATCAAAATCGAAACCCATCAAAAGAAAACATTCATCTGACTATCTGACTATCCATTCTGTTTTCACTTGTCCTCCCCTGCTTGGCATGTCATGAGGAAAGCTTGAAAAGGTGGGGATTTTGTGCCATTCAGGCTGCAGAACACCATCTCCTATATTTGGGCAAGGGAAGGGCTCCCTCTTCCTCTGCTTCAGGTTGCAGTAATTTGAAGATTTCAGGACCGAAGAATTCAGCTGGTTGCATGTGCAGGCAAAATGCTCCTGGGAAGAGCAGTGGGTTATAGATTTGATACACTTTGATGCAGAGAGTATAAACTCCATTTAAAAGAGGGGAATTCATGGTTGCTGGAAAGAAGGGTGAATCACAGGAGCAGAAAACAGTCTCAGTAAACGAGAAGACTGAACCTCTGTGGCATGTATGCAGATGAAATGTTTCCTGGTAAAAGGTCACTGCTCCCTGTTCTGTCAGGTGTCAGTTGCAGATCAAGGTCTGCCAGATCATGAGCTCCACCAGCACAGAGCTTACCCCAGAAAATGGAATTTTACATGATCAACATTTCAGAGTGGAGAGAAGGAAAGAGACATAAGGAAGAATTTATCTCTATAGATGTGAACTGAGATGACCTGCCAGAGAGCTTGTGCTGGTCCACATGATGATGTAATACTTGATACAGAGCATATTTCAAAGCCTCTCCACTTGCTTTCAGATCTGGATCACCTGGAGAACTTCTAACTGCTAAATGCAGACCAAAAGGGGGAAAAAAAAAAAAAAAGCACAAAGCTTCACCTATGAACTTACTGTATTGAAATACTCCAGTCCAGAAGCACCAAAACCTTCAGCAATTTCCCTTGTTGTGACCACACAAGACATAGGGTGTCCATTGCCAATAGGCTTTCCCATGGTGACAATGTCAGGCACAAAGTCTTCACCTTGCAGCTGGAATGCCCAAAAATGCTTTCCCACTCTGCCAAACCCAACCTGGACCTCATCAGCTATGAACACTCCACCTGCTGCACGCACATACCTGAAAACAAACACAATACCTTGAAAGTCTAGTACTGCAGAACACGGGGAAGCAATCAAGGATAAGGCAGTCTGCATGACAGAAATTCTGCAGTGTGAGACCAAGGCAGGAGAAAAAGAAAGAATACAGTTATAGCTATTTTATAGCTATGAAATTTTTAGTATGCTACATGTTACGAAAAAGATCTGACATTTTAATGTCAAATAGGAGTACTGTAATGGTACTGTAGGATTACAACTGGTTTAAGTTCATCTTCCATCAAACTTATGGTTGAGAATTAAAGATAGGAAAAGAATGGCAATTATCTAGCTAAAAAAATTGCTGATATTCCATAAAAATAATTGAACTGAAATCATACTCTTCAATAAGTAAAAATGAAACACAGATAGCCAAGAATATGAATAGCTGAGGTTAATAGCTGAATTTATTAGGTAAGTCTATAGTGAAAAAGTTATTTCTTAGTTTAATTTCCCCATTACACCCTTGTGAAGCACTGTACGTACTCTGCTACTTTCTGGAAATAGCCCACAGGTGGAATTACTTGGCCTCCACAGCTCTGCATGGATTCAGCTATGAAGGCAGCAATCTACAAGAGACAAACTCATGTGAGAGCTGTGTCCATCTACTTGGCCTTGGCAGAGACATCTAACAGTCTAGAAATAAGTGTTTGAACATGGGCCTTAATTTAATCTCACAATGGGCTGGACAACTGAGAGCTCTTGGAAACAGCTATGGCTATTAATTTGTAATCGGAGTGCCCAAATTTGCAGTAGCCAAGGCCACCTTTGCAGCCTGATGGGAATGCAAGGATCTCCATTAAGCCCTTACGTTGAACTGGATGATACTTCCTGGTGTCAGTGGATGTTGGACTGGGCTCCTGGGAGACACATAAATTTATTTACAAATACCAGTTTACAAGAGACACACAACAGTGTGTACTGTCTTCCCTAAGAAGTTAATAAACCTTGCACGTATATGTGGGTTTTTGTTTAATCCTCTTTATCCACTAGGTAGAGGTGGGTAGAAGCTGACCTGTAAGATGACCTGTGGCTAGCCTTTGGGCACCCCTGCCTAATGCAAATAACTACACAAATAACATGTCAGCATGAGGCACTTGACAAAAGAAGAGAAAAATTCTACAGATGAAATAATTCCAGTTGCTAGGAATGAAAAAGAAAGTTATTTCAAGTCAGGAAGGGTAAGAGCAGCAGATCAGACACACTGGAACATCAAAATTCATTTTCTTGTCAACAGCAGAGGTCTATGCAGCAGAGATACAATATTACCCCAAGGTCTCAGCATAAGTCTGCTATTTAAGGGATTGCATCCCCACACCACTTGTGAACCCCTCCCTGAGTATCAAGAGGTCTCTGTGCTGGTGGAGTCTTCCTGGAAACAAGGCCGAGCAGTAACGTGTAAAGAACCGTACACTACATTTGAGTATACGGCCAAAGAGTATGAGGCTTCCCATAGCATGTGAGCCTTTAGCCTTTAGCACAACTTGTCCTGCCACAGGTTATGTCACCAAAACCTAAGAAATGTGCAAAAGAAAGGAAACAAGGGAAGAAAAAACAAAACTATCCGTTAGTAGAGAATAAAAAAAGTTGATGAAGAAACTAAAAGAGAGGTGATGTAAGTCTGTTGGACTAGAAGGGAACATGTTCCAGTCTCCACTGAAGTCTCTGGGGACTTCAGTGGGTTTTGGATCAAGCCCTACAAGTCTCAACACACTAATGCCATCATATAAAAGATTAACATATATTTTAGGTACACCTGTTCAGAAATTGTCTGTTTTTATCAACGTCATACTGGGTATGAGTGAAAGTTTCGCCTTTATATATGACTTCAAAGTTATCTTAACCAAACAGGCTCAGAAATGTAGTATCAAGATTTTATCCAATAGATTTTTCTCCATGCCCTGGATTTTTTAAAATATCCTTGCTAGCATTTGTGATGTAGTTTCCCAGCTGAACTCAAACCCTTCCCTACGATGTTAACAACAATTCAATGCATAAAATAGGAAATTTATCAGGAAATTTGATTGCATCTGCTTGTATACAGCTGTATTATTGATCCTTTCATTGATGCCTAGAAAAATTATCATAAGAGCATCAGATAGAAAAACGGCCCATTTTGAACAGAACCCATAATATGAAAATGAAGGGAGAGGGAAGCACGTGAAATTGTGAAAGAAAGTCAAAGTCCTTAGTTGCCTGTTATACATCCCCATGTCATAATAAATAAATGAAGCCTTAGCATTTCTAGAGCACAAAACACACACCTTGCGTCCATTCTTCTGTGTTTCTTCAATAATCTTTTTCACCTCTTCAGCATAAGCACTTGCTGGATCTGGGTGGTCTTCCCTGTATTTCCCTCTGTAGATATCTGGAGAAGGAGCCTGAAAAGACCAGTTTATTTATTTGTTTTTCTGAAGGCAATCCTTCTATGAAACATTTACTTTCTTTTCTATTGCTCCACTTTACTGGCTTTCCACACAAATAGGTAATAAGAGTTAGTATGGCCTGAATGTTTGCTTTGAATTGCAAAAATGCTTACTGGAGCTTAAACTCTATCTGGGCCTGTCATGCGTTCAGTAATACTGAACGCAGCTGTTGTAAGAACCATCATCTACTTCATCCACATCTTAAGACTGTCCTTGCTCTCCCTCAAGAAATGAGTACCCATCCACCACCTCATTTCAGATTCTCACAGAAGATCCTTTTCTGCAACTGGAGAGTAGGGTTTTCCAGTCTGTCACTTCCCTTCCAGCATTTTAGTCATGGTACAAATCTGTGTGACATTCAAGCCTCTACAAATGGTGTTAGGAATGGTTCAGTAACTAAGAGAAAGGAAGTGGCATAAAAATGTGGATACTACTTTGGCAGTGCTGTTAACAGAAGGAGGTCTAGATAGAAAAGGCCTGCTTGGTGTACATTTCTGGAATGAGAAAAATTGTTGACTTTTTAAGATACACGTTTATGTGAAAAATCACACTCTCTGAGACACTCATGAGTCCTATACTCAAATCTGTGTTAATGTATGCAATCTGTCTTTCCAGTTTTTGGAACTAGACTCAAAGTCCTGCGTATCTTTAACCAAACCAAGGCAATGGCTACTGGCTGATTTCACCAAACTGTGCAACTATGCAATACAGCGACTAGGAAAACCTGTAGCAAAATGAAGGAAATCAGCCCCACAGCTGAACACCTTCTTAAAAACCCAAAAGCAAACAATTTAGCTGTATTTATTCCACTGAAATCAGCCAAGCATATGTACACTAGCATCAGCAAAACAGAACAAAAGTATATTATACCAGAAGAGTTCAATATGTTGGATAACTGGTATAAAAATTACAAAAAACCCAAAACCCAAACCAAAAACAAACAAACAAAAAAACCAAACCAAACCAAAACCAGAGCAAACCAAAACCCATACTTACCACATGCACATACTCCTTCTTGCTGTCCTTTCCCAGCTGATTAAATTTATAGGGGCTGATGTCAATCAGAGATGTAACATGGCCATGGTAAGCACTGTGTGAGTGTTAAATATCCAAGTCACCAAATGCATAGAAGAGCCAAATTTATAACCATGCCTATACATAATTCAGAATAGCAATTGTATCTGCAACATAGTAGCATCGTTTGTGAAGGGATCTTGATTTGATTTACTAAGTCTTTTTCTCAAAAACAACATGAAATTGACGTTGGCTTTAATTCACTAACAAGGCTTAGAAACAGGATAAAATCAAATGCTGACATGGGGACAGACCAAGATGATGCATTGACTTCAAGGCAGCTGCCCTAGCAGCCTTACCTAGAGCTGAAGGGTGGGTCCAGCTCCTTCATTTCCAACCCATGGGCCTCACTCTGGCCAGCACAAGCTTTTCAAGCTAGACCCCAACACCATTGTGAAAACCCTCAGGAATGTGCACTGCATTGAGAGGTGGGGACCTTATGCATCAGCAGCCCCCCACTATCTGCCCTGAAGGCACTGCAGGTGAGAGAGTTTGGCAGAAGCCACTATCAGGAAAAGGATATTGTTTGAATATAAATGTTTTATACTGCAGAGTATGCTAAAGCTGGTTACTATTGAGGCCAACTGATTTAGAAATGAAGAACCAGAGTCTTTTGAGCCTAAACCATGTAGAATCTTTATTCAGGGAATAATAAACACATTTGTTCAGCCATAAACTTGAAGAGAAACAAACCTCAAACCAAACAAAAGACGTGTCATGATTTCTTAGCAGAACACACATAGGTTAGTGTGTTGCTAACAGGAATCTGAATATAGTTGAGTCAAACAAGCTTTGTGCTGCTCTGATAGAGACATGTGCCCTTGCAATTGCTCTGGGTGGACTTTCTAATCACAACCTGAGAAGAAAATTCAGCACTACAGGAACATCACCAAACCTACAGCTGCATCTAGGATAGGAAAACCCTGAAATGTGGTCAGCCACCTACCCTGTGGCTGGCAGCCCTCTCAACATCTGATTTTGCAGCCACTTGGTTTTGTGTGCATACTTGTTTTAACTGAAGGAGGGCTGAGCATCATTGCAGCACTGCTGCAGACTACAGAATCTTTCTTCTTGACCACTGAATATTTATTTGTGCAAAATGAAACGTGTCCAGCAATGGGTGACAAACAAGAAGCCCTTTTTCGGGGCAGCCCAGTAGCCAGATCACTCACTGCTTTTGAAACCAATATTTAAGTCTCTGGCCGGAATTGCTTTGGGAGTCTGTGGGAAATGCCCTCTAACAGGTGACTGACCTTCTGGGGCGACCGACAAACTTATTTTTCAGAGATCTTCAAAACTTTTGTTTATCCAAATGTGAAAAAGGGATTTCCTGATCTGTTCTAATACAAAAGCAACAAAGCTTTTCTTTCAGCAGGCAGTGGAGTACAAACAGCAGGGGATTGCTGCAAAGCTGCTTCTAAAGTAATGGCAGGAGTTGCTGGCTGCATTCACAGCTACTCTGTGTACTTACTTTTCCAGGGTGATCACATCTTGGTGCCCACGGTACTGCCGAGCCAGTCGTAAAGCAAGATCATTTGCTTCAGATCTGCATAATAACAGATACAGCAACAAAGCATTGAAGGTGGGCTTCCAATTAGAAGGGTATTCCAACAGAAGACAAGGCAAGGGACTCATGGATATAATAAATCAACACAGCAGACTCTGTTACTCTACAGATTACAATGTTAAGGTTGAGACTATAAGTGCCATGTAAGGGGGCAAAGATAAAACAGCTCTTTGTATAAACAGCAAACAAAGAGATGCTTTATTTTCCTCCCCCAGTTTGCCTGTAGATATTTACCTCTCCTTGGTACAAAGGAGGCCAATTTGCAAATGAGAACACAATGCAGCCACTAACCCACAAAAAGCAATGCCCCATCTCCCACACTCCACAACCTAGTTCTCCCCAGTGCTTGCACCATCACAAATCTGCACCCTGGAAGAAAACCCAGGCTTCCAGCCTGATCTGTCACAGCCCCTTACAGGTCCCTGCAGGTTGTCTGTTGTTTTGGACATGTAAGTGATCACAGACTACTGAACTGCCTAAAGAAGACTAACTAGTTTCCAAGGTTATATGTCAATTTACAGATGTCAATCATGAGTCTGTACATAATAGTCACCAATTTGTAGAATTAATTTCCTCTTCTTGCTTTTTTTGCTCTCTTGCTTTGAGCCATCACTCTAAATATGATGGCTGCAAATAGGAAGTAAGTTTTAATCAGTTCTGGATATATTTTTGTGGCATGTTACTAAATCCTACTTAGTAAGATTTAGACCAAGCTATCCTGAGTGTCTGTCTCAAATAGAAGCAAAATAGTAATTTAAAAAATACAATTCAGACCTACCCAGAGTTAACAAAATAGCAAACAGAGAGTTTCTCAGGCAGGGTGGCTGTGAGACGCTGTGCATACTGGACAAGGTTGTCATGCAGGAAGCGGGAGTTTGTATTGAGCAGTTCCATCTGTTTTGTTGCGGCCTTTATCACATATGGATGGCTGTGGCCCACTAAAGAAGAAAATAATTAGTTATTACTAGCAAACAGTCAATTACTGAACCACAGAAGGACATTAGAGAAGCACTGTGAACATCATCACTTGGCAGAAATGTGTCCTGATCCCTACTGGAAATTAAGGAATGGAAGCAGTCGCACAAGTCAAACTGCTTACCATGTGCAACGTTGTTGATGCAGTCTAAGTACTTCTCTCCTTTCTCATCAAACATATATTGGCCCTGAGCACGGACTATCTTCAGAGGGTCCTTGGCATAGAAAACTTTGCAGGATGGCCTAAAACATAATAAATACAACACCATTTTAATTTTCTCATTTTTTCTCCCTCCGTTGAGTGTTGAGGGGATTGATTTTTTGCAGCTCTGGAGACAACGGCCTCCTTCTGCAAAAAAAGCTTGTGAGTCATTCAGGTGGTGGTCAAGCAGGGGCTCCTGCTCACAGTGAAAACCCATGCACTTTCCCCAGCACAGAACAAAAGCTGGTATTTAATAAGATTGTTTTCAAAGCTTGACTCTGCCTGCAATTGATTTCACAGAACAGTGTCTGTACATCGTTCCAGGTCCTTATATGTCCTGCCATGTTCCTAGGCTGTAGCTCTGCTTGTTTACATGCCTTACAGACATCTATGGCCAAGTAACTCCCTGAGACTTAAGTAAGCTGTTAAGCACTGTTTTATACTATAGCCAAAAAATCATTACGCAACAGATGACTGTAGCATATAGAGGTCACAGTCAAGAACAAAATGCTAATGCCTTGCAGGCTTTATTTTCAGAGGTGCTGAGCAGGTCCTAAAACCCTCACACTCCCACCCTGTCTTTGGATAAAATCTTTAAGAGGAGCATTTTATAAGCATCTAAATCACACTGACTTCCAGCAAAACTCAAGTTCCCTATGAAATGAACCAAAGTACCCTTTAGNCTATGTAATTATGTTGAAAGATATTATTGAGCAGAAGAAAAATCTTCTGAACATTTAGAAGTCTTTATATGACCTTGGATAAACACAGTTCTTTCCAGGCAAGTCTGAGAGTTATTGTTGGATATAATGAACTTGTAAAGTCTCTTGTAAATGTGACTCCTGGATAGTGAAGAAGTTTACTTTCTTTCTCACAGCTTCTAGCCCTCTTGCATAGAACTTTTCTGACATCTTCAGCTATACCTCTGCTAAACTTTGAAAGCAATGTCCATCATCATTGGCCGTTTCTTGACTACAGGTTTTTTCTCTAACCTGTCAGTATATTCTGTGAATGTTTTTTTTTTTTTGTTGTCCCAGCTCTGCTCAATCCTACAATTCTTGCACAGGCAGGGCTTCCTTAATATTGAGTTGGACCCTTAAAAGTGGTTGATTTTGTCTCTTTATAAGGCCATGACTTTATGGAAACTTTTGTGAGTTACAAATCTTTAGTAAGTTTTTTCTATATGCTACATATTTAAGATGCAATCAGCAAAATAGATCTGTTTTTACAGCCTGGACTTACTTTTTACTTGGCATCATCTACTGAAGAAATTATTAAAGCTGCACATCCTGTAGGAACTAACGGTGCCATACAGATGGATCTGATACGTGCAGAGCCAGGACTATTCCTCAGGTCACAAACTCTGACAGCCCTCCCGCATGTCCCTCAGTTAAACTCAGGTTAAGGAATAGCAACAGGTTCATTCATCAGACACGGCTGTTTTGCAGGTGCATGCACAAAAAACCCCCAAGCAACCCAGTCCTGCGCAGCCTCATTTTAGAGCTACCCGGGTACCACATTCTGGCTGCTTGCTTCGATCTGCTGGAAACGTGAATGATGTGCTTGACGTGCAGTGTTTTAATGACGGCATCCCCCCGCCCGCCTAGGTAATCCCGTGTGGCCCCGAGAGCTGGCACGCCAGAAGGATGACAGGTCCTGTGTGTGTCCGTGTCCCCCTCCCCGCTGGGTCTCGCCGCGGGGCCGGAGGGGCTGCGCAGCCCTGGCAGACCCCGGGCAGCGCCGAGCGGGTCCGGACGGGCGCTGTCACCAGAGACAGACCTTCCTCCTCCTCCTCCTCCTCCTCCCCCTTGCCCATCTCCTGGCCCCCCTACCCGATGTGCTTCCTCCGAAGGGCGAGGGTCTCCGCCTTGCTGTAGAGCTCCTCCATCCCGCCGGCAGGCTCGGCTCGGCTCAGCACGGCACTGGAGAACACCGTCCGTCCGAGCTGCCCAAGGGTTCCCCGCCTCTTATGCCGGCGCCGGCCCCAGCCAAACCCCTCCTCCCCGCCTCCCTCCCTCTCGCCTTCCCCGGCGGGACGGGACAGGACGGGACGTCCCGTCCCGACCGCTCCCCCATCCCTTGGTTTTCCTTTCGGAGGACTCGTGTTTCCTGTTGAGCTGAGGCGGGCCAGCCGCGGGTGAGTCCTGTGCCTTGGAATTTTGTTGGCTTTTTTCCTAAGGGTGCAGACCAGCACAAACTCGCAAAACAACCGGCTTGGTGCGCGGGGGCGGGTGCTCTGCTCCCACGCGTGATCCTGCCATTCCTGCCGGTCGTCGGTCATCCTGGTGGCCACAGCTCCACTGCCACAACCATTCGGGAGGTGGGGGGAGGAACACAAAACGGTTTATTTAATCAAAATCAGGGTCATAATTCAATGTCCCTCTCTGCCTCTTATGTCCCAAAATCTGCTTGTAAGAGTAGGCTGAGATATTACTTGTATACGTCCAGTACCAGTATTTCTGCATTTCTTATAAAGTGAGGCAACTTAGTAAGATCTACGGTTTGCCAGGTTTTGTACATGTACGTAAAAAAGAGCCGTGGCACTGAAATACATTGGTTCACTCTTAGGTCTAGGCAACATCTAAATATACCTAGTCCTTGATCACTTTGTAACCACAGGAACAGTATAAAAGTGGCATTTCTTCATGGTTACACTTGATAACCATCTCGCTGGACATCAAAGCCCACAAGAAAAAAGGGGGAGAATAAGACGAGGGGATAAGGGGGGGAATAAAGATAAAATTCACGTCAAGAGGCATCACATTTCAAAACAGCGAAGCTGCTGGTGGAACACCTCAGATTTACCTTCTCCCTGCCAAGCACGCACCGTCTCCCCTGGAGGCTGCTCCTTGAGCTGCATGAGCAGACAGCAGGAACACTCGCCCACGGCCCTGCTACCCCATCTGTAGCTCGTCTGTGCCACCTGCAGCACTATGTTTGGAAGAGCTTTCAGAGAGCATATGTAAAGCCACACAATTTCCTGTGCTGATGATACTTCCTTTTTCTTGATCAGTATCCAGCAAGTCATCCCAAATTGTGCAGATTGAAGAAACACACTCCCTGATTTTTATCCTTTTAAAAATATATATATCTGCTAGCAAGCCACCTTTCTGCTTCTCTAGACAGCACTTCTCTCCATCCAGTCATTTACTTGAGCTTCCTCAGTGTTAAATTTGAAGCTTTGACATTCTATACTCCTGCTCCTTTGGAAACCTTGCTTCACCAACCAAGAGTAGCAGAAGTCATATCAGCTCCACCTCTATATCCCAGCAGAGACAGCTGCTGCCTGTCTTCAGTGCCTTGTCCAGACAGAAAGACTTAAGAAGACATGAAGGAGTTGCCAAAACTGTCAGCTAGGACAGCACTGTACAGCCAGTGATGACATTGATGGGTCCTCAAGAAGAGAACAGGCATTTAGATCTGCTAACATCCAAACAGAGCCAAGGCTAGAGCCTGTCAGGAATGCTCTATGCAATGCTTTTCCATTTTGCCTGCATCTCTGAAAACCAGGCAATGATATTTAGCATAGGGTAGATGCAGTTCAAGTTGTACTACACCTTACATACTAACTTAGCAGCAATCCCTTTGTACCAGCAATGTACAGAAAGGCTGGGGCCAGGCAGCATCCAAGACTGTGAATCCCACGGCATTTCAGTAGAGATGGTTTTCCCCACACCGGGCTGGTGCCTGCCCTCTGTCGGTGCTGAGCACAGCCTTGTCCCCTTCCTCCAGGGCTGCTGCCGATGCCAACACTAGAAAATCTCAGCTGTTCATGCTGATCTGCCTGGTCTTGCTCATGCAGAAACCCTTGACCACAAACAGATTTAAAGGATATGCAAAATATTGTGCTGCTACTTCTTTAGAAGCATGCACTGACAGCCTTGTATCAGGGCTTTTGTTTCAGGTTTAGCAAAAGCAAGTTTGCTCACAGCTAGATTAGTAACTGCTTGAGGCAATAGCAAACTTCACCAGGAAAGGGGGACGTTGTTCCTCTGTTCCTTCAAAGCCATGGAAAGGGGCTTAAAAATCAAGCAAATATCCATCCCTCTTGGCTCACAGTTCTGTCACACTCTTTTGATACTATGAGCAGGAACACGCCTGCCAAGTCTCATGTGTGGAGTCTCCCAAGATTAGCAGAGACCCTGACCCAGACACAGGACTTTGCAGCACCACTTGCCCTCATAATGCTATGTAGTAAATACTGGCAGCTCTCTCTCCATGATATATAGTAGGATTAAAATAGTTTTGGGTTTTTTTCTTCCAAAATATTTTTGTTTTAGTAAAAAACCAAAAATGCAAACCAAAACATGCTGTTTACTCTATCCTGCCCTGTTTGCTTTGTGAACACATTAATTTACTTTTTTCCACGCTTCTATATGGGCTTTGTCCTGGCATGGTACCAGAAACCTGGCAGCCTGGCATCCTGTATGAAGGATGAAAAGGAGTAAGTAACAGTTTCTAACAGTTACCCAAAGTATCCCAGTAAGGTGCCTCTGGCTGTTGAAGGAGTTCCTCTGAAAAACAATATATTGCTGGTGCGTCCTCAGAAATAAACCCACTGCAGATGGATTTGCTATGGAAATTTACAGAAATTTAAAGATGGACAAACCATACCTGTCTGCACCTTCCCAGGGACAGGCAGCTGCTTGGCATTTGCTCTGGAAGGGGAATGGACTTGCCTGCGAGTTCCTGCAGTGACTGGTCCAGCAGGGCCCCAAGTCAGTTAAGCACAGGGTGTATTGTCAACATTTGTTTTTATCAGTTTTATCTCAACCAGAATCAAATACCTCACGATTTTAATATACGAAATAGAAGAGAGATCCTAAAAGCTGGCAAAAAGTTACCAGATACTTGTTAGCTCCAGGAGGGAGCAGCCAAAGGTGATGTCAGAAAGACATTGTGTTAGCTCAGCTTTGGTGTGGGCATTTTGGAAACTCAGTCAAGCTGTAACCTGCACACAAAACACCAACCAGGATATTTGTTGGCTATAGAACATTCTGTCTTGGTGTAAGCACATGAAAAAACCCCCACATCTTGGTTATGTGACAGGAGCTGTGCCCACCTTTGTTTGATCTGGGAGATAAACTAAAGCAGATAGCAGACAGTGATCTCTCTCTGAAGAGGTTTGTGTACAGTATCCTCTAAACTCTGCAGGTTATATATATGTATATATATATATACACACAGAGTCACATTTATATATGTTCAAGTAGATACATGAAGACATACATAGATACATATAAATGAATTGATATGTGAGAGTGTGTATACATATACACACAAATATAGATACATACATATGAAGCAAACCACAGTTTGTTGTTTTTTTTTTTGGGGGGGTTTTTTTTGGTTTGTTTTTTTTTTTTACTGCATCTAGGAGATGGGAAAGTAGAATGCCCTGTGAGTACTCTGGAAATTCCCAGAGGCCAAAGGTAGAGAAGACAAATTAGTAACCCTGGGAAGACAGAAAGCCTGCCTGCAGCAACATGACTTATATATTTTGGCTTTCCCTTGTTTTCTTTTAATATTTATTTGGATGCAGTTGTTACTACTTGCTGGAACATGAAATGCTTTGTCAGCTCCTTGGGTTTTCTGTTGTTTTTTTAAAACATTTGTGTGTGGTTTTTACAATTGAACCACAAGGTGGAAGCTGTGTGAGATGAGGACATAAAAAGCCACTTCTGTTGCATTATTTTTTATTTTGGTAGGGATTAGCAGGTTTAATAGGTCCACAAGGCAGAGTTGCATAATAGCCTTTAAGTATTTAATTAAAGCTCCGCTAAAAAAGAGGCAGAAGTGGCAGGCATTTCACATGCAGTCCTGCATGTGCTTTGGAACATCACAAAATTATGAAAGAGGCATGTGAATAGGAGGCAATGCCAGAGGACAGTCATGTCCCAGGAGTGCAGTAGGATGTACGATATTGGTTACCTGAGGTTTGGCTTGAAAGCATCTAAAGCTCAAAAGGGAGAAGTGAAAAAAAAACAGGGATGCTATCAAAGCACAGAATGGGAAACCCACAGAGTGCTGGCTCTGGCAGCTGTTCAGAACACACTTGTTTGTGTTTTGGCAGGACATCTAGAACTGCATTCCTCTACGAAAGCAGAAGAAAGGAGAAAGATGGAAACAAGAAAAGGGCAAGAGTAGCCACAGCTGAAGCAAGGACATCAGCTGGGTCAGGGCTGCCCAGCTGGAGTGACAGCAGCACTCACAGCCCTCAGAGCCACATGCTCACCCTGGCAGAGCATAGCACACGTACCTCATCCTGGAAAGGGAGCAAAGATATTTTTAGTCCCTCCAGGAGTCTAAAACAGAGCTAGGTAAGATTAACGGACATTTACTGGGATTAGCAAGAGTTAATAGGAGAGGCCAAACCTCTCCACCTACAATTCCCTCCACCTACAGTGACTGCATTTTTGAGGTGATGGAGAGAGAAACAATGTGGAATGTTCTGTTTGTTCTGTTCCCCAGTATATTTTAAACCTTTTGTTCAGAGAGACTCCTGCAAATGTATATCTTCTTAAACCAGGGTGCTTAAAAATGTACCATTTTGTAATAATTATTATGTTCCATCATTTCTAAACAAGCTGGATCTGGGGAAAAGAGATCCTCACATTTCCTAGCTTGCACTGTTACTCATGACATTGGCACATCTTTATTTCTCAGCAGTTCAGGCTTATTTTCACGTTCAGAATGACAGAAAGAGGAGACTGGTGATTTTCAGCATTATTTCTTTAGATTCCAGGGTGCAAGTGAACTTGCCTCAGCAATAGTTTCAACTTCTGGTTAATACAGAGATCCCTGCAACTTTCCCAGAGTGAGGCTCCAAGCTTTGCAGCAAAGCTTCCTTACGTAATTTGTGGATTCCCACAGCCTGCACTGCCTGTTTAGAAAAGATAACGGAAGAGACGCTGCTTTGAAGAGCAAAGACACATGAAGAAGAGGAAGAGGAATGTGACTTTTCTTACAGAACACTGCAGGAAAATGGAACACATGACAGAGGCCCTGATTTTGTGTCAATGTCTGATACAACTTGCTCTAGACTTCAATTCCGGGTTGGCACAAAGCAGCACACGCGTTTTCCAATCGAGACAGACTAGAACAGTTTTTTGCACGAACATTAAGAACTTTATAACTATTCAAAATCAGCACCAATGGTTGGATTAATATTTTAATAATTACACACTTTTTACATTATGAAAATAAGTCATAAATAGTGTAAAAATAATTCTGAAGATCAACTTCTCACAAGCAAGAAACAAAACCTGAAGTACAAAACTGAAAGAAAACAAAACAATATTCAACTGAAAAACAAGGAGAAATTTTAATAATAAAAACAAAAGCATGCTGTTTGATCGGGTTCAATTAAGTCAACACCAGTGGCCACAAGAAAGTGGTAAATGATAACAAATTAAAATGGGTGATTAAAACCTTGCAATTCTTTACACTACTCATCAAAAGAGGTCTTGTGACATATTTACAGTGCTAAGACACTCAAAATATTTCTAGTATTGATAATATGATGCTGACCCATGTTTTTTCCCCCCAAGCATTGAAATCCTTGCCAAATTAGTTTGTATTTTTATCTCTTCTACTTCGTTTATGAGACCATTTGCATTGTTACAAAAATAACGGCACATATAGATGAACTTAAAAAAGTAAAAAATACAAATAAAAATATATAATATTTTCCAAAGGAAAAAGTCAGATACATACATCTTAGCAACATTTTTAAAGTTGTGTGATATTTTCTCAAACATGTACAATAATATAAGAATATCCACATATATGTTAACAATATGTAAAACATTCTTCCACCAACCCAACTCTCCATAATACTTCAGAGAAGTGTGCAAGTACCAATGGGATCTGGGAAATTAATACAATTTCTTTTTTAAATAGAAACAAGTAAAACACTAACGGTCCCAGGTTAAGTTAAGGCCCCCTGCTTTCAAAGAAAATTTAATTTCCAAGCAGCATTGATAACTGGATGCATTTAAAAACAAAATGAAACAAAAACAACACTCCAAATCCCTTTTAAAATACAAACCCCACTTGTTCTGTAGAGTATCTTTTTCAGAAATGATGGTGGCAGGCACTTGTTTCTAACTGCATTTAATGAATCCAACCACCACATAAAATACTTTAATAACAGAGGGTGCAAGAAAATCTTCATTTGTACATTACAGCAACACTGACATCCATAAAAACAAATTGCAGAAAAGAAAAAAAAAAAAAAATCAGTGTTAGTTTTAATTCCAGTCACTGAAACAAGATTTTTGCAATGACTACAAATTAGATTTCTGTTTGACCACTATCTTTGCAGATGTGTTTTGTGTGAGTCTTTAGTGTGAAAATTTAGGAATCTCATTAGGTAAAATACAGAGATTTAAAAATGTAATTTAGGACGGTCAAGCAACAGAGATTAGGAAATTTGAAAGTAAGGGACAACTTCTGCATGCTTTGAACCTCTTCATCACTTTCAATAAATTGACAATATCTCTGGACTTCTTAATGTAGCCCTGATTTAGGCAAAACCCCACTGCTAAAGGTGGTAATATTCCCCTCATTACAAAGCATAACCCTGGGTCCTTCCTCCTGCATGCCTCAAAGAGCTTTGCAAGGAAAGGATGCATCTCTGTCCCCTGCTCCTTGCTGGGGATGGGGAGGCACAGCCAGGGGAGAAGCCTTGCACAGCTGAGCCAGGTTTATGATCCCAGTTCTGGGGAGGTCAGTGGGACAACTCTTTCCACACCCCACGGGGATCCAGGATCCCAGCCACGTGTCCTGGCACAGCCCCCAGCCTTACAAACATCACCCTCCCATGAGGACCAAAGACCTGCTGACCTAATTTGGGGTTGCTTTGTCTCTCTGCTGGCACAACCAAGTAACTGATGGTCATGTGCACCGTCCACGGGTGCAATGATCAGTGGAGCCAATGTTAACTTTCCACACTGTACATCAATCTTAAGAGTTATTCCTTTTCCAACTCTATACTTTACACATGTGCAGATGTATGGATTTGATCATTCTGAAACTCATTCATATTACTTACACCACAGACTAAAAGAACAGCTGGATGAAGAGTATCATTCTGCTTTGCTACACTATCAGAATATGACATCACAACCAGTAATAAATAAAAATATAAATCAAAAAATACATTGTATAATTTCTCTGTCATTTAACATCTCATGCTTTACCTCAGGAAAAAAAATAAAATGTTGCCCACAGCATCCTGAAATAAAGCTTTCCCATAGTTAGTCTACGAATATGAAGATAAGGACCATGTATGTCAGATATATTCCATACAGTGCTTAAAAGATTTGTGGCCTCTGTAGCAGGACATCTGCACAATGTTGTTTTAATGCACAGATTAACAGACAATTACAAAGCTTCATATGAAACAAATGCCGAAAACTCTCAAAGAAACAAGGATTAATCATACCTGAAAAAGTCAGGGATATAGAAACTGTGTAGACTAATACCACTACACATTTCTACAACTGAAAAGACTGGTAGAGGAACTACTGTTCCTGTCACAAACTAAACCAAACAAATCACATCTATCTGGAGGAATGCCACTAAAAGATACAACAACACACTGGCAGTTCAAACTGTAGCTTTGCCATCAGAAGGAAAAATATATACTAGCACCAGAAATAGTTGCTTCTTGAGCAAAATAAACACATTGCAGTCTTCACAGGGTGCTTTGCTTTTCTTGATGAAATATTAAACTAAATTTTTTTTTTCTTGTACTGAACATGCAACTTTTCTAGATATGGTTAAGTTTCATTTCAGTTCAATCTGATATGCAAATATTAATGCCAAATCTATGTAGGTAGTTCAACTTTTCAAATAAAATTGTTTATCTACTGCTCACTCATGGTCATTGGAAAGGAATGAACATTTCATGATATTGAACAACACAATGACTAAAAAAGCCACCAAAGATTATTTGGGGAAAAAAAAAGTATTCCTACCTGCTGGGAATTTAATAAAGAAATTAATTTACAAGACAGAAAAGAAAGCAAATGAAGGTGCTTAAGTGTTTCTTCAGTAGGTTCTCAGTGTCAGGGAGTTGAGGGAGAATTGAGTTTTGACTAACACTTAACAGCAGTGTCCATAATTATTTCCTGAATGACAAAATCTCTGCTAGTTTTATTGGTGCATATAGAAATGGATGCTAGGAGGGCAGTTAAAAAATATAGAAACACATATTAAAAAAAA